>JARHVA010001395.1:1622500-1957500 GCA_037957365.1 Torreya grandis
GTTGTGTTGCTAACCTCCCTGATCTTACACACCTACAAATCAACCTGGTTATACACAGCTGTAAACCTAGATCTCTCTCTCTCTCTCTCTCTCTCTCTCTCTCTCCTCTCTCTCTCTCTCTCTCTCTCTCTCTCTCTCTCTCTCTCTCTCTCTCTCTCTCTCTCTCTCTCTCTCTCTCTCTCTCTCCTCTCTCTCTCTCTCTCTCTCTCTCTCTCTCTCTCTCTCTCTCTCTCTCTCTCTCTCTCTCTCTCTCTCTCTCACACACACACACACACACACCTACAAATCAACCAACCTTACTTACCACATGTAGATCTCTACCTGATCTTGCACACCTACAAACCAACTTGATCTTACATACCATGAAGAACACTTGTCCTCCAAACCAGCACCCCTGTGGATCTTCTACTAGACCTTGCTCTCCTACAGATCTACCTGTCATACACACTTGGCACTGTGGCACTATGAGGAGCCAAGCTTGTTCTCTCTATCTAGCACTCAGGGAATCCCTGACTTGATCCCTCACCCTTTACAATACAGCCCATGAGTCTATTATATAGATCTCATGCAAACAATAATTAGACATCCAATTACAATAATTAGATCCACAGCTCCAAGACTAAAATTAGACTTTTACATGCAAACAACTGGTTTTTCAAACTAACTGTTCATCAACTAGCAGTTCTGGAACTGCACAGGTGACCGACATCGGTCCCTGTCTGGCTAGAGATGACTGATGTTGGCCGATACCTGACCGATGTTGGTTTCTCTGCTCACTATATATGACCGACATCAATTGATCAAATCAATGTCAGTTTCTCTACAACTCAGCAACCTCTCAACAACCTCCTATTTGCATCCTGGTGAAGCTTTTAGCTCCACAACCTAACAATCTCTCACTTAGAGACAAATAGTTGCACCTATACCTATACTTGTACATTATCTAATTTATTTCCTAACTTGTATCCCTCTTCAAGATCAATCATGAAGACCAACCACCACACATATTATGGTGCAACACTTGTCATCTAAGTAACCTACCATATCTGCATCTACAAACCCATGTAGAGAAGTGCCTGACCCTACATAGCATGTCGACCTGCTGTTGGTCCCTCTTAGATATCTGAGAATCCACTAAACCACTTTCCAGTGCTTCCTTCCTGGATTAGCCACAAACCTACTGATAACTCCCACTACTGGGGAAATATCAAGGAGTACACATGTACTCAACCTCATCATGTGATTGGGGACCCTATTTTGTGAACTGTCCATCCATAGGTGTGCTTGTCATACTTCATCCTGCACTACCTTCACATAATCATCCTGAGATAACATCAACTTGTGATCTTCCCTATCTCTAGGAATACTCATGCCAAAGAATTTTGTTGCTCCCAAATTCTTCATGACATACCACTAAACTAACTTTACCTTTAGCTCAGTAAATCCCTATATGTATGCACCTGTAACAAGCACATCATCCACATACAGTAACAGGATAATGTAGCGACCATTATCCAACCTGGTAAAGAAACCACAATGGTTACAATGACATTGACTAAAGCCATGCTTTGTCATACACCTGTCAAACCTATACCACTATCCTGTAGCCTACTCAAGACCATATACCCTAGCCTTCTATCTCACGTGTCCATTCTCTCTCTTCTTTAACCCGGCTGGCAACTCTACCAAATCTATCATTTGGTTCTCTTCTAAAGAATTCATGCCACACTCTCACTGTTTCCTAGATCCTACCTACTCTGCTTCTTTAAAACTTCCTGGTTCTTGACCATCAGTGAGCAACAAGTAGTGTAAAGAAGGGGAATAACAAATTTGAGGCTTACTTACACTTTTAGTCCTCCACATGGGCATTTGAGACTCCTTGACAGCTTGTTGTCCACCCAAAATCCATTCTAGTGACTGATGTCAATCACCACCCAGTCTGCATCTGACCGACATCAGTTCCATGTGACTGACCTAACTAGTGACACTGGTTCCATCACTGACATCAGTCACCACCTACCTAAAACCACTGACTATGCCTATCTACACATGATCGATGTTGGCACCTATTTGTCTGACATCAGTTACCCTTAACTGATTTCGGTACCTATGTTTTCCTATGAGTGATGACTTTCTACCCGTGAGCTCTCTTTGGATCAAAACCCTATCCAAACTACCCTACTCAGAGTTATTCAGCCTTCTCCACTGATCTCTATCCATCATCTCCTCCATAACACCCAAGGCTTTCTAGTTCTTAAGTCTGTCAAACACATCTGACTTCCTCTTAAGAACATGCATCTCCTTCTTGCTCATGTGACCAAGCCTACAAAGCCACATCTTTGCAATAGAAGAAAAATTAGTAATAGAAGTAGATAGATAAAGAGTACCTACTTTCTTACCACATGCTAATTCAAATGCATCCTTGGTAACATTCTAAGAATCTGCTGTGAGAGTTACTGTGCATCTCTCATCACCCAACTTTCCTATAGAAATTAGCTGCATCTTCAGGACTGGGACCTGCATGACCTCCTTCAACACCCATGTGTTGGCCGTCTATAATTTCAGTCACACTTCCCCTTTTCCAAAACTTTGACAAGGCACACCAGCCCCTAAATAAATCTTTCCAAAGTCTTCAAGGACCTTAACATGGAAAAATACTCTATTTCGGGCTGCATGGAAAGAGGCAACAAAATCTATAAAACAAGATTCTACTTTATCTAAGGAACATATAAGAGCAACCCATGTAACAATACCTACAACAACTACTTCTTCATTCCTTTTATGTTGATCCACTATCAACCAACAATTTTTCTTTACCTACTCTTTCTTTCCATAACACCGTAATTGACCATTCGTGCCTTTGAATTCCTCCATTCTTAGTTTACTTTCTTCTACCATTGCTATACTCCCACTCAATCAAAAACCCCTAAGTGTCTTGTAATAAAACACACCTGTTCCCTACAACCTTAGCTCTGATACCACTTTGTCAGGAATCTAGAACCACAAACAGCTCTGATACCACTTTGTTAGGACCTGGGAGGCACAACTGATTACCATATACAAGCAACTAAATGCAGAATTTAACCAGAATCACAAGTAACTAGAATTTAGAAATAACACAAAATATGAGAGATAATACCCAATTGTATTAATACTCTTCTAGAAGGAAATACAACAAAGAAGATGCCACAGTCTTCTTCTTTACACTCCTCTATGGCTCCCACACCTCTAGGGCATAAACAGTAAATCTCTTCAAGAGCTCACTCTCTTAATTATGGTCCCAACAATCAACTCAAACACAAAGTTATTATTCACCTCCAACCAGTTAGTATCACTACTACCAGTACCACCAGTAAGTGATAATCACTACCAGTCCAATTGAGTACTCCACATACTCAAGGTCTGAGTATACACACATACTCTAAGTACACAATGTACTCTAAGTAAATCTCACCTGATCTTGCTACCTGTTGTGTTACTGACCTCCCTGATCTTACACACCTGCAAATCAACCTAGCTATGCACACCTACAAACCTAGATCTCACACACACACACACACACACACACACACACACACACACACACACACACACACACACACACACCTACAGATCAACCAACCTTTCTTACCACATGTAGATCTCTACCTGATCTTGCACACTTGTAGACCAACCTGATCTTACATACCATGAAGAACACTTGTCCTCCAAACCAACACCCCTATGGATCTTCTATCATACATTTCTCTCCTGTAGATCTACCTAATCATACACACTTGGCACTATGGCACTATGAGGAGCCAAGCTTGCTCTCTCTATCTAGCACCTGGGGAATCCCTGACTTGATCCCTCACCCTTTACAATATAGCCCATGAGTCTATTATATAGATCTCATGCAAACAATAATTAGACATCTAATTACAATAATTAGATCCACAGCTCCAAGACTAAAATTATCCTTTTACATGCAAACAACCAGTTCGTCAAACTAACTGTTCATCAACTAGTAGTTTTAGAACCACACAGGTGACTAACCTCGATCCCTATCTAGCTGGAGATGACCGACGTCAATCCCTATCTAGCTGGAGATGACTGACATCAGCCGATACCTAACCGATGTCGGTTGCTTTGCTCACTGTATATGATTGACGTCGGTTGATCAGACCGACGTCGATTTCTCTGTAACTTAGCAACCTCTCAACAACCTCCTGTTTGCATCCTAGTGAAGCTTTTAGCTCCACAACCTAACAATATATATATATATATATATATATATATATATATATATATATATATATATATATATATATATATATATATATATGTATATGTATATGTATATGTATATGTATATGTATATGTATATGTATATGTATATGTATATGTATATGTGTGTGTGTATTATATTTAGGTAAATTCACAACATTAAAATAGACTTTCCAATTACTTTTTTAGATAATATTAATTCTAAAAATAATCAATCTATCAAATGACCAAAAAGTATAGTCATTTATTGACTTTAATTAATGTTAATTAATTAAAAAATAATTAATAACGTAACTAAGTCAATTAATTTCCTATTGATCTCACTACATCAAATCTATAAATTAATCCATGTGGGCTAGTCAAAAAGGTTGCCTTGTCCATTGGGCTATGGGGTCCCATAAAATATTATGTAAAATAAGACAATAGGAAAAATGATGATAAATGAAAAAATGGTGTAGTGAAATTTAGATGACCAAATTTCAATACAACAATTAGCTCTAATTTTGGGACTACATTCCCTGGTGGAATGTAGGAGAACCCAATCTTAGGCATGATACATGCCATGATTCATCCAACTAGTAGGAAGTTCACTTATTCCAATCATATGGTAATGAACATGAGTTGTCAAGCTAAATCCCTATGTAAATTTTTTGTTAAACCTCTTGTATTTTTTTAAGATGAATTCTCTAATTTAAACAAGGGTTGGGCATATTTTTATGTATTTTATCACACAATTTCAAATTTATGTGGATCAATTGATATTATAATACATATCCTTATCTACTTCTCTATGTACTATAATGTTAGCCTTAAAAGTGATATCTTCCATTTGAAGGTTTTAAGCACCTTATGATGTCTTTTATTTTGAACAAATAGATATTATATTATGAATTGAATTTTTTTCACACTTTTTAGAATAACCACTCAAGAATTTATATCCCTTGGTGACTAGCACTCATTTCTATAATTTTTTATACTCAATTTTACCCTTATAACTAGAGTATTACACTATAGTATTGGCATAGGTAGGTAGGACATACATTGATGTTAGCTTGGTTTTGAGTTTGAATTTACACATGTCAATCATATTTTGATTTAAAAGACTCAAACTAGTACAATCTACAAGTTGCAAGTGAGTTGTTTTAAAAAATGCATCAAAAAAATGTTAGCACAAAAAAATGTTTATTTAAATGTGTCCATATAGAGGCATGAAAACCACTTGAAAATTTTCCTCAAAAAAATTTGACATTATTTGAATATCTATCCAATCCAATTTGCATAGGCTAGGAGGATGATTACAAAGTTCGAAACTAGTATTTACACTTTTCAATTTCATTTTGTTACCTTTGGCATAATTCAAAAGTAACACTCCAATTATTTGACAAAATGAATTAAAAGAAATTCACTCAATTTGTTTAGCCATCAACCTTATCCTAATTTTTTCAAAGTAATCATATCTTTAATAGTTAGAGGGCACTAACAAAGGCCACCAAGAATGCTCTAGATAATTATCTATGTCAAGATAGATACATATATAAAATTTGGAAACATATAAAAATCCCATGAATCATTTGATAAAATACCTAAAATAAAATTCCACCCCCAAATTGCTAGTCATTGGGATAGGAGGACGTTTGGAAAGAACATGGAGTTGATTATGATCAGGAAGTCCAAACCACTACCCACTAATCAATCCAAACTTTTTTTACTTGAAGGATTCTTATGTAGATACAATTCTTGATGTGGACAAATCATAATTAGAAAAATTAAATCTTAAATTTTATTCATTACCAAAATTCTTGATGTGTTGTGTCTAAGTTCAACAAGTCAATCTAGAGAAGATTGAGGGTGAACACGAACAAAATATTAGAAAACCTTGTCACCATATTTAAAAATATATCGATAAATAGTATTAATTGATACTCCCCTTGCATGTGTATAACTTACCACTTTATCTTTAAATATGAAAGTTATAGACTCATAAATGGTGGAACCTATAGGTGTTAGTGGTACAACAACTCTAAAAATTAAAGGAATTGACACTTCTAATACCATGGTAATCATGGAATTATACACATCAACACAATTATTTCTATTAAGAACCCCCCTAAAATAGTCAGAACCTTTAATTTTCAATTCATTTTTAATTTATTGAAATTATTAACTTTCACCATTCCCAATAGAATATAATTTAGAACCATCCTCTATTAGAATAGGGCCTAATATAATCTAAAGAGTTAAATTATCATCATAATCTAGTTCAATATATGAAATATCCTTAGGTTCAGATGGAATCAAATTTTCATTTGGGTAAACAAACTTCTTTTCCCTCTTAATATGGTCAAACTAAAATTCAACTTCTTTACTTTATTACCCACTTATTAATCTCCAAGAAGGATCAATTATCATCTCTAGAGGAGTCTTCCAAGGAATTTGAATCTCTCCAAACTATTTAGTCATTTTTATTGATGGCTCATATACAATATTATCTATTGAAATTTGAAATGCTCTAACGTTATTTAGTCATGGTCAATGATGGTTCTTGTATCAACAAATCCTTTCTTATCTTCTCTGCATGATTTTATTTTATCATACTATCACTTACATATTATTGATTACTTTGGAAAACTTATAAAGGGACCTTTGAAATACTTTATTATTGTTTAGGGGATTTCTTACAACTATCTTTATTACAATCTTCTTTGTGGTAAAAAGAGTGTGTAACGACCAATTTTGAATGCTTTGTTTCCTCCAAATGACCATCATCAAACTTTAATCTATCAATCTCACCATTCGAACTCTTAAATAACTAAGCTTGTCCAACCATTTCTCAAATGTAATTTCATCTTTGTTATAACAATATTGGAAAACTTATCCAAGCCTATGACTATAACATTTATTTTATAATAACCATTTCCATTCAAAGAGAGGAGTATTACTAAGTCATTAAGTGCATGAGATGATGAGAATAGTATTTTTGGGATGTAATAGATTCCTCTAAATACCCAACTTGAATGTTTAGCTTTGGAACTCCAAATGTATCAAATACCCCACCATATATTACTACAAAATTTATGCCTTCACGGTGTTATATAGTTGTTATAAGTCGACAAGTAGATACATGTTAGATGGGTGACTAGAATAGGGGATTCCATAAGGATATTTCCATGTTGAAACTATATTGTTATTAATATGATGAAATAAATTCCCTATGTCTACGTATGAGTCTCTATAAATAAAAATGGTTGTTTCTTGATCTATATTACATATATCTGCTAATGGTTCTAGTAATTTTTTACTGCCCTCAACTTTAAATATGTAATTCCATTTTGGAAATGGTCAACTATGACTTATGTTTCTTTGTTCAAATAAAATTACATATTTTTATATATTTTTATATTAATTATGGCATCATTCAAAATAAAAAGTGATATGCCTTATTATTTTTTCCACATAGTCATTTTTTCATGTGTTAAAAAGTAGATGTAGAACTCCATGATATTGTTTTACATTTACATGAACACTATTGTTAGTAGTTATTTTTATAATTCATGAATGAATTACCACATTTATTGGCTTTCCCATTGAGTTTTAGGATAATATTTTTTTTGGAAAGAAAAAAATCAATAAAAAATCATATCACTCAATAATGAATTGTGCATAATACATGCACATCAAATGAACAACTCCAAATAAAATATGTATTTAACATTGGTTACACCATTTTACCAAAATAGTAGGATATGTGGTAAAAAACAAAACCACTAAACACCTTTTGGTCTCAAGGAAGTAACACACGGAGAAAGGGAAAACACCACAGTGCACAAGCTAGGTTTCATTGGACACACACAACACAACAAAAAAATGGAATGGAAAACAACACAAGATAAAAAGGGAAGAAAGGAAAAATATTTACAAAGGAATGAAAAACACCAAAATGCTTAAAAAATCCATTTATATATTGGATAGAGTATGAGCCTTTGTAAGATTAAATTTTTAAAAATGAGAAAAAAAAAAGTAAAATTAGTAGCATGTTGTGAATTGTGTCCATGGAAAATACATGAGGCATAGGAGGAAATATGAATATTAATTATAACACTTGGTCATGCACAATTGAAAAGTACAAATTATTTGAATTTTATTCATGATTGTCAGAGGTTTTATTGGATTTTAAAATTGAAACATGAACAACATGGGACATATCTCCAACATCTTCACCTCTTAGCTACTCTTATAATTCTTCAACCATGAATGGCTAAACCAAATCTCATATAGGTGCCTCAAAATGTGATTTTGTGGATAAAACATTTTGTCACTCTAAATGGATTAATAACTATTATAGATTAATTCTTCTTTCCTCTTACAAAACTATTATGTGCTCATGATCAACATCATTCTACATCATATCTTTTCCAAAATGAAGCACACTACCTTTATGACTCATCCCATGCACTTGAAAGAGGCTAAATTTTTATTTTCTATGCATTCTTCCACTTGGGATGAGCTCTGAATTAAACCCTCTTCTTTCAATTTTACTTGTATGGATCTATATAAGTTTTTCAAAAATTAAAATCTTTAATTATCATTCATAAATTTATGGATTATATTTTCTTTGAAGGTGGATATGAAGATTAAAAAAATTATCATATCATCATTTGCATAAACCCAATCTACCTCTAATTCAGGTTCATTTGAACACCTATCTATTTTAATTTTATTTATTTTCTTCATTTTCCCACCCAATGTTTCCCAACTATACATACTTGATTAAATAATTAGATTTAGTTTTGTGCCTAAATTTTTAATTCTATCAAAATTTGTTTTACTTGGATAACTATATTGACCTTGTTTGATTTAGTTTTAAATTCATCATATCTCTCTATCAAACTATATCAACCATTGTCGATACAGTTATGTATTTGCATCTTTGTAAAAAAAATTATCATACCTATCTCATATAGTTTCTTATTACTACTTTTAGATATATTTATATAAAATATATCGACCAACATTGATATAGTTTTGTGCTATGTAAACAACTACATTATCTTATGTTGATATGATATTGTGTACTTTCATTTTTCAAAATAAGCAAGGTAAATTAACTTTTCTTTTTAGTTATTAATCAAACATTTATTTGAAATTTGATTTCTTGTTTATTTCATTTCTCTAAATTCTATAAATTGATTTTTGACATTGAATTTAAAATTTTATTTTCTCTTTGCTTGGCTTTCCCTAGAAACTATTTTTGGTGGTTTTCAAATTACTTAGTTATTGTCTTTAAGGGAGCCTTGTCTCTTATTTATATACAAAATATCATGAGGGTATTTCCCAAATACTCATAGCCATAGTACAAATATAAACATGGACTTAACCTCATGGTATATTGAAAATGCCTAGGATTCCCTTTTATTAAAGCTTAAGAAGTCAACCACCCATATAATTCTATAGTGCATCATTAGTGATTAGCAGTAGGATGTTACTCTCAATTTACCCTTGAAATAGGATTTAATGAGCTATGGGAAAAATACCTCTTCTATAGTCACTATTCTTAAATATTGGGCCAACACTATCTAACAGAACATAAATTATTTTTGAGAGCTTAAAAATTAGTCACATTATTTTAGTGAATCTAACTAATCTTAATTTAAGAAAACTAATTAGTAAAAATAGTTAAATTTATAATTTGATGCTTGTTATTTTAATATGTATTGTAGATTGTATCATCAAACATCAATATAGTTATTTGTTATGTGTTCCAACTACATTGGCCAGTGTTGATATATTTATTTATGTGTGAACAAAATACATCAACTAAGTTTGATAAAGTCTCCTAAAGTTTAGTTTTCTCTACCTCTAATTTCAAACTTTATTATCCAGAACCAAATTAATTTACCTATAATACTATAAAATTTTCCCCAGAAATAAATACAACAACCATGGATAATACAGTACATTTTTTGATTTTTTTTTCCTCTCCTTTATTGAATACATCGATCATGCATGATATAATTTGTGTTTCACATCTTTGTCTATATAACTACATTGACCACAGTTGATACATTACATTTTATAGTCACTATTTTTGCCTTTCCTTTACTGACTATATTGATTAAGCTCAATATAGTATGTTTTTTACATCTATGTATATGTAAATACATTGACCATGGTTTATATAGTATGTTTTACCTAATTTAATAAGTTAGATATATACTTTTACTTTAATTCTCCATCATGTAGTATATCTTTGATGATTTTAAACAAAGAACACAAAATAATATGAAATATGATGGATTTGAATAAATTCCATAAAGGTCCTAAATATCATCAATAATCAATATAAAATCAATATTTATGTAACTAATATCATAATTGATATTCAATCTCTACCTCCCAACCTCTTGATCCTTTTAACCATCCTCCTCACATGTTCATGATAGAGGATAAGAGTGCTCTTGAATACACTATCTAAATGATCATTTTCATAAATTAAAATCATCAAAATAGGGGAAAATATCCTATGGTCATTTATAACCTCATGATGGGACCCCACATAGGATGTATCCCATCACCTACATATACCATTTCTAAAATATTTGGGGTAATTCAATACATGATTTCTCTTCCTTCTTCTTCCACTATGCCAAGTATAGCCACTACTATGGAAGGTATTTATTCTAGTGGTCCTACTCGATGTGATCATATAACTACTCATGTTAAATCTGCCACAAAGATAGTCAAAAAACTCTATATAGTAATAAAATCTTGTTTCAAGACATGAAAAAAATGTCTATTTTTCAAATTAATAATTCTAATCAAATGATGCAAATGCAAAATCAACTTTTAAAAATGCAAATTCATCCATGAAAACCTTAATGGGGAGTGAAAAATCCAAATCCCTAACACCTCACCCCCATTCTGACCATCCTTCCCTCCCCATTAGAGATGCATAAGGTAATCTCATTCCTCAACCCCCACTTATTAATAATGTTATCAATCATATTCAAAATGAACCACTAATCCCTTGAATTATTAAAAGAAAATACATAGGAGGTATTACTCATGTTATCACTTAAAATGGATATACCGATCATGCATTGTATTTGGAAGTTTTTGGTAACCTTTACAAAGATTGGATTAAGATAAATACATTTTCCTCCTCCAAAATTCTTGCTAAAATATTTTTAGGTGATGATTTAGATTTGTAAAATCAACTCAAATCTAACAGTAAATCTAGTTTAGAAGACTTAGTAAACACATTGGTTCAAGAATTTCAAACCAATGATTTACTTGAAAATTATTTATCCCATTTTATTAATTGTAAATAGGTAGAATTTGAAACTACTCAAGTTTTCATTAAAAGATGTAAATTTATATCTATCAAAGTTGAACACAACATGTTAGAAGATAAAATCTTCATTTTTTTCACTAATGCTCTTCATCCCAAACTCCAATATCATGTTAGGACTCTCTCTCCGAAATATTTGAAAGAATCCCTTGATCAAGCTAAACATCAAGACTTTCTAATAAGATAATGCATGCCTTCACAACCTATGGCAAGAAATTTTATGCTTATGAGATATAAAAACAAACATGTTACTAGTGAGAGTATTAGAGACAATTATTATTCTATACATGGCATTCATGTTATTCTTCCTAGTGGCCCTAATGAAGCAAAACCTTCCCCACCTTTCACAAAATGTCCCTCATATACAATTCCCACATCATCATCATACGTCAACAAAGCTAATGTGCATAAACCTATTTCCATGGTGTAAATCGAAAATCATATTCTTAAGCATTCAACATGATAACTTGACCCTAATCACCCTACCAAACATTGGTATGATCCATAAAAATAATGTTGGTATCACACAGGATGGGGACATTCCCATGAAACTTGTAGACAACTTAGGAACTTTGCTCTTGAATTTCTCCTTGGTCCTAGTTTTGATCATGAAACTATGATTCAAAAATGTCAACAAGCATATGAAATGGTAGCTAAATCTCATGATTCTAAGGCCAAGCATGAAGATCTTAATCAAGCTATTTCTCACCTTACTATTTATAAATATCCATGTCCAAATCATCAATATAATAATACTCAACCTCCTACCTAAAATGTCATGTAAACTTAAATTTACCCAAATCCTCTAACCAATGATGAAAATGTAGTCAACATGAACAACATGAGGTATGTAGTATCAAATATTGATCCTTATCCACATTCTAATTATAATTATTTTCTTACTTTTTGCATTTTGAAATATAATTATCCATCTAATTTCATAGATATTGAACATATAGAAGCATCACCTAATCTCACCTCTATGACTACATCTACACACATGACACACTTTGTTCCCTTACCATATGTCCAAATTGTATCAAACCAAATGATACAATTTGATTCCCACTATTTATCCATTTCTATAACATCTATTAATCTGATATCATCAACCTCTCCCCACTCAAAAATAACTTATTCACAAACCTCAAATCAATCCAATTATGTTTTTACATCTCCACTCATAACATCAACTACCTCAAGGGGGTCAGTTCATGACCCAACTATGCCACCAATGACATTAATTAGATTAATCTAGTTTGATCTACATGTCTAACCTAACCAACTAAGTTTAGACATAATAGTTCATACCATTATCATTTTAAAATAACTTTTATTATTTTTTTAGTGGACTTAATCCAACATTATGCACATTTATACGATATGGTTCTAACTAGATATGATGAATGAGATATTATAACCTAACTTTCTCTCTTTTCATCTCAAATTCCTTTTCTATAACTCATGCATACTTCCCCTCATCATCATAATAATTTAATGAAACTTCTATTTTAAATTAACATCCCTTAACCTCTACATGTGGGGAAAGAAACTAACTTTTCTAAGTTTGAGGATAGTATTCTTCAATAATGTGAGAAAATGTCTATAATGTTGATGAAACTATAAATACTTCTCTCTCACTCAAATTTCCTATTTTTTTGGTATATAATTAAGTGTTAAAATGGGACCCTCACCCATAGTAGATTTTAAATCCAAAAACCTCATTTTCCTCAAAAAAATACATGAGGGAATGAGAATTACAAAACTATCATCAGAGGCTAATGCTAAAATAAGACCAAGTACACACCTACTAAAATTAATCTATACCAACATAAACCATGAAATAAATAATACATAACAATGTAGTATTTTACAATATACATTAATTTTCAATATAATTCCCCTAAGAGTAACTTCCCAATTTCATTTTCCACCATAGGACGAATTGGATAACTACTAGCACCATTCACTACCACTCCTTCCTATTTATCTACTCTTATCACACCCAAGACCACCTTCACATTAGATTCTAACACATTAATTGAATCTAAACATAGGCCAACCTAGCATCCACTACCTCCATATTCCCATACTAGATTTTCCTAACCAAATCTTGCATAGGGGGTGTCAAACCCCTACCACCCCTAAAGACCCTGGTTAACAGTTGAGCTATGTTCCACAACCAAGTAAAGGAGTGATGAGTGAACACTCTCCCTAGAGATAATAATGGGGCCCTCATTGACATGATGTTCACCATATGGATATGCCTTCCTAAATTCTCTAGTGTGATAGTGAGTTCTTGAATTTTTTCCACAAAAATCAAACATTTCTCCAAACACACCTCTAATTAATTAAACACTGAGAGGGATATGAGTCTAGTTATTTCCCTATTTGAAAATGGGAGACTGAATTGGATTTTGATAGGTAATTTTCAAATATTTTCCATCAATCCTAACCATTACCTATTCCTAATCAGCCCTTCTGCCACCATATTAACAAATTCCCTATATTCCACCACTAACAACAAATTCCCAAGAAAGAATGACATTAGGTTTGAATTCACCTTGACCCTGAGAGGCATTTATAGGAAAACATAGCCCACCATTATTTTTATAGCATCTAGGATTTGAAATGCACCACAAAAACATGCTTAATTATAACATCACTCACTAAGCCTTCAAAAAACATATCGTGATGTTCCACACCCACCCTCACCAAAGTCTCACTTAGAGAAAGCTCTATGAACTAGTCCATTACATTAAAAGTCTAGGTAAGGATCTTTTCAAACAACTAAAATCTCACAAAATCACCATACATGAGCAAGGTGAAAAGGTAATGAATTATAATCTTAATCCCTACTTAACACAAGCTAATTACTCAATGAGCCTATAGTAATTAATGTGTCATAATCATAAATGATTAGAGCCTCCAAACTAAAAAATTTGCTAACTATCCCCCTAAATATTCCAATAAAAGGCTCATGTGTCTATAAATTAGATGAAAACCTAGGACATAGGCCACATAACCAAATATTTGTCACTAAAAAAGTCATCACCTTGCTCGATACCTTGATTTTCTATAAAATATTATACAGAATTTGATTCATAGTAGTAACAATTAGTTTCCTTAAGTGAAAAATAACTTATACTATCCCAATATTACCCCAAAATATTTTTAATCTACCATGCACATGCATGTCTATTGTGTGGTTCTTAAATTAAGATAATGGAGTCCCCTTTTCTAATCACTTTATAAATACCACAATAAATGACCATATTGATCCCCAATGACATTACCTTATCCTCCACTTAATTTTTGGTCCAATCAATTAATTTTAAATAAGATACCTAGGTCAAAGATCTAGTGTAATATCATATGACACATCTTTCCTTGAGGCTTTAGGATGGCCCTAGAATACCCCATCAAAATTATGTTTGAATATTCTATGTGGAGGTGGAATCCAATAAATAACCATGTGAACCTTTTTAACAAATACCACTAACCCATTAATAAGGTCACTCAAATTTCCCATCACTTCAATATCTTTAGATTAAATATTACTTCAAGTAGGTGATATTCCTTTATTCATTACTATCTAAATGGGTGATATTCAATTCAAGCATCCTTGATTGATGAAGTATCTATAATTGTTATTGATTCCCTTGATTTCATTAAGACTCTTGTATATTCCAATGTAATATTAAATCTACCCAAAGTACATGCTAAAGGTATGATTGAATATAAATTCCTTTCATTTGTTATGTTTGGATCACAATCACAATCCCTCCCATCATGGTTAGAGTTAAGGTCTTGATTTTTAATTTTCCTCTATCCTATAATATTTTTCTCGACTAAACTTGGATAAATTACATGAGATATGTCACTTCTTCTACATGCAAATGTGTCAAGTTTCCCCATAATGGTGTTATATATAATATTTAAGGAGACACTAATTCTTCTGATTTTTAACAGTTACAACATTGTGATGTTTTTAAAATACCTACCCTTGAACTTTTACCTATCATTACCTTTCACAAATATAACTGATTTAATTATCTCATAAATTTAAATTGTGGTTACAAAATACACCCCAAACTTTTGGTTAACATACATCATAACTATTAGATTCTGATGATGAAAAACCTAATGAGATCAAGGTTAAGATAAAAACCTCAAATATTCCTCCTATAATTATTAATTAGTTACCCCCTTCTTTGCGACCTAATTCTCACCATAAAATAGATGAGATTCCCACTCCCATAGTTAGAACTAGACAATCAAACCTTCAGTCTTATACAATTGATGGAATCATTGATGCTTTCCATATTAATCTTCATACACTTGATTATGAAGATTTATAATCCTAAAAGACCCATTATTATCTAGTTTTACTCAAACTAAGGATGCATAAATTCTTCCTTATCAATATTTATTATAGAATTCATATGAATCTACTCCTTATTATTCTATTACACCTGACATTATTTATTCTTCCATTGATGTTCATTGGTATGAGATGGACCAAATACTAGATTCTACTCACTCTAAACTATTCACCTCTGAGCCTCTTAGAGGTATGCTCTTGGATCATGCCATGACATGGCCTCATTACTTTGTTATAGTTAATTATCATTTAAGCAACCTTCCCCTATAGATGTTGGATACATTATCTCAACATATGTTAAGTCTATCTACTATAGCTACATAACCTTATAAGAATCCTACTCATAGATTTATGGATCATGATGATTTAATTGATGTGGTTTTTATCCATGTAAAAACTGTATTCTCTACCTAGATAATGGGAGGATGAACCATATTGTGACTTTCATAATATAACTGATATTTATGTCAATGATTATAGAGCATACTAGATATTATTTGCATAATAATAAACATAGAGCTTTGATCTTACCATAGATAGTATATCTCATCACTAAATTATTCTCAAGTGTAATTTTTATTTCCATGATAGGACTATGCATATTTTAACACATTATCTATAGATTCAACAATAAATTAATATGTTTCATCTTAAAATAATGCAACATTCTAATTAAAATAGCTTACCACCTCCTAAGATATCTCCAAATTATATTTTGAAACATAGGGAAGTTTATTTACTTTAGCATTAATATACTACACATCATATAGATAGATGTAGATTAATCGAATAACATTTCTATGATTTTCCACAGCCTATACCTTCACTTTCATAGTAGTGTCATTAGGATCATTCTTGGACAAAGTCTTAACATTCTTCTAGATCTATGCATTCTCATAAATCATAGGATATCAACCATATCCCAATGAGGATTCTTTTTATTAAATATCCCTCATAGTAGGTACCACATATGACCCCTTATTCTTATCATTATCCTACTTTATCTATAGATTTTATGTCTCAAGAAGTCCTCACATGATTCTATGGAAGATAGATGAGACCATGATTAGAGCTAGATGTTAGTTACAATAAGACTTATCATATTTTATTGATGATGTATGTTAAGACATATACCAACATTTTTTATCACATATTTGTGTGACATACCATATTATTATACACATTATCATATGATTAGATCTGATATTTATATTTTATTGTGAGAATTGATGATTTTTATGGTTTATATCTCATTTATATCATGTTTTTATTTCATTTTAAGCATGTTCCTTGTTATCATTTACTTTACATCTATGACATCATGTTATATTATGATTTATTTCATTGTACTTACTATATTTATTAACAACTTTTGGTACTATTTGTCAATATTCACTTTCATTTCCTTATTTTCCCTCTTTTTAAGATCATTATTACTTTCATAGGTAATTGTGCTAGCTCTTTAGTAAGACAATATGTCATATGAGTAACTTGTATGTGTTTAATATAACCCATGTCATTCACCACTACACTACCATGCATCTCTATGATCAACTACAAGTATGATCATCATTTTACCACTCATTACATGAACATATATTTTCTAATATTCATTTTTCCTTTTTCCCCTCAATAGAAGCATACATATGTCAATTTTGAGATTGCACACTTACTTGTGGGAAATTCTATACATTATTGATATCATAGTCTTCAGTATTTATCTTTAGTGACTAAGTGTAATTTATATTATATGTGTCACTTATTTCATTAGACTGATTATCCAAATCCATATGGAGGAAGAATAGAAAAATCCATAAATTTTTAAAAGCCATATCATAAAATAAAAAGGAAATTCTAATTTTAAAAGTTAGATCATATTAAAATACATGATCTTTGAGCACGTCTATTATTATAAGTCAAATCTCAAAATAAATAGTTGGCCTCATAATAGAGGCGAGGTCCATTGGGGTAAATTAGGATAGTAGACTAGGATAAGAGGTCTCATTTTATCATCTAGTGTCACTTAATTTTTCATGCATATACCTAATATTTACAATACATTGATTACTCTATAATGGGCCCTAAGGAATTGGGAACACACTATGGGAAGGTAGGTCCATTTTAATTTCCATGTATATAGCCTTTATCAGATGATATATGTACTTAAATTATTATCCCAAGCTTTGCATTCACTAATTGGAGTATACTAGGTCCTTTATGTCAATATTTGTTAGCACTAGTGTAATTATTTAGTGTGTTTCATGTCATTGTTATGGATTTATATATAACCTATGTAGTTAGTTATTCCCTCCATTTCACATTATATTATCCCTGATATTTACACTTGATGGATATTACTTACAGATGATCACATCCTAGCTAACACTTCTTACTTACACCTTTTGGTATTCATTTGTGAGTTATAATGTGAGACCTTGAATAGGACCATTATTTCCTCACAAATATACACATTATCACACCACTTAGCTTAGTTTTTGAGTTTTAGTGTAAGACCTTGGATAGGACTAGGCCTTCCACATAAACATATTTTCATACCATATTATCACAATCATTCAAATGTCATTTTATGATCATACTCTCTCCCATTGTATGATATCACAAGATTGAAATATAAATTATTTTGATCTTCTCCATATTTTCACTACTTATTATTATCTTTGGTTTACGTCATTCATCATTTACATCTTTGATTGAAATTTATCTTTTTAATTTCATTTACTTATATTTATTTACATATCTCATCTTGTGTGATGTGTTTTAAATTCATGATCACCATTAATAGATTATTTTTCACAATTTATACCAATTTACACCTATTTGTAATGTTATATTTTACATTCTTTTTAACCATGTATTTTCTCACATTTTCAAGAAAAGAATAAAACATACAATATACATTTTCCCATAGAATAATAAATAATTATCACATGTGCTATAAATAAAATAAATAAATAAATTATAACATCCATGATTCATAACACAAACACACACACACGCGCGCGCACACACACACACACACACACACACACACGTGTGTGTGCACACACCTAAAAACATTTTATATACATCATCATACATAATTATACATAATGAAAAATAGATATAAAGTTGTGATCTATCATAAGGACATGCTATACTACCCATAGAGTCCTAAGAATGATCTATTTATATAATCCATTATAGTGAATGCATTCATGATCGTAGACCGTCCACTTATCCTTATATATTTCCCACCTAGGTATATAACCTTGATACTTAGTGTTGTCATGTAATTTACATTTCATGACAACACCTCCATTTGTGATCTCATATATAATTAGAGGTGTTTTAATGATAGGGATGGTAATGTTTTTTTAAAAAATTGGCACTGAATATGTATCCCAATGGAAAAGGCTTGGTTCATTTAATGTTTCATTTGTTGGATATGAAGAGTTTAGAGTGAAATAAGTTGCAACAAATATTACATTATCATTCAATATTATAAAAATGGTGAGCCATTTGGTGGTTTGTAGAGTAACATTATGGATGGATATATATTTTAGGAGAATATTTTGGTCAGCCCTAATTATGGAGTTTTGATTCATAAAGTCGGTGGTGTTGAGGATATCTCAATAATTTCTCTTTCACTAGAATAAATTTAGAATTTTGATTGCAATGTAAGGTATGAAAATATTTCAACTTCATTATTTCACATTATATCATTTTAATATTCTTGTCATCATGGAAAACGTGGTAAAAATGGATATAGAGTCAAGGATACAATTTTAAGTATAGTGCATGAAGATTATTATTACACATGAAATCTAAGTGATCATTTAAGGATCAAAGAGGATAACAACATTGATATCACTATTGAGTTCTTCATATTTTTCACTTGGATAGAAAATAAGTTCAAGAGGAATCATATAGGGTATGTTAGCCATTATAACAAATTTGTGAAGGGTCATTTCTTAAAATTCACAAACCACTCCTTGGAACAAATCCCCACACTTGAAGAAAAATTTATAAATGATAGTCTAATTAGATGGTCACAATAAGATGCTTGATGATAGATAAAGTTACATACAAGTTTTGAAACCTTGGAAGTATAAAGGATAATTTTAAAAGGATGGTATAATTGATAAAGCACAAGTGCCTCCTACACATGGAATGGACCTTATATCAAATAAATCACACAAGGTATAAAATAAGGATTGAAATGAACTTATTATCGATCCTTAGATCTAATATTATTCAACATTGACTCAAGTTATGGAGGTTGGTTGATATGACTACAAGAATATTTTATTTTGATATTAAATCAAGTGATGGTGAAGACTTTTTAAATGTATTCATCAAAAGTAAGGTTAAAGTGTTGAATGAATCATAAATGATTCAAGACAAAGTTCACTGTAATTCTGCTTCAATTCTAGACTTGAATAGTTACTCAAATATTGTTCTATGATTAAAGTATGAAAATGGTTTGTAAGAAAGGGTAGTAAAATTTTAATATAGTATTCCTTACTAAAACATGAAAATATTTACCTCAAAAATTTCCTCAACAGGTTCCATAAGAATCAAGGAAGAAGTAAAAGTTTCCTAAGTCCTTCGATTATTTGAATATGACACCCCTACAAGTATAAGGGTCAAATTATGACACCCCTGAAAGCAAAGGGGTCAGATTCTAACAACCTTGAAAGTAAAGGTGATATAATACAACACCCCAAGAAGAAAAAAATGTATAAACAAGTTCTAATCTCCATCGGTCTATAACTTTTGCATTTGAACTCTATTTTGGCTCTCGTTCAATGCATTGGAAATATAATTTGATAAAAAAATTACCTTAAGGACACATGGTGTAAAAAATTAATCTTAAACTCATAAAATCAAAGGGGAGAATCATATTTATTCAAGCAAGGTAGAATTATATATGTATCTAAGTAGGGTCCAAGTTCCCTTTATCCATAACTTTCGCATTTGAACTCCATTTTGGCTCTCATTTGATGCATTGGAAAGATAATTTGATAAATAACATATTAATTTAAGTACCCATGGTAAATAAACTTCATATTAAACTTATAAAATTAAAAAGGATAATCAAAATTACAAAAATAGAATGAATATTATGTTTTTCAAGTTTTTATTATTTGCATCCATATTTCCTAGTAGATAAGGTGGATCCCAACACATCTGCAAGTAGATAAGGTGGAATATTAAACCTCTAATTTCATACAAGGTGTAATATAAAATCTCTACTAGAAAATAGGGTGTAATTTTACACCATATACTTGTAGATAGGTTAGAATCCAACACCTGTGCTTGTAGATAGGGTAGAATTTGCCACCCTTGCAAGTAGAAAATGTCAAAATAGGGTCCAATATCCATCAGGCCATAATTTTTTAATCTAAAATCCAATTTGGTTACTTTTAAATGAATTTTAAATATAATTTGATGAATAATATTTTTACTCAAGTATCCATGGTGCAAAAAAATCATTTTCAACTTCTAAAATCAAGGAAAGTATCATAGTTACAGAAGCAGAGTGAAGTTCCCTGAAAAGTGAAAAAAAAGGTCCAAATCATCCTCAAAGTAGAAGAAGAAGAAAAATATATCTCCATCATATTTTATCCAATTCATACTTGTAAATTTTTATTCATTCTCTTAATCCAAAATTTCACATGTTTATAATAGTACTTTTACATATTTGTATGTCGTGCAAATTTGCTAAGTCCCTTTTGCAGGTTTCAAATTATGCAAAACTATCAAGCCATTTTTGCAAGTCTTAAAAAAAAATCAACACAATTTTATAAGTTTTAAGTCATGTAAAAACACAAATTCACTTTTGTATATTTCAATTCATGCAAAAATAACAATGTTCTTTTGCAAGTTGTGAAAATTTTCCAT
The DNA here is from genome assembly GCA_037957365.1 of Torreya grandis. Taxonomy (NCBI): domain Eukaryota; kingdom Viridiplantae; phylum Streptophyta; class Pinopsida; order Cupressales; family Taxaceae; genus Torreya; species Torreya grandis. The sequence goes on from JARHVA010001395.1 coordinate 1,644,403, forward strand.
TGCATGTTTTCAAGTTGTTCAATTTAATTAATGTGTTTTTTAAAAATTTAAGTTATGCATTTTTACTAACACACTTTTATGAGCTCCTAAAAATATATAAAAGGTAGTTACATAACATAACCACCCATTATAACATATAAATAGGAGTTTGGGGATCATTTTTTAGAGGATCTTCAACTAGGCTTAGATTATATTTTTATCAGTTGGATTTTTGACAGTATAAGAACTTTTGGAAATATAGAAGTAAGGAGTATGTATGTACAACCACATGAAGGATCAATACATAAATTATTTACAATATTTTGTGTCACAAGTTTTTATGGATGAATAATATGCATGAGTATGTCAATCCATCTTGATTCTCATTCTTTCATTTTTCTAAAATGTTATTGTTAGATAGTCAATGAATGTGGAATTTTTAGTGTAAAAAGTTATATTGAATATTCATTAGAAATTCTTGCCATTGTGAAACCTTGGTGGGATTAAAAATAGATGTCTATTTTTATTGTGAAATATGAGGTTGTTGTATATCTTTCTTTGTAATGGTATCTAATCTCTTTGTTGTATGTATCATGTTCTTATGTCCATAATGTTGGTTCCTAGTTATACACCTCTATCACTCAGCCTTGTACACTTGAAGAGAATGGAAAACTATGGTGAAAAACCCACTAGTATGTCATTGTACCTGGGGGAGGGTTTGGCATCAAGATTGGATCAAATTTATAAAATGATTTAGAGGCACCTAAAAAGGGTATGGTCAGCTCCCCACTACTTCTACTTCTACTTGAACCAAGGTGAGAAAACCTATGGGGTAGCTTACTCACATGGAGAGTGTATACACATTATATTTTCAAATTTTATAAAATACTAATGATTTAAATTTTGTAGGACCCTATCGAGACTCAATCTCTCTAAGTGCACACCCTAAGGGGTGCACCAAGAAAAGGGTGGGCAGACCTCTAGTGCTTTGTAGAATTGTTGTCCGTTATTTACACATTATTACCAATCCAACCAAATCTTAAAACCATTCCCTAAGCTATTTATCCTCCCTCGAGTATTCATCTAATCTTTTCCTCTTTCCATTCATCCTTTCCTTGCCTTAACACCCTTTTGGATAGTCAGATGTACTGAGTCAACTGGGTCAACCCAATATAGTTTAGGGGTATTTTTCACTTTCTTGGCTTATTAGCTTTTTGGTTGACCTAGCTTGGACCTAGTGATTTATCCCCAAAAACACACTAGGTCAATTAGGTCAACCTTGTACAGTCAATATTCCTAGAAGGATTTTAGGCAAGATCTACCTATATTTACAAGATCATTTCAATCATTATTCATATGTGCAATCAAGATTTATTATTCACTCATGCTTCTTCACAATCTACTATTCTCCCATTCTACTTGAGGAGACTTACCTTAGGTTTCTTATTTGGAGAATCTAGTCTTGTGGTTAAGTCTTAGATGTTTTGGCCTTTCTTATTGATCCTTGCAAACCACAGAAACCTCTTGTAAAGATCCTTTAACTAAGGGAGAGATTGACTCTCTAAGGGTTCACATTGAGGTAAGTATATTTTAACTTTGTTCTCCTCTCTTTTATTAGATAGAAGTAGCATAAGTGTTGGCTCGAATAATACTATATTTCATAGTTTATGTATTCGGGTGTTACTCATACTTAATTGAATTAAAGTTCCCTATACATGTTTGTTTTATTATTTCTAACCCCCCACTTTGTGCCACAAGATTTGGTGTGCACTAGATAGATTTACTTTCTTGTTATTAAAATAGAGTGAATGTTTGAAACCTTAGGACTCTATTAGGGTTATGTAATTGTGTTAGACTGTAGGATTTAAAACCCTTCCTAACATGATATGTTGTGATAAATAATCCCCTATTCAGGTCAAGTGGATCCCCATATTAGTCATGCTCTTAATTAACAATTATATCCCAAATCAGAAGTGTAGGTATGCTCTATATTCTCTGAGCCAGGATTGATTTATAAACATGATGCATTTATGATTGCATACATTTTGGTGAACCCAACGTGAAACTAACCCTTCAAAATTTTCTTTCACTATTTTTTATTATTTTATTCATAATTTTTATTATCATTTTTATCATATATTTTAACATATTAGATAGATTCTATCGGCCTAGCTATTTTTTTCTATGCGCAGGTTTTCAGGAACAAGTAGATCAACCTAGTCGACTCAATATAGGTTTCCAACCTTTCAAAAACATAGTTTAGCCTACTATGTCAACGCAATCAACCCTTTATAGTTTCATCACTATATGTACGTTCTTATATAGCTTGATCAATTTTATCAACCTAGTTTGTAGGTTTCTCAGGCATACTTCAAGGTTCATCATTAGAAATATTCCTTCATTGCATCTTTGATCCACCAAGTTTCCTTTTTATTCCTATGTCTCTTTATTTTCTATCTTTCCTTTCACATTTTATAGTCTTCAAAACTACCTTACATAGTTAACTAGATCAACCCTATCAACCCAATTCTATGTTATGTGTGTTGTTTGAAATAACTAGATTGATACTGTTGACCCAGTTCATTTTTAGACCTTGACTCTTTAGTATAGGTTCAATTGTGTCAACCATGTTCTATATTTTTTGCATATAGTGTTAACATTATACCTTGTTTCAAATTAGAATTAACCTCATATCTCCTAGTAATTAGTTCACACTTTCTTTTCTTATTACTTGTATGCTTAGAATAGCTCACATAATCTAATTAAGGGATTTTTAATTAATCACTTAGTTTCACTATTTATATTTTATGCACACATGGATAAATCACAAAAACATAAACAAGCACTTTAACATTTTATCTAACCTAGGGCAACCTACTTAATTTTCATCACCAAGGGGGACGCTGACTTGATGCATTGGTCAAGTATAAAGATAAGCACCCGACACTCTTGTCATTACAATGTTTGAAGTGAGGGGGTAGGCCCCAATAATAAGCCTATATCAATGAAACTAATGTCATAAAACCATCTTTATATTTTTATCTAGTACCTTGTTTTATATCCAGCTTCTAATCACATTAAAAAACATTTCTTAATAATCTTAATAAACATCTTAGGTTGACCAATTAGCTAGCTCTTTACTTTTTAAGTTTATTTCTTGCTCTTTGCTTAATTGTGTGTGAAAAAACTTACATTAACTAGCATTAGTAAAAGGTTTTATTTTTTATACCTCAATTAGATTGGCTAGTATTGATCTAATTGACTATTTATTTCCTTTCATCTCTTACTTTCTTAGATTATTACAAAAATTATCTTATTTTACCTCATAACTTGTTATCTTTCTCTTTCTCCCTGTCTATTATACTAGGTCAACCCAATCAACCTTGTAGCTTTTTTAGTCCCCATTTCACTGTACTAAATCAACCTAGTTGACTTTGTATAGTATGTAACTCCTTTCCATATTTTTCCTACCTCTTTTCACTATATTCAATCAACCCAATTGAGCCTGTATAGTTTATAGGTCTTGTTTTTTGTGCTTGGTTGACCCAATTGAGCCTATATTATCTTCTACTTTCCTTGTTGATTAATCTAACTCCTCATCTCTTTAATTTTTCATTTTATTCATATCTCTTTAATTAAAATGAAATATCCTATAAAAATCTTCTTGGATAGCTTGAATCCATTTAGATATTATATGGGATGTTCATTTCTTCCTCTCTTTTCAACCCAAGGTCACCATCACTCCTGGGGCACCTCTTCTCCACCTTTATCTATGAACTATAATATAGTGAAAATAACACCTCAAGATGAATTTGATGGATCTAATCCTTTCTCTACTTACCAAGAAACTTCTCAAAATATTCAAAATAATGTGGGAGTAATTGATACAAGTTTATTTAACAATCCCACTAGCAATCCATCTTCTTTTAATCCTCTCCCTAGTGCCAATTTGGGGAATGCTCCTATAAACACTAACTGACCTCTTGATACAACACAACTATTAACCCAAGTTATTTAATAAATGAACATTATACAAAATTCTAATTCCAACCAAATTATGCAACTTCAACAACATATAATTAATGTGGCTAATCAACCTCTAACTATTCATCCTCAAGCTAATACTAATTATACTCCACCTCTTAGAGGTGGCTCATGTAATGTTATTCCTCAGCCCATAATGAATAATAAGATGCTTCAAACCATTCAAAATTATCCTTTTAATCCCTTCATTATTTCCATTTATATTGGTAACATATCTCCAACTATTAAATATGATGGGATTAAAGACCCTGCCTCATTTCTTAAATCTTTTGGAAACCTTTACAAAGAGTGGATCCAAACTAATACATTTGCCACTACTAAAATATTAGTCAAAAAATTTATCAGTGATGTATTATAAAGGTATAATCAACTACCCCAACATTATATTTGGCAACTTGAAGATTTGGTGAATCCTTTGGTTAAATAGTTTCAACACAATGATATTCCTAAAAATTATCTTAACCACTTCACTAATGTAAGCAGTCTCCAACTGAATCAACTCATGACTTTATAAAAAGATGGAAATTTTTAGCTCATAAATCCAACCATAACATGACTGATGATAACTTATTTAAACTCTTTATCATAGCTTTAACTCCCACTCTTCAATATAAAATTTGAAAATTTGCTCCCCAAATGCTTAATGAAGCTCTTGAGTAAGCTAAGTGTCAATACTTTATTATGAATAAATTTGAACCTAATCCTAAACTTCTTAAATGATATTTCTAAACATCTAATTTTTTCACTATCAATTCTCCACAAACCAAATAAGGAGTTGCCAAAACCAATCTTCCTTGACCTTCTCATACACCTCTTTTAGTTCAGCAAATGAAACAATTTGTATCACCCTCAAAACCCTTCATTTATCCCAATGCTCCTCCTAAGTGGTATGACCCAGATATCTTATGTTGGTTCCATGCTAACATTGGTCATTATCATGAATCTTATAGTGGGCTCAATAAATTTTCTATCTCTTATATGCTTGGTGATTCATTCAATCATGAAGTTATGATCAATCTTCATGATCAAGAATACACTATTTCTTCCAAAAAATGGCAAACTTTCAAAGCTTCTACCTATAATAACCAAAAATCTTCTTTTAATAATCAAGAAAATGTCAAGGATTTTTGTGATATTGATTTCTATTACAAACAATGTTATAACAACTCTCAATATGTCAACACTATCAAAGTTAATTATAATCATAAACCAACTCACAAAGATCATGTTACCAAGCCTTAAAATCCATCTTTAGATTAAAAAATTCCTAAATGCACTACCACCTCTAATGTTAATTTTAAAGCACCTAAGGAATAAGCTCCTCCTTATGATCCTCAAACCACATCTATTCCTCTAAAACTAATTTACCTTCTAAACCTCGTGTTATTTCTTCTAAATCTCATTCAAATGTTCTTGAAGAAATCAAATCTATGCCTTGTAATATTCCTCTTATGGATTTCATTCACACTTCATCTTATCATCATAAATTACATATACAATAACTTCAAGAAATTGATTATCTATCCTCAATAGATGAAGAACCACCTTCTATTGATTCTCAACCTAATAATGTCAATACCATTGAAACCATGTGTCCTTCTTCTAAGACCATTATTTAATTCCTTGAGGAGGACATGATCAATGATGAAATTCTTTTTTGTACCTATAATATTCCACTCTTTATTAAAATAGCCATTAATACCACTCTTATCCAAAAATTATTAGTTAATGAAGGATCTTGTATTAATGTATCATCTTTGTGGCTTATAAAACAACTTGGTTATAAAAAGGATCATTTCAATCAAACTCATCTTACTTGTCATGGTTTTGATAAGACAAATCAAAATCCACTTTAATATATTTGGCTTCCATTAACCATAAGACCTAAGATCATTTGAACCAAGCTTATGGTCCTTGATCTCCCTTTATCTTACAATATCCTTTTTGGTTGTCCATGGACTCATCAAATGAGGGACATTGATTATTTTGGTATTTAATGTATTAAATTTTTACATAATTGGAAATTTTACAAGCATGAAGTTGATCCCAATCCATGGAGTATTCATATTTCTAATCCTAAACCTCAATATCATATTCTTACAAATCCTAATATTAACAATGCTCCTTTACCAGATTTCATCAAAATGAGTCCTGATTTACAAGTTATTCTTGTGGATTATAATGATAATGAGCCCAATAAGTTGCAACATACTAACAATACTAGCAAGTTGCCTCCATATATTTCGCAATGGCTTCCTCCTTCTCTATTACCAAGAGACCATATTGTTCCTCTTATTAATGATATTATCAACTTTCCCCTCCATTCAATGCTCAAGAGCCTTCTTTACCAGAAGATGCCTCCACTTGAAATTATTTTGGAGTGGCTAAATTATTTCAACATCATCTCATCATGTCTCCTCGTACGTTCAAAAATATTGGGATTTCACCTTTTGAAATTCCCCCTGATTCTCAAGATTGTATGATTTCTCCAACATATGATGATAACTATATTATGTCCCAAGCTCAATATAGAGACTTGGATGTCCATCATTACCAAAACATTAGTCCCAAATCCATGCTTTTAATCAAGATATTCATACCATTTCTATGGATCGTACCTTAGATCTTGAGTGTCATGTGCCTCCCATCATCCTCCTCTTATTGATACTCCTTAGGTGGTAGAGAAAATTATGCCTTCTAAATCTCTAAAAGTCCCTAAACCTTTGAATCCAATCATTACATCCAATACTTCTCCCATCATCAAATCCACCAATATTCTAAACTTTTCTATTCCATCTACTTCTTATACTCCCAAAATCACACTTTATGCCAATGCAACCGATGTCCGTTAGATTTATTTTGAATATGATATCCATGATAATCAAATTGTTGATCTTGAAGTAGATGTCAAATATTATGGTCCTCTTCCTACCTTGCCTAATGATGAATTTATTCTTAATTTAATTCATGCCCAAAAACCTCAACTTCCTTAGTAGCATCATAAACTTGGAAACTTTAAAAATAAAACTCCTTGCTTTAACAACTTCATTTCTAGCATTGATCCTAAACCAAATCAAATTTCATCCTTACCTAATGTACCATACCACTTTCAATATGGTAATTCCATGCTTATCTAAGAGACCAATAATAGTAATATGGTACCCCATCTTATCCTTGACCAATTATAGTTTCTTGAGAGATTTAACTTACTAAACATGACAACTTTAGCTTATTCTTTGACAAATATCATGAAGTTTTCACTTGGTCCTACGAAGACATGCCTAACATTGACCCTAGAATTATGGTGCATAACATCATTAATTATCCTCATGCCAAACTTGTGCATCAAAAGCAAAGAAAATTTCCACTTGAAGTTTCAACTCTAATCATAAGGAAATCATCAAATTAATCAATGCTAGATTTATTAAACCAATGGATTATTATGAATGGGTTTCAATCATTGTTCCCATTCATAACAAATTCACTATGGTTATTTTCATTTTTATTGATTTTCACAACCTTAATCTTTATTATGTCAAGGACAACTTCCCCTTACCTTCAATAGATGACATCATTGATTTCATGACTGGTTACAAAATTTTATCTCTTATGGATGGTTTCTCAAGATATAATGAAATTCATATTTCTCCTAAAGACCAACATAAGACTACTTTCACCATGGAATGGGGCACCTACTACTATGTCAAAATTCCCTTTAGCCTCAAAAATGTTAGAGCCACTTACCAATGTGCAATGACTCACATCTTTCAGATCTCATTCACAAAATTGATGAAACCTATGTGGATGAGCTCATTACTAAATCCAAAAATCATAAGAATCATCTCTCTGATCTTGTTATCATCTTTGACCATCTCCTTAAATATAAAGTTAGACTTAATCCTTACAAATGTGTCTTTGGAGTCATATCTAGTAAATTTTTAGTATTCTTAGTCTCTCTCCATGGCATTGACATTGATCCTACCAAAATTAGTGTTATCATCAACATGCCCATTCCTCATTCTATTCCCAACATTCATACTTATTTAAGCAAACTTGAGGAAATTATATGATTCATCCTTGAAATGGCATATTGGATTCACTCCATCAATTCCCTTCTCAAGAAAATTACTAATTTATAATGTATGGATCCATGTTAAAAATATTTTGATAACATGAAACAGTCATTGCTTCATCCATCTACACTTTGTCCTCCTTCCAACGATAAACCTTTTATTCAATATACTTCTTCCACACCTACTTAAGCTAGGGAAATGCTTGCCCAAAAAGATGATATAGGAAGAGATTATGATATTTATTACATTATCCAAGGCCTCATCGACTATGAAACATGTTTTACCAAAATTGAGCATGATTCCCTCGCTATCTATTTTGCAACTAAAAAGATTAGTTACTATATGCTTTACCAAACTACTTATGTCAGTTTCCATTCTAACCCCCTTCATCATTTATTCTCCAAATACTTTCTTATTAGGGATATAATTTGAAAATGGATGATCCTCCTTATATAATTTGATCTTCACATCATCACTTAAAAAGTTGTTAGAGGGAAAGTCATAGCTGACCAACTTGTTGCAGCTCCCATTCTAGCCACTTCTTCCCTTCAAGATGACCTTCCAGATGATATTATCCTTTACATTGAAGTTATTAATCAAGATATCTCTCTTAAATATTACTTTCATATCTTTAATACCAATATTAAAGCCAATAAACTTGATGAATATTCTACTCCCTCTAGTACTACTAAACCAAAGATAGTTATCGAGGAGCTCCTTGAAATCAATGTTGACTTGCATGAGGATACTTGGACCCTTCACTTTGATGGTGCTAAATTAATGCAATGAGTTTGGGTAGGTTGCATTCTCACAATTCTTATTGGTAATATTATTCCTTTAGCTTTTCAATTCACCTTTGATGCCACCAATAATATGGCTGAATATGATGCTCTTATCTTAGGCATGAGAGTTTCTCTTGATGTAGGCATTTAATACCTTCATGATTTAAGTGATTATCAACTTATTTTCCATCAATTTAGTGGTGATTATCAATTTAAAAGTTAGAACCTTATCACCTATCATCAAATTACAACCACTCTTGATAAGGATTTTATCTCTTTCACTATTGAGCCTATTCCTAGAGATCAAAAATTTATTGTCGATTATCTTGCCTCTTCAATTTCTTTATCTCATCCACATCAATTTCTTTCTGATCTTACTTTTATTATATAAATAATAAAATACCCATCTTTAATTCAATTGTCATATTTACTTATTTGTCATATTAAATTTTTTACCATTTAACAAATCCCTTGGTATAAAGACATAATTCAATTATTATAACACCAAACTTATCCTCCTAATTTAGACTCTTGTGAAAAGACACATATTCACAAATAAGCTTTCAAGTATGTATTTCAACACAACATTCTTTATGATCACAATGCTAAAGGTACCTTACTTTATTTTATTATGTAAGATGAGGTTCCTCATCTTCTTAAATAAGTACATGGGGGAGTTTTTAGTGGTCACTATAGTGGACATGCTACAACATGTAAATGCCTATATATGGGTTACTTTTGGCCTACTCTTGAAAAGGATGCAATTAAATATTCTAAAAATTATCCTTGGTAGCTTAATAATGATCTTATCCATTCACCTCCTGCTTAACTTCAAACTATCAAATATCTTTAGACATTTTCTATATGGGGATTTGATCTCATTGGTAAACTTCCTTTCTCCCAAGATGGACATGTCTTTATCATCACCACTATTGAATATTTTATCAAGTGGGTTGAAGCCATGCCCCTCATTAACATCACTGGTCCTACCATTTCCAAATTTATTCTTAACCAAATTATTTTTTACTTTGGCATTCCCCATACCATCATTTCCAATAATGGTGGTAACTTCAAAAATAAACATGTTAAATAACTTTGCAACAAATTCAAGATTAATCATAGATTTTCCATGCCTTATCATCCATAATGAAATGGTCAAGCTGAGGCCATTGATAAAATTATCAAAAAAAAATTCCAAAATATAATTAATGAAACCCACATGGATTGGCATATTCTTATTTACCTTGAACTTTGGGCCTATCAAACTAGCATACGCACTACCACTAGGGCAACTCTATTTCCTATAGTCTATGGTTTTGAGTTAGTCCTTTAGAATTTGAGATTCCCTCTCTTCATATATCTCTTCATGGCACTATTTGTGATTAATAATTATGTGAATATTTTCTTCATTCCCTTGATCTTCTTGATGAACGTCATCTTTCCACCTTGCAACATAACTGCCAATACAAAACCCACATCGCCAAACAACATAGTAAACATGTTAAAGTGTGCACTTTTAATGTTGTTGATCTTATCCTTAAATTAGACTACACCCATGATAAATAAGGTATAATATGCCCAAAAATGGTGGGGACCATATTTAGTTAAAGATATTCTTGGCCTGAGCACCTATCATCTTCAAACCAATGAAGGCCATGTTTTCGAAGAGCCCACTAATACTCAATTCCTTAAAAAGTACTTTGCCTAGGCATTTAATTCTTGTCATGTTTTTTATATATATCTATATAACAGATTTTTTTTAGGTTAATTAAACATGGGTCTCTCCCTTTGTATTAGTTTTCTTCCTTTCACAAAACTTTTATTCCTCCCTTTTGGTCTTTTGGTTTTTTGATGTACCATAGTCTTCTTTATCTTATTTAATTTTCTATTATTTTTCACACCCCTTGGGTTTTTATTTTTTGAGTTGCTTTGTAATAAAATAGATAGGACCTGACATTCCTCACAAAACCACCATATTTTATCTATTTTTCTCTCTTTTTGTTGCTTGCCAACATTGTTTTGGCACCCCTTGCATTTTTCTTTTGTGAGTTGTTTTGTAAGACCACGAATAGGACCTAGTGTCCCTCACAAAACTACCATCCCTTTGCTTTATTATTTCCTTAATTTATGAATTTACATTGTATGACTATGTATAGGACCTGACCCTCCTCATATAATTACAACCTTCTCATGTTCTCCATCCTTGTTCTCAAACTCTAACTTTTTCATCTTTTGCTAGATGAAATTTGCACAACAATCTATGTCAGCATTTTATCCTCCATTTCCCTCATTCTTATGATAAGGAATAACACCTTTAATATCATTGTATCCCTCTTTTCCCTTTGTCACATGTTTTACAATTTAAAGAAATTCAAATTGTTCCATGTGTCATTCCTCTTGATTTCCCCTTTCTTTCACTCCTCATTGGATTAAACAAGGTCAAAGTCAAGATAGAACTTTTATTTCACCTAGATTTATGAGACTCTTAGAACCCATGCTCTTTAAATTTCTCTCTCTTTGTAACCTTTTCCTTAATATTCAAATGAAATACATATTTATCACCCATATTTGGTTTTCCAAATCCGTATAGAGGAGGAATAGAAAAATCTGTTAAGCACGGGATTTACTGAGAGGGGGGCTGAATCAGTATATCATATATCTTATAAAACTTTTTCTTAACCAAATTTCACTTATTCAAACATTCAAGATATGCAATAAAACTCAAACAATAAACACCACACAAGATAGAGAGAGACACTAGATATAACATGGAAACCCAGTGTGGGAAAGACCATAGAGAACAATCTCAAGTATATGAATGAGCATCAACCCAAACAATATTCACATGCACCAACTTGTAGGATCACCAACCCCTTTGTTGAGCACCAACCTAGAAACTATTTATGAGCACCAACCCATAGGAGCACCAACCCCTTTTTTGAGCACCAACCCAGCAACAATTCATGAGTACCAACCCACAGGAGCACCAACCCCTTTATCGAGCACCAACCCACAGGAGCACCAACCCCTTTGTTGAGTGCCAACCCAGCAATAATTCATGAGCACCAACCCATAGGATCACTAACCCCTTTACCAAGCACCAACCCCTTTGTCTAGCACCAACCCAGCAATAATTCATGAGCACCAACCCATAGGAGCACCAACCCATTTGTGTATACCACGCAACTATCTCTCAATGTTGCTATCTCAATAAATGATAGTTCATTACAACATCTCTTTCCTCTCTCTCACCTTTGCTCTTCTAATCTAGATATAACAAATATAAATCATATTTATCTCTCACAATTGCTCTTCTAATCTAGATATTACAATATCAAATCAACCTCTATCTCTCATATTAAAAATGGCTTCTCAAGCCTTTATTTATAGCTTTCCAAATGACCTTTGGCCTTCCCCCTTTGTGACCCTTCAATCCTCATGGAAAATGGTGCCAAAATTGTATGACCCTTCATATCCTTGCCTTTGAAAAGTCATGTGGTGACCCTTCATGAGAAAAAACATCCTTCCCTCTTTTGTCCTTATCTTTGTGAATTTTTGTATTCCTCAAAGTGTCCCTTCATGAGAAATTGCACCCTTCCTCTTTTATCTTCACTTGGTGACTCTTGGAATTCCCCAAGATGACTCTTCATGGGAAAATGTGTCCCATCCTTCTTTTGTCTTTACCCTGTGGCTCTTTGACTTCTCCATGGGCCCTTTTTTTGTCTCATATGTAACCAAAAATATATTCATTAATATTAAATAAATATTAACTCACATTAGCCAAGATATATCAATTACACATAACATTAAATGCAATGGGGCCTTTATCACCAATAATGCTAGACCTTTGACATCAATGACAATATTTCCAACAATCTCCCCCTTTGTCATTAATGGCAACCTCAATCCTAAAACTGCCACATCCTATCACCTACACATACTATCATCTAAAAACATACAGTAACTCCCCCTTACTGTAGCAACATGTACTTGTTCCTTGTACCTATTTCTGCACCTATACCTATACCTATTATTCTCCCCTTTTGACATTAATGGCAAAGGGCCTACCTGGAGCTAACACTTAGATCCCCCTCAATTGATGTTGAACATCAATGGTAGGAAGTAATAGAAATTGCTTCCAACTCCTCTCACAGATCTTGGAATGTGTCCTTTGATCGTGCCTTTAAGAAGATATCTGACAATACATATACATTGTTCCCTATCCTTTGAGCATCTACAATCAACTCATTTGAATCTTTTCTTCTAATCTCACAACCTTATTTATGAAACTTTAATGTGTATCCTTGATCATATATTTGACTAACACTCAATAGATTATGATTAAGACCTTTTACATATAAAACATTCTTAGTCTTAGTTCTACCGTAATCCAAACTCAAATTACCTTTTCCAGCTATCCTGGTAGTGGTTTTATCTCTAAATCTCACTGTACCACTATTGATCTTCTTTAGAGTTATGAACTTACTTTTATCTCTTACCATATGCCTAAAACATCTGATATCAATTAACCATGGCTGATCTTTATTTCTTACATGCAGAGTTGTCTGAACCATCATAGAATCTTCAGGTTATTTCTTCTGCCATGAACATGTCTAAACCTTATTCTTGATAAATGGAGCTTTGAAACTCTGATCCTTCTGAACTAACTCAAACATGCTTCTACAATACCGAGCTATGAGTCTAAAGTTATTGCACTTGTATCATACTATGGTCTCTTCATCAAAGCTTGATATAGGAGCAAAAGAGTTGTGGCTTCTGCTTGACTCTACTTGCCTTTCCTTCTTATTTCTGAAATTGTTAGCTCTATTTCTACATTCTAATTTCTTGTGACCATATCCATTATAATAAAAATAATAGCCATAAAAATAAGACCTATCTGTATATCTCTAACCTAATTGTCATTTGTAGTTTTGTTCCCTCCAGCCTTCTCTATTTGAAATGTCCTTTGTATTCCTCACTTCTCCCCTTCTTGTTTCCTCTTTTATAAGAGCTTCAACATAGCTCTTTTTCATTTCAAATCCAATCCCTGTCTTGTCTAAATTTACTTTTTGAATTTCCAATATCTTATTCAGCATGTTAGTGTTATCCTCAAATTTTGAATCACTAACTACTTTATCATTGACTGCTTTCTCAATATCTTCTTTTAAAGAGGCAATTTCAATAACATACCTTTCACATTATTTTCTTTCTCTTTCCAACTGTGCTATTAGATCTTCTTCATTCTTCTTAGATTCTTCCAAGTGTGTTGTTAGATCATCAATAATTTCCTTTCACTCCTTTTCATTTTTCTTGATCTGGTGCATCAATCTTTGATTCTTCTTGTCAATAACTTCTAACTCTTCTAAGGCAAAAATGAGTTCTCCTTCCATATTCACTTTAGCTTCCTCCTCTTCTTATTCTTGATCATCTTCATGTATGGCCATGAATAGAATCTCTTCTTTTGAATCACTAGCTACACTATCTTCGACTGAGCTAGGATCCATAGAATACAGGCTCTTCTTCTCGAATCCCTTCTTAGATTTGCCTTTGAAATTCTTCTTGTATGTAGGCTTTTTTTCTTCATCATCATTACCCTTATTTGGGCATCTAGCTAAAAAATGTCCAATCTTTCCATAATTAAAACATTTAAAAGGTAATTTTCTTTGATATTTACCTGTTCCGCTTTTAATTTGCAAATGAAAAGTGCTCCATTGTCATCTTCATCATCACTAGAACTATCACTTGATTCTTGAATATTATCTTTCTCTTTCTTTGATGTCTTGAAAGCCACTTCTCTCTTTGAGGGTTTATCTTGTTCTGTCCGCATCTCATATGCCATGAGAATACCATGAAGCTCATCCATCTTTAGCTTGGCTAAATTCGTCATCTCCTCGATTGCCAAAAACTTTGCATCAGATCTCATTGGTAGAGATCTCAAAACATTTTGCACCACCATTGACTCTTCCAATGTTTCTCCAATACCTTGAATCTAATTTACTATTTGATCAACTCACAAGAGATAACTTGTTATGTCTTCTTCTTCTTCCATCTTCAAACTTTCAAACTGTCTTCTAAAAGTCTGAAGCTTAACTTGTTGAACCTTTCCATCACCCTTGTAAATATTCTCAAGTTTTACCCAAGTTTCATGAGTAGATTAACATTTCATAACTTTAACAAATTTAGATTCACATAAACCACATAAAATAGCATTTAAAGCTTTAGCATTACATTCACTTGCCTTATTTTCTATTGGAGTAATTACAGATGTTTGTGACTCTTCATATTCCTCCACCACTGCTTGTCATATGTCAAATCCAAGGGCCATCAAATAAATCTTCATTCTCATGCTCCAAAAATCATAATTCATTCCATCAAACAAAGGTGCCTTATTTGTATAAAATCCTTCATGTGATCCAGCCATTGTGTTTTCCCAATCTACCTTCAAACTGTAAAACTTTTCAAAAGGAACTTGCTCTGATACCAATTATTAAGCACAAGATATACTGAGAGGGGGGTGAATTAGTATATCATATATCTTATAAAAATTTCCCTTAACCAAATTCCACTTAATCAAACATTCAAGAT
Source organism: Torreya grandis (assembly GCA_037957365.1). Taxonomy (NCBI): domain Eukaryota; kingdom Viridiplantae; phylum Streptophyta; class Pinopsida; order Cupressales; family Taxaceae; genus Torreya; species Torreya grandis. The sequence continues at coordinate 1,659,866 of JARHVA010001395.1, forward strand.
ATGCAATAAAACTCAAACAATAAACACCACACAAGATAGAGAGAGACACCTAATATAACATGGAAACCCAATGTGGGAAAAACCACGGAGAACAATCTCAATTATATGAATGAGCACTAACCCAAACAATATTCACAAGCACCAATTTGCAGGAGCACCAACCCCTTTGCTGAGCACCAATCTAGCAACTATTCATAAGCACCAACCCATAAGAGCACCAACCCATAGGAGCACCAACCCCTTTACTGAGCACCAACCTACAAGAGCACTAATCCCTTTTCCAAGCACCAACCTAGCAATAATTCATGAGCACCAACCCACAGGAGCACCAACCCCTTTATGTATACCACACAACTATCTCTCAATGTTGATATCTCAACAAATGATAGTTCATTATAACATCTCTTTCCTCTCTCTCACCTTTGCTCTTTTAATCTATATATAACAAATATAAATCATATTTATCTCTCACAATTGCTCTTCTAAGCTAGATATTACAATATCAAATCAACCTCTATCTCGCATATTACAAATGGCTTCTCAAGCCTTTATTTATAGATTTTCAAATGACCTTTGGCCTTCCCCCTTTGTGACCCTTCAATCCTCATGTAAAATGGCACCAAACTTGTATGACCCTTCATATCCTTTCCTTTGAAAAGTCATGTGGTGACCCTTCGTGAGCAAAAACGTCCTTCCCTATTTTTTTCTTATCATGGTGACTTTTTGTATTCCTCAAAGTGTTCCTTCATGAGAAATTTCACCCTTCCTCTTTTGTTTTCACTTGGTGACTCTTGGAATTCTCCAACATGACTCTTCATGGGAAAATGCATCCCATCCTTCTTTTGTCTTTACCCTGTGGCTCTTTGACTTCTCCATGGGCCCTTGTTTTGTCTCATATGCAACCAAAAATATATTCATTAATATTAAATAAATATTAACTCACATTATCCAAGATATATCAATTACAAATAACATTAAATGCAATGGTGCCTTTTTCACCAATAATGCTAGACCTTTGACATCAATGACAATATTTCCAAAAAAATCCATCAAGAAAGTTAAGAGCTAAATCATTTAAAATAAAAGGCAATGATATCTAACAAGAAACATACAAATCTCAAAATTCAAATTCACACCAAAATATGTGATTACAAGCACATCTCTTATCTCTAATTGAAGCTCAAACTCTATAGTTAGTCTCACATAGAGCTAAGGTCATGCAAGTACCCAATCCTCATATTAGACCAATGGTTTTATAAGGGGTCCTAAGAAATGGAGAACACATCATGGGGAGGTAGGTCCATTTTAATTTTCATGCATATATCATTCATCGGATGATCTATATACTTCATTTGTTGACCTGAGACTTGTGTGGCTAAGAGAAGTTCTTCATAGTCCTTAAGGTCGAAAGTCATCTTATTTTGACAAACCTAATTTTAGTGTCTTGACTTTTATAAAGAGTTTATCTACCTTGGTTTTTCCTTCATTTTCCCCTCCACCTATTTAATTTCCCCCCTTGATAGACAAATTGTGATTCCAAATCTATTTTCCATTTTTCTTTAATTCCTTCTTCTTCACCTCTTAAAAACATGCTAGCACTACTTTGTTTCAGTTTTATCTATCCTTAGAGTAAAACATGTTTAAGCAACTATGGATTCTCCTTTATTTACACCATAATTTTACATTTATACACTTACTTTGCTTTCCATTTGTCATCTATCATTATTTTACTATCATACTATTTTAGACACCTGAGTGTGTACCCTTTTTCTATTATTGAGTAAGGTTGGCTTGTTACTTGTGATTTGATAATGTTGTTTTCCCTTTTTATGCACTTTTTTCCATTTTTTAATGAGATGTGGATTGTTACTGCTCACTCATCAATGTTATTTTACCATTTTATTTAGTCTATTTTCCATTCATTTTATTTTGTTTTACCATCTTGTTTGACATGTATCCTTGGTTTGATTTGTTGAGTTTGCATTTCTTATTTAAGGATAGCTTGTTTGATTTTTTTGATATTTAGTAGCCTTGGATTTTTAGTTACCCAATTTAATTTTGTTATTTGAATTGGTCATTTGGTATATCATAACATCTATTACCCCAGATTACCAAATTTTCCAAGTACATCCCATCCTCATAGCACCACCTATCTTGGCTTTTATTGTGTTTGTTTATTTTTAATCTTTAGTGTTGTATTCTTAGGTTTATCGAAAGTAGTATATGCACCCTACATAATCAATTTACTTTTCAGATTAGTTTTCCTTTCAGTCATTTACTTTTAGCTATTTTTGATTTAAAATACTACAATTTTTTTTAGTATTATCATTGTGCATTACTATGTTCTTTCTCAAAGCACCATTCCCTATTACACCTTAGTGGCACATGATTATCTTTGAGTGGGTCATATTTATACACAAAATATTTTCAACTTTTATCAAATATTGATGCTTTACATCTTGTGGGAACCCATCAAGACTCAATCTCTCTAAGTGCATGCCTTAAGGGGTGTACTAGGAAAGGGGTGGGTAGACCTTTGGTGATTCAAAAGATTTTTTTCGCTTATTTACACATTATTACCAATCCAACCAAATCCTAAAACCATTCCCTAAACTATTTATCCTCCCTTAAGTATTCCTCTAGTCTTTTCCTCTTTTCATTCCTCCTTTTCTTACCTTAACACCCTTTTGGACAATTAGTTGTATGGGGTTGAATAGGTCAACCCAATACATTTTAAGGCTATTTTTTACTTTCTTGGTTTATTAGCCTTTCGATTGACCTAGCTTAGACCTAGTGATTTATCCCCAAAAACACACTGGATAAACTGGGTCAACCCTGTATAGCTAACATTCCTAGAAGGATTTAAAACAAGATCCACCTGTATATACATGATCATTTTGGTCACTATTCATATGTGAAATCAAGATTTATTATTTACTCACGCTTCTTCACAATCTTCTCTTCCACCATTTTACTTATAGAGACTTAGCTTAGGTTTTTTACTTGGAGAATCTAATATTTTGGATAAATTTTGGATGCTTGGACCTTTCTTATTGATCCTTAAAAACCATAAAAATATCTTTTAAATCCCCTTTGGATAAGGGAGATATTAATTCTCTATGGGTCCACATTTAGATAAGTATATTCTAACTTTGTTCTCCTCTCTTTTAGTAGATAGAAGTAGCATAGGTGTTGGATCTAATACTATAATCTTTCATAGTTTATGTATTATATTATTACTCATACTTACTTTAATTGAAGTTCCCTATACATGTTTATTTCATTATTTCTAACCCCCCACTTTTTACCACAAGATTTTGTGTGCACTATTTTAGATTTGCTTTCTTGTTATTAGAATAAAGTGAATGATTTAAACCTTAGGACTCAATTAGGGTTGTTATGTGATTGAGTTAGACTGTAGGCTTTGGAAACCTTCATAGCATGATATGTATGACAAGTGATCCCCAAATTAGGTTTAGTGGATCCCCATATTGGTCATGTTATTACTTAACAAGTGTATCCCCAATTGAAAGTGTAGGTATGTTCTATCTTCTCTAAGCCAAGATTGATTTATACACATGATGCATTTTTGATTGAATAAGATATATTCTAAAATCAAACCTCCATGGGGATTTTTGGCATAAGGAACAAATATGACTAGGGCATAACCAAGTTTTCATACTTCACATGTCAAGGGTTGTCACACAAAATACACAAATGATCTAAGTCATATACAAGTTACTAAAGAAAGATAGGAAATAGACTAAAATATTCATTTTATATAATCTTCAAAAATATGGGTTGAATAAAATACTATAGTGCTAGGAATTTAAAGAATAAACTATAAACACATTTCAAATATACAAGACCTTATGCATTTGCGAGGTAAATATTACTTATAGTATGCAATATGGTGTATTATGTGTAAGGTATAATAGGGTATAATAGTTGGATAACTATAAAATGGAGGGTGGCCTATTGGTGGATTCTAAATAGAAGGGTGTCTTACAATATTTCATGACAATATTCGTTAGAAAAGATATAGAAAAAAATCAAATATAAGCTAATGGGAAATACAAAATCATCCTTGAAAGACTAGAACATAAACTAAAAATAATTTTTCAAGTACCTTCCCCTATCGAATCCATGAACCTACGGTGCCCCAACAAGTTACTCAACAATAGATTCTAATACAATGTACAAAGGGTTTTATAATCTAGATCTATGCTCAAAATGATAACCAATAATGAACATAAAAATAGATATCTAGTCAACAATATTTGTAAAATAGATTGTTGAACTTTATCAACATGAAATAGCAAAGAACCACAAGAATTTTGATTAACTTAAAAATAAATATTACAAATATCAATACTTTAAAATGTTATCATGGGGACAAGTGTGGTGAGATTTATCCTTTGACAAGGGAGACATAAAGATTCTCTTAAAGCTCACTAATGGTTGTACAGTTGTAACCACCTTAGCAAGGGAGTTAAGATCAACACATAAAAATTGATCCCATAAATTCTTGTAGAACCTGGACCTAGAGAAAATAGATACATAAAACAATGAGCAACAACCTTGAATAGAGGAGAAACCACCTATTTATACATTTTAAAATATAGGACTATGGGTCATAATTTAAAAATTTTCAAAACAAACTTTAAATTCCGTCAAGATGCTTCCAACTAAAAACTATTCCCTTGTCATGCCTAAAATCTTCATCCATTTTCAATAAAAATCCTGGCTCTAACTACCTCTATAAGTAATTATGGAGTTTTGCAACAAACTTCTTGACTTTTTGGTTGGAGATGCCCCTTACACAAGCTAGAAGGAGAATATTTATGGTGGAGAGTAAACAAATCATTTGTATTTATGTGGAACTATCTAAAGATGCACTGGACCACTTATTTGCATAACTAGAAACTTCTAAATAGATCCTCTTCCCTTTATGCACACCATGGAACAACTTTATCTTACGATGATGGAATAGGAATATTTTAGATCCATGGATACTTGAAATAAATTTTATGGAGTGGCCCACCTTGGATTTGTAGACCTGTAATACTTTTCCCATGGAGGAGCTCAAACAAGCAAAGCAAATGATAAAAATCAAAGCTTAGGTTATGTTACCTTTTTACCCTTTTGGCTCAAACTTTCCTTTTCACATTTTTCAACTTATATCTTTGCTTCTTGAAAATTTTCCTTTTTAGGGTTCCCCCTTATTTCCTTTTTTAATTTGTAAATGCATTATTTCACTTTTGACTTATTGGGGAAATTTTGACCCCACTTGGTAACTTTAAATTTATGCAATTGGCACTTATAGTCCCCCTAGGAAGTTTCCCTAGGGAATTCTCAAATGAGAAAATAAGGGGTTAATAAAGCCATTTTGAATTACAATGCATTAAACATATACTTTTCATTTTTATAACTTCCCTTCTCATATAGGCTTTACCCGAGATTTGTAAAGAGGTCATCAATTTTATGAACATAATCTCCTTCATATTAGTATGTTAAAAACATAGCAATAATGTCGATAGGTTCAAGTGATTCATCATTATTACATTTTCTTACAAAGTTTCCATCTATACTATTAACTATCAAAATACCCATTCCATCTACAAGTCCCAAAATTTAAATGTACCTACAAAAAATTGGTGACATCTAAATGTTCAACCTCTATGCCCTTTATAGCATCTTTGGGATCTAAATCATGATCTTCTAGATAAAGGTACATGTGGCTCTTTGATCAAATTTGAAATTTATTTTAAAACCATAGACTTCTTGCATAACTACCATGACTCATCTACAATTTCCTAATCAATTTATTGTCAATGATGAAAGCTCCATGAAATCACTTTGCACAGGATCTTTGATCATGATGTGTATACCTATGTGGCATCACCATTTCATTCTATTCAATAACTTGACATGTGACTATTACCCCTAAGACATGTGTCAACATGTCATTGGGTCCATATCTTGAAAATTTTCACCTAGGAATACCATTTATATATCTGTGTCTTCATGATGAATGCTAGTGTGTCATTTGGTACATCTTTGGGATCTCAATGTCCATTTAACACTAGATTTTATTATGAGCCATTAAATATCCACCAAAACCCCTGAGATCATGGTACCTAGAGAATTTGTGGGTTTTATGTGCTCTAAATAGTTGATATATATTGGGATATCACCCTTCTACCATATGGATACTCCTAATTTAGCCCAAGTCCCTTAACAAGTTAGCTCTCATTTGCACCATCAATCCTAATTTACATGACTAAATGTGGACCATCAATCTAGATCAATAAGATCAAATACCATTAGATGTCTACTATGGATTAAATTTAACATTAATTTAACCATAATTTGATGTTTGTGTGACCATCAATGATGTTTACATGACTATAAAATTTAAGCTCTAATGGATTATTACCTTTAATGACTTAAATTTGTTGTTTTCATGCCCATCATTTGATGTTTATGTGAATGTATTTCACATTTGTGCAACTGTCAAATTTAAGTCATAAATGACAAGAATCCATTGGATATTAACTTTGACATCTATAAGACATTCACATAGACATCAAATATGTTCATTCAGCTACCACACTACTGGTTCCACTCATCAAGAGTTTAACACATGTCCTGTTCACATTCCTTTGGAGGTTTTTTTTGACTTTATTAACCCCTACATGCCATTGGATCATTAGGAAATACATTGAGATGGTGACACTTGTCACTCTCATAAGAATCTTAAAAAAATTGAATGTTCAAAATTATTCATTTTCCATTCGATCATATTGATCTGCATCAATGTGCATCATTTAATCATGATCCACCAACTCAACTATTATTGGCTAAAAATAAACAGGGAAAATTACCAACTTTTAATCCCAAGGCATTTATTTTGGGTATTTATCTTTCAAGACCTTTATCTTCAGCTTGTCTACCTTCAACATGCCTATTTTATTTATTCCTTGGGTCTTTGGCATTCTTATCTTCAGCTTTTCTATGTTAGGTAGTTTTTTAGTAATAATTTGGTTGAAACAATTATTGTGAACATTTTATCTCAAATAATTTCTCTAAAGCATATGATCTCTCTTGAGATTTTCTTTATGTGAACATTTCATCAAGATAATTGTTTCAGATATTTTATCCTAAAAAAATTTCCAAAGAAAATGATCCTTACATCTTTACTAAATAAATACAATTCTCTTAGACATTTTACCATGGATAAAATGTCTAATGGAATTCCTTTAAGATTTTTTCCATAGATAAAATATCTGAAGGAATTCCTTATGAATTTTTTCCATGAAAAAAATCTTTGATGGAACTCCTTTAGGATTTTTGTACATACATTTTTTTGAAACAAATAATATTTTGCACTTTTTCTGAAACATCCTAATTCTATCAGGTTTTTTATCACAAACAATTTGCCTGATAGGAATAAGTCTTTGGAATTTTTTCATGAATAAAAATATCAAAGACTTATGTTTATTGGGAGAAATGTATCAACAAAAAACCCAAATACCCTAAGTTTTTATAAGCACTAAGTAAAGATAGAATTAAGACTGATCCAAATTAACATGAACTTGACCTTTGACATAAACAGTTGAAAGTAAGAATTTAGCTAGGGACATATGTATTTTTACTTGACAAGGGCCCAATTGCTTTAGTGAAATTTTGGGAACTAACATTGCCTCTTACACAAGGATGCATACCCCTTGTAAGTGTATAAAGAACCCCAAAACATAAGACCAAGTACCAATCCATTGGGTCATAGAATCAAGACTTATCAATTTATCATAAAACACTCACGAAGGCTCAACAAAACCATGGCAGACTTAAAAAAAATAGATCATGATGATCTAAAAATAAACACAAAATAAAAACATGAAAATAAACTATACAAAAAGTTCCCAAACTAGAGGGGCAATAAATCAATGAAATAATATAAAGATAAAACTATACACTATATACTAATGTACACAAGTTATAAACTCAATCAAGGAAGTGTTTTAGATGTCTGCCATTAACTGGTAACTCAACTATTTCACCATATAAGTCTATCAAGAAGAAATTATGCTCCCCAATCTAGTAGTCAATGAAATAGGGACTGATCCACAAGGCATAAAATTTTCCATGCTTACCTTTGTCTTCATGTCTGCTATCCCTAAGTAGAACCAAATCACGTACTTGGAAAGTCTTTGGAGTAACCTTCCTATCAAATATCTTCTTCATCTTTTCCTTGAACTTGAGGTGTATTTCATGAGCTTGTATTCAAATTTCATCAAGATCAATAATTTGGTTCATCCTAATCTCATACTGGTTTATCTTCTCATCATCTTCTAATTATTGCATGAGTTGATAGGTTGGCAACTACAAATTCATAGGCAAAACTACTTGAGCTCCATAAACAAGATCAAAATGGATTTTGCCTATATTCTCTCTTAGGCATAATCCTATCATCCCATAAGTAAAAATTTAATTTTTCACCCCACTTCTTCTTATTTATTATTTCCAATGTTTTTTTAATGATCTTAAGCAATTTCATGATACTTGATTCTACTTGCACATTCTCTTGAGGATTTTAGTTGGAAGCATAGGTCAATTGAATCCCTTCTTCTTTGCATAATGCCACCAAAGGCTTGTCTTTGAATCTCATGGAATTGTTTGTAATTATCTTGATAGGCACACATAACCTAAAAATAATTTGATTTAGCAAAAAATCCATAACTACCTGATGTGTTGTTTTCTTTATAGCGACAACTTCAACCCATTTTTTGAAGTAGTTAGTTATAGCTAGTATCCATCTATGTCCAGTGCTTGATGAATAAAAAATTTATCCAATGAAATCCATTCCCCATTATCTAAATGGGCCTTCAATAATCATGGGTTACAAGGAAAGAAAACCTAAAGCTTTCATTCTCCCTACAAAGTGCTAACACTTCTCACACTTTCTAACTATCTAAGTAACATATTTAAACAATGATGATCACCAATAACTAGCTCTCAAAATTTTATGAGCTATGACTTTAGTCATAGAATGACAACCACACACTCTACTATGGAATTATTCAATGAGGTTAGTAGTTTATTTTTCTAGCACACATCCTAAGAGAACCCCATCCATATTCTTCCATGCTAGTCTATTTTCAGTCAAGAGGTATTTTTGTGAAATAAGCTTGAGATTTATTCTTTGATTATTATCCAAGTTAGGGGGATAGTTCATATTTTTCAAGTAGTATATAATATCTCTATAGCATGGAGATGTGTTAAATTGACTTAAAGAATAATCAACATTAAAAATATTATTTTTTACCTCAACATATTACAAATTGTTCTCAGACACAAGCTTGGCTAGACCCATCCCTCTTGCTAACTTGGTGGTTTGAATATCCATGTCATACTCTTACAACTTGTTGACCCACCTTCATCTCTTGCTAGATACTTCAGTCTGAATCAAGATGTCTTTCACCATGGTATGCAGGATATAAGCAATAATCTCTAAACTCAGAATATAAGGCTTGAACATCTTGATAGCTTTCAATAGAGTGAAATCTTGTTTTTACATGATGGTATAATTCATATATGACCTTGCATAGATTTTCTAAAGAAAGCTATGGGCTACTCATGATCATCTTGATTCTTTTGTAATAGAACAATAGTAATAGTTTTATATGATGCAAAAGAGAATATTTGAAATGGCTTCATGTAATCAATGTTAGCCAAGATAGGAGTAGACTTTAAAGCTCCCTTGATGTCATTAAATACTTGCATGGCCTTCCCCTCCCATTTTATGGCTGGTCATTCTTCATCATGAAAGTTCTAGGCAAAATAATGTCCACAAAATTGGACATAACCCTCCTTTAAAAGTTAATTTATCCAAAGAAAGACTGAATTCCTTTCTTGGACTGTGAGATAGGCACTTTGTCAATGGCTTCAACCCTTTCAAGGTCAATCATGACACCATCCTTGGACACTATATGTCCTAACAACCTAGCCTTTTATACTCTAAAAGTGGCAATTTTTTAGATTAAGTGAAATGTTGAACTTCCTGCATCTGATCAACACATTTTCTAGATGCTCTAAATTCTCTTCTCTAGTCTTTGAGTACATAATAATGTCATCCTGATACAAAGTAATGAACTAGTTAATTATCCCTAAAAAATCAATGTTCATAGTTCATTAGAACATTACATCGACATTAATTAACTTGAAATTCATATTCACATATACATGCATACCCAAAGGCATAGTGAATGCAATCTTGGATCTCTTGGATTCCTTCACCACAACCTCATTATACCCTAAGAATACATCTAATGTGGACAACATCTCTGATCTAGTAACACTTTATAGCAAGTTCTCCATATTGGGTAGGGAATAATTATATTTTAAGTAAGCCTTATTCAAATTTTATAAATCCACACACAAGTGGATATCAACATTTTTCTTTTTCATAGGGACTAAATTCATATCCCATGATGAGTAGCTGATGGGTTAAATGATATCATCATCACTTAGATTCTTTAATTCATCCCCCATCTTGGTGGCTAATATGGGGTTAATGGGCCTATATTTTTACCTAAAAATCTTGTTATTAGGCTATGATGGTATGATATGTTGAAACAAGTCTTCCCTATACACTTCCAAGTCAAAATAAGACCATGCTAAGTAATCTTGGTACCTTTTCAATAGTTGCATGTAAAATTGCTTCTCAACTACACTTCAGTGAGTACCCAATCAAACCTTCATTAGATTCTCATGAAGACCCAACTTTCACTCAGTCATCTTTTGAAATGAATGAGTCTCTTGATTTAATTGTATCAGCTTCATCAAAAGATGCTTCAAATCGTACCAATCCCATTTGGATAATGTTTGTCTTTAGTTGAATAATGTCCTTCCTAAATAGAGTTTATTTTCTATCACAAACTTGAACCATAAAATCTAAGTCTATGAGCTAATCATGGAACTCAGTTTCACAATTTAGAAACCTTTTAATCTTTTCATCATCATCAAATACCTACCAATGATGAACATTGTCTGGGATTGAAGGCCTAATAAGCAAATCCACTTGATACTGATAATGTGGGCTCATATTTTTAATATCAAACTGAGCACTTAACCCTACAAGTCTATCAGCTACTTCATTGGAACTTCTATCATGATAACAAATGTTGAATACATCAAATAATTCAAGAAAATCCCAAACAACATTTTGATATTATTTCAACCTTTCATTTTTTGTGGCATAACTATTATAGACCTACTTTACCACCAACTCAGAATCACCCTTGACAATCAAAATTTTAATTTCATATTCACCAAAAATATTTAAACCAAGCAAGAGTGCCTCATACTCAGTAGTATTATTCATGCACTCAAAAGAAAGCTAAAAATAAAAATTAAAACATTTACCATTAGGGGTATATAAAATAACCCCAGCTCCATTTCCAAGATTGGAGCAAGCCCTATCAAAACACATCTTCCAAACTGCACCTTCTTTGTTAGGTTCAACATAAAAAAACACTAGGATTTTCACTAGTATCAACATTCCCAATAAAGTTTCCAAGCTTGACATCTATGTACAACACTTCATTAAGAGCACATTTTGGATCTTCAAATACATATAGCATCTTTGGCTCTCTATAAATCTTGACCATCTTACCCTTTAGTAAAATGGTGGAATAGGAAAGGTCCATCTACAAACTTCCACCAATGTTAGTATCCCATTTTCATGACAGTATCATCCCCCACTTTGGTGGACAATCTATAACTATCACATCCATATTGAAATACTTACCAAGATGAACCACCAACTGTATAACTAATCCCTTGACTTTTATAACAACTAGAAACTCTCATGATTCCATGGCATAATATTTTTGAAATGATGATGTAATCTTCACTCTGAGATCATTTGGGACACCTAAGGGCATCACATTTCAATAATCTCTAAAATCAAACATATAGTTGTGGACAATTAGGCCATTGATTAGTAGGGCTGTATAAAATGGATCCATATTCAATTGACTCTCCACTAATACAATCCCTAAATAGACCTCTAGATTAGGTTCAAAACCTCTTTTGATTCCTCATCTTATTTCACGGATGCCTCGGTTAATTTAATTTCATTCACAAAAAACCTCTCACCAAACTTGAAGTGTTCAAAATCCCTCTTCCTATATTCAAGTATTCATAATAATTCAATAAGTGGCACAATGATTTTTATTTGACTCAACACTTGGTCCATATCACACACATTATACTGAGGAAGAGGTGTATTTGGTGTAAGGGTAATGACACCTTTAGCTGGGATGCAATCACTTAATGTCCAAAGTGGAGTAAGCTAGGATGGATTAACACTCTTGATAGTAGGCTTCAGGGGTAGATTTGTATTAACATCACCTACACCCTTAGGAATACTTGACAAGATGGGCATTCTATTACTTTTAGTAGGATCACTTCTAGGATTATTATCTTGGGACATGGGTGTTATCTAAGAAACTTATGGTATTATTATATATTTCTTTACTCCCTTCCTTGAATTTTCTACATTTGGATTTGTAGGGAAAGTGTCTTGAGTAGCAACACCTAGTTGCCTACTTCTTAAGTAATATTCCTTCTTTTGGGTAGCTATTACATTAATTAATATCTACCTATCTTTAACTAATAAAATTCCCCCATGATATTTCTTAATCAACATAGAGCATAAGAAATCAAAATCATGAATGGGTAATTCATATGCCTATACCATATTAACATCATAATCAAATTCAAAAGTCAAGACACTCTCCATTTCACTATGCTCCAAAACTAGTCAATCGTAGTAGCATTCAGCATTTCTTTAGAGGTGGACATTCTTCTTTGGGGGATTTTACAAATGAGCATAAAAATATCGTATTCATATGATAAATACTTAGGTTCATCTTAATCTTCATCAATTTGTTCAACAATATCATATGGAGGGTGTGAAAGGAAGCACTTGTCACACTAATCAATGTCTAAATCAAAATTCATAGTATTTACCTTAGAGTTTAAAGGATCAAGCACCTCTTTTTTATCTCCTCTATTCTATTTTCTCTTTGTTCTTTCTTCATGTGTAGGCCTATTCCTTTGATCATTATCTCGATGGTGGAAAGTAGGCCTTCCTTATGCTTGATTCAGATTATGAGCCCTCTCTTGGTTGGTAGACACATGTAGGATCCCTTTCTTAGCCTTATCAAGCTTGTAAGACATCTCTTTGATAGTGGAGGCCAAAGTCCTGATAGTCTCCTCCAAATTAGTTGTCTTTGTAAATTGTGCCTTTTTTGGATTGACCAATTTTGCATCAGCCCACTTATTTATGGGCTTTCCCATGGCCTTGATTTTATTCTCAATCTAGATGGCCATATTGAACACCAACTACAAGTTCATGGGATCCTTGTCCCACATGTAATATTCAATCTTCTTGTCAAAGGCATCATAGAAATTTATCAAGCATGTTGTATCACTAAGCCTAGTGTCTTTTGTTAGACGTATTATAAGCTTGATGAACTGGGTATTGAATTCTTACACACATTTGTTAGGATTATTTTTGATATTTTCAAACATATCTAAAAGAAACATAGGATCAAGTCTTTCACCATACTAAATTCTAAAGACATTCCTCATATCTTCCCATGAATCGATGCATCCAAGGGCAAGAGAGTTGAACCACTCATGAGCATCTTCTTCCAACGTGTGTATAAACAACTTGATGCACACACTCTCATACTCAACCTCATAATATTTAATTATATTTTGAAAATCCCTTAGGTGTTAATCAACACTAATTGTATTGTTCCCTTGAAACTTTGTGAGGAATTTCCTAACTTTATTTGGGATTTCATTAGGATATCCTTCCATTTAATCAAAATTGATAGGATTGAATATAAGAACATAGAATGCAAGACATTCATTCTCATCTGGATCCCTATGCCTCATGATTGGTTCAATTAGAGGTTCAAGAACAAATGGAAAAGGGATGTGAGGGGGTGAAAGATGTGCACTTGGTGGGTCAAACTTGGGAGGGGATTTAATTGCTTGGGAAGGAACTAAATAATAAATAGGACTATGTGTTTTAGAATTAGTAGAAGAGATATGATAGTCCTCAATAATAACATGATCAATAAATAGTTCAAGATTATCATAATCTTTATGGTCCTTAGAAGCTAAACTTTTCCCTTTAATAGGCCTCCAAACTTGTCCCCTTCTCCTTGGATGAATACTTAAAGGAGAGATGAGTTTATTTGATGGGTCACCTTTGAAAGATGATATCAATCCTTCCATCTTTGCAAATAAGAAAAATACTCAAAGCTAAAGGTTAATAAATATATTCAAACTAGGCATTGATCTTCCTTGAAACTAGAAAATAAAGTCAGAGTCACCACTAGAATCAAACTCCTAGAATATAATAGCTGACAAATTGTTGTGATACATGTTGAAATTAAACTTTCTAAAACTAAATGAGATAGAAAAAAAATACAATAATTTTTTTATAATATGTTCAAAAGGGGAGAAAGCACCTTTCAACATGTGATTTTAATATCTCTTTATAATAATCTTAGTATAAGTCAAATTGTCAAATATCTCAAATCCTAGCATGTCCCTAATGGATTATTGAAACATTGGTGGCCAAAATAGTCTGACTATAACAAATATAAAAGAGAACTTCATAACATGAAATACATAGAGAAAGTCTCTTTAAGAGTCCCCATCAATATAAGTAGTTAGGGCTTTTACTTAATCCTCAACAATGGCAGTCGATGTGTGTTGGTTCCTAGTTGTATACCTCTATCACTCAACCTTACACACTTGAAGAGAATGGTAAACTATGATGAAACCCTTCCTAGTATGTCATTGTATCCAGGGAAGGGTTTGGCATCAGGATTGGACCAAATGTATAAAATGAATGAGAGGCACCTACAAATGGTACGGTCATCACCCCTCTACTTTTGGCTCTACCTGAACCAAGGTGAGAGGACATATGGGGTAGCTTGATCACATGGAGAGATTCTAAAATTCAACCTCCATGGGGATTTTTGGTATAAGTAAAAAATATGACTAGGTCATAACCAAGTTTTCACACTTTACCCATCAAGGGTTGTCACACAAAATGTACAAATTATCTAAGTCATATACAAGCTACTTAAAGACAAATGGGAAAGATATTGCATTATTAATTTTATAGAATATTCAACAATAGGGGTTGAAAAAAAGGCTATAGTGTTGGGTATTTAAAGCACAAACAATAAAAACATTTCAAATATGTAATACCTTATGCATTTTCAAGGTGTAACAAGGTGTATTATTTGTAGGGTAGAATAATTAGATAATAATAAAATGGAGGGTAGTGTGTTAGTAGCTTCCAAATAGCAAGGTGTCTTGCAGTATTTCATGATAATATTCCTTAGAAAAGATATAGAAAAAACTTAAATGCAAGATAATGGGAAATATGAAATGATCCTTGAAATAATAACACATACACTAAAACTAATTTTTCAAATGTCTTCCCCTATTGAATCTATGAACCTAGGGTGCCCCAACAAGTTATTCAGCAATAGATTCTAAAATAATGTAGAAAGGATTTTATAATCTAAATCCATGGTCAAAATGATAACTAATAATAAACGTAAAACTAGATATCTAGTCAACAATATTTGAAAAATAGATTGCTTCACTTCATCAACATGAAATATCAAAGAACCACAATCCTTTTCATTAACTTGAAATAAATATTACAAACATCAATACTTCAAAATGCTACCATGGGGATAAGCATGATGAGATTTCTCTTTTGACAAGGGAGACATAAAAATTCATTCAAATCTCACTAATGGCTATATAGCTACAACTACCTTAGCAAGGGAGACAAGATCTACGCATAGAAATTGATCCCAAAAATTCTTATAGAACCTAGACTTAGAGAAAATGAACACATAAAACAATGACCAACAACCTTGAATAGAGAAAAAAACTCCTATTTATACATTTTCAATTTAGGGATTGTGGATCACAATTTACAAATTTTTAAAACAAAATTTCAAGTCCACCAAGATGCTTCCAGCTAGAAAATATTCCCTTGCCATGCCTGAAATCTTCATCCATTTGCAATAAAAATCCTAGCTCTAATTGCCTCTACAATTAATGATGGATATTTACAACAAACCCCTTGATTTCTTGGATGGTGATACCCCTTACACAAGATATAAGGAGAATGTTTATGGTACAGAGTGAACAAACTATTTTTTTTATGCATAACTACCTAAAGATGCCCTAGACCACTTGTTTGCATAGTTGAAAACTTTTAGATAGATCCTCTTCCCTTTATGCACACCATGGAACAACCTAGTCTTGCAATGATGACATGGGAATATTATGGATCCATGGTTTCTTGAGAGATATTCTATGGAGTGGTCCACCTTGGATTTGTAGACCTATAATACCTTTCCCATGGAGGAGCTTAAACAAGAAAAGCAGATGAAAAAATGCAAAACATAGGTTATGTTACCCTTTTACCTTTTGGGCTCTAAATTTCATTTTCACATTTTTCAACTTATATCTTTGCTTCTTACAAATTTTGCTTTTCAGGGTTCCCCCCTTATTTCCTTTTTAAATTCATAAACACATTATTTCACTTTTGACTTATTGGGGAAATTTTGAACCCACTTGGCAATTTGTAATTTATGTAATTAGGACTTATAGTCCCCCTGGAAAGTTTCCCTAGGGAATTATCAAATGAGCACATAAGGGGTTAGTAAAGCCATTTTGAATTATAATTCAATGAACATAGACTTTTCATTTTTATAACTTCCCATCTCATATAGGATTTAACCAAGATCTGCAAAGAGTTCATCAATTTTATAAACATAACCTCCTTCATATTAGTATGCCAAAATCATAGCAATAATGTCAATAGGTTGCAATTACTTCATCATTATTCCATTTTCTTGCAAAGTGGCCATCTGTAGAACTGATTGTCAAAATACATGTTCCATCCATAAGTCCCAAACTTCAAATGTATTTGTAGAAAACTAGTGACATCTAAATGTTTGACCTTTATTCCCTTTACAACATCCTTGGGAGCTAAATCATGAGCTTTTGGATAAAGGGACCCATGGCTCTTTGATAACATTTTAAATTGTTTTTAAAACCAAAGAATTCTTACATATCTACCATCACTCATCTAAATTTTCCCTAGTCAATCTACTATCAATGGTGAAAGCTCCATGGACTCAATTTATACAAGATCTTTGATAATGACGTGTATGCCTATGTGGAATCATCATGTCACTTTATTCATTAACTTGACATGTGATTTTTTCCCTTAAAACATGTGTTAACACATCATTGGATCCATATATTCGAAACATATACCTAGGACTAGCACCACCAGATCCTTGTCTTTATGATGAATGCTAGCATGCCACTTTATATCTCTATGAGCTCTTGGCATCCATTTAACATTGGATTTTATTAAGAGTCATTACACCTCCACCAAAACCCCAAAAATCATTCCACCTAGAGAATTTGTGATTTTTATATGCTCTACAGAGTTGATCTCTACTGGGCTAGTGCCTTTTTTCCACGTGGTTGATCCTCATTTAGCCCAATTATTTAGACAATTTAGTTCTCATTCATACCATCAAACTTGATTTTCATGATCAAACATAGACCATCGATCCAAATCCATAGGATCAAGTGCCATTAGATATCTACTATGGATTAAATTTGACATTTTCATGCCCATCATTTAATTTTCATGTGTCCATCAATGGCATTCATGTGATCATAAAATTTAAGATCTAATGGATTATTACCTTTAATGACTTAAATTTGATGTCTACACACCCATCATTTGACATCTCCATGAACATCTTTAACATTCATGAAACCATCAAATTTAAGACATAAATGGCAAGTTTTCATTGGATCTTAACTTTGATATCTATGTGACCATCAAAAGACATTCATGTGGCCATCATAAACATTCACATGGCTGCCACACTATTGGTTCCACTCATCGAGAGTTTGACACATGTTTTATTCACACTCCTCCAAAAGTTCCTTTGATTTTGTTGACCCCTGCATGCCATTAGATCATTAGGTAGACTACTGAGATGGTGACATTTGTCACTCTTGTTGGGCTCTTAAAACTTTTGCTTATTCAACATTGTTTAAGTACCATTCAATCATCTTCCTCCACATTGATGCACATTATTTAATCATGATATACCTATTTAGTTTTGATTAGATTAAAATAAATAAAGAAAATTACCAAGTTTTGAGCCTAGGACATTTGTTCTAGGTCTTTATCTTTTAATACCTTTATCTTTGGCTTTTCTATCCTCAGTGTTAAGGTGTGGAGCTAAAAGCTTCACCAAAGGAGCATTTTTCAAAGTTGCAGGAGTAACACAGTCATCGGTGTCAGTCAGGAGTGACCGATGTCGGTCAGGAGCAGACCAAGAGATGCCAGCATCGGCAAAGATCAGCCGATGTCGGTCACAGGCAAACAGGCAGGAATCGACGTCGATTACCTATGCGTCCAAAAAGCTATTTCCATGGATAGAATAGAGTGTTTGCATGTTAGGAGTAGTGATAGTCTTAAGTCTACATCTCTATTATTAGTAAGACTATTTAGAGCCCTTGATTAGGAGGTGCATCTGATGGCTGTAGTAGTATGCTCATGTTTCCTAATTATTATATAATAGGATAATTCTTCTTAGCTTATTGGTAGTGTAAGAGTAATGTTGAATAGTACAGAATTATATATGTGAATCATTCCAGGTTGTTGGAGTTGATTTTAATTGAGAGAGAGAGCTCTTGAGGGAAAGAGATCTAGATAGAGATCTGTACATCTGAGAGAGGTGTGGAAGAAAAGAAGTTTCTTCAATTGTATTCCTTCTGTAAAGAGTTTAATACAAGTTTTCAAGGTGGTTTCTTATATCTCTTGTTCTTTGCAATTTATCATTCTAGTTACTTATCATTCTGATTTAATTTCACTTTTATTGCTTTCATAAGTGTAATCAACATTGTTGGTTGATCCCTAATAAGTGGTATCAGAGCTCAGGTTGACTAACAGGTGTTTCAAATCTGTGTAGTGTGTATTGATTACAAGGTACTCACAGGGGTTTTTGCAGGGATTTCTATTTGAGTGGGAGAAGTAATGGCAAAAAAAAGTAAACTGAGAATGGAGAAGTTTAATGGCAAAAATTATCAACATTGGAGAATGTAGATAGAGGATTATCTGTATCAGAAAGATCTATACTTACCATTAGGTGGGATTGTAAAGAAGCCCACAGACATGGATGATGAAGAATGGGGAGTTCTTGATAGAAAGGCTCTGGGGTCTATAAGACTGAGTCTGGCATCTACTGTGATATCTAATTTATCATATGCAAAGTCTATGGTAGAGTTAATGACTACTTTAGCAAATTTGTACGAAAAACCCTTAGCTTCAAATAAGGTATATCTTATGAAGTAGTTATTTAATTTGCGTATGCAGGAAGGTGGATCTGTGTCTAATCATCTAAATGATTTCCATGGAATTGTAAATCAATTAAGTTCAGTCAAAATAGTGTTTGATGATGAAATTAAAGCTCTTTTAATATTATGTTCTTTGCTTGAAAGCTGGCATAGCTTGGTAATGGCAGTTAGTAATACTGCATCAGCTTCAAATATTTTAAAAGTAGAGGATGTTGTTAGTGTGATCTTGAATGAAGAAATTCATAAGAAAAGCATAAGAAAACATTAGGGAATGCTTTAAGTTTTGAGAGTAGAGGAAGGTAAAAAGAGAAGATCGAGAAAGGGAGATCATGATCTAAGTCAAAGGTGAGAGGTAGATCCAAATCCAGAAATGGCAGGAAACCATAATGCTAGAATTGTGGAAAGATTGGGCACATAAGCAAAGATTGCTGGTCAAAGCCTAAGGAGGACAATCAACACGAAGGAAAAGAAGAAGCAAAGGTTGCAGGTATTGCACAAGATGATTTAATATTCTCTTTGTATAATAATATAGAATCTTGGGTTTTAGATTTTGGTGCATCTTTTCATGCTACCCCTAATAGAGAATAATTTAGTAACTATGTCCATGGAGATTTTGGAATAGTGTATTTAGGGGATGATGAGCCTCGTAAAATTATTGGCAAAGGAAAAGTGCAGCTAAAAATGCAGAATGGCAACACATGGGTGTTGAGAGACGTCATGCATGTTCTCAGCTTGAAGAGAAATTTGATTTCTGTAGGAAAGTTAGGGGATGAGGGTTGTACAGTAACTCTCACATCTGAATCTTGGAAGGTGACCAAGGGTGCACTTGTAATGGATAGAGGTAAGAGAGTAGGTACTCTCTATTTATGTAATTGTGTTACTAATAATTCTCCTTCTGTATTATCTACTTTAGATGTGGATGCAAAGTTGTGGCACTCTAGGCTCGGCCACATGAGTGAGAAGGGAATGTCCATTCTTAAGTCAAAAGGTAAACTTTTAAATTTGAAAAGCATAGATCTGGATTTTTGTGAGCACTGTGTTCTTGGGAAATAGAAGAGAGTGAATTTTCTCAAGACTGGGTCAACAAAGAAGAAGCATAAGTTGCAGCTTGTTCACACAGACATATGGGGATCGACTCAGGTTGCTTCTATTAGAGGATCACAGTACTATGTTTCATTCATATATGATGCTACAATAAAGGTATGGGTCTATTGTATTAAGAAGAAATCTGATGTATTTGAGACTTTTAAGATTTGGAAAGGGATGGTTGAGAATGAAATAGGCAGGAGATTGAAGTGCCTGAGATCTGACAATGGTGGTGAGTTCTGTAGCTATAAGTTCAACTGGTATTGTTATATGCATGGAATCCATAGGCAAAGGATAGTTCCAAGGACACCTCAGTAAAATGGAGTTGCTGAAAGGATAAACAGAACAATAATGGAGTGTGCAAGGTGTATGAGATTGCATGTTGGTTTGCCCTTAGAGTTTTGGGTAGAAGTTGTTGGTATTGCAGTGTACCTGATTAATAGAGGACCCTCTACAGCTCTAGATGGTGGAATTCTAGAAGAGGCATGGATACGTAAAAAGGTAGATCTCTCATTTCTCAAAGTTTTTGGTTGTGAAGCCTATGTGCACGTTGATAAGGAAAATAGAAAGAAGCTGGATGCTAAGTCTATGAGGTGCACATTTATTGGCTATGGCTCTGATGATTTTGGATTCAGGTTTTGGAATCTAGGAACTAACAAGATAATTAGGAGCCGTAATGTTGTTTTCAATGAAAAAGTGATGTATAGTGATTAGCTGAGGAAGCTAAATCAATCTGGGCAGAGCAATGGAGAATTGGATGAGGTGACGGTCCAAAATGAGCTCACAAGAAAAATTAATCAAAAACAAGAAAACACAGAGACCAACGTCAGCTAGGCAGGAACCGACGTCGGCAAGACAAAAACTGATGTCGGTCATACAGTGACCGATGTCAGCCAGGAAGGAACTGATGTCGGTCAGGTAGAATCGACGTCAGCCAGTTACAGGCCTGGAAGTGACCGAGGTCAGTCACTGTCAGAGAATTTGGGTAGACAGCATGTTATGGATGAGTCTCAGATGCCCATCAGGAGGTCAGAAAGGGTAAGTAAACCTCCAATTCAATATTCCCCTTCATTATTCTATTTATTGCTTACTGATGGTGGAGAACTAGAGAGTTTTGAAGAAGCAATACAGGTAGAATCCAAGAATCAATGGGAGCGTGGCATGGTTGAGGAAATGGAGTCCTTGAAAGAGAACCAAACATGGGATTTGGTTGAGTTGCCAGTAGGAAAGAAGACACTGAAGAATAGATGGACCTATAGATTGAAGGAAGGTGAGAACGAATAGATGAGATATAAGGCCAAGTTGGTAGTGAAAGGATTTGCACAAAGACCAGGTATTAACTTTGGTGAGATTTTTTCTCTTGTTAAAATGACTTCTATACAGACTGTACTATCTTTAGTTGCTATTGAGGATTTGCATCTTGAGCAGCTTGATGTTAAGATAGCATTTCTTCATGGAGATTTGGATGAAGAAATATATATGGATCAGCTGGAAGGATTTGAGGTCAAAGGTAAGGAGAAGTTAGTGTGCAGATTGAAGAAAAGCTTGTATGGCCTCAAGCAAGCTCCTAGACAGTGGTATTTGAGATTTGACAGGTTTATGACTGAGCATGGCTATAGTAGGTTTCAATCTGACCATTATGTGTATTTTAAGAGATTGGATAATGGTAGATATATTATTTTGTTGTTGTATGTAGATTGTATGCTCGTTGCAGGATCACACATGCAGGATATCTCTGAGCTTAAGGTGAAATTAGCTCACACATTTGCCATGAAGGATTTGAGAGCAGTGAAGAAAATCCTTGGCATGAGTATTATGAGAGATAGGAAAAATCACAAGTTGATTTTGTCTCAAGAGGATTATGAGAACAAGGTGTTGAAACGGTTCAATATGCAGGATGCAAAATCAGTAAGCACACCTTTGGCTAGACATTTTAAATTGAGTAAAGAACAATGTCCTAATTCACATGATGAGGTAGAGTACATGAGTAGAGTTCCATATTCTTTCGTAGTAGGGAGTTTAATGTATGCAATGGTGTGTACTAGACCGGATATTGCCCAAGCAGTGGGAGTTGTAAGTAAGTATATGGCCAATCCAGGAAAGGAACACTGGAAATTAGTTCAGTGGATCCTTAGATATCTAAGAGGAACTAGAAGTAGGCATTTGTGCTATGGAGGTTTAGATACTTCTCTACATGTTTATGTAGATTCAGATATGGCAAGTGATTTGGATGGCAGAAGGAGCACCACAGGATATGTTTTCACTGTTGGTGGAACGGCGGTTAGCTAGATATCAAAATTGCAAAAGGTTATTGCCTTGTCAACTATAGAAGCAGAGTATATTGCAGTCACAGAGGCTAACAAAGAGATGATATGGATGACACGGTTCATGGAAGATCTAGGAAAGGAGAAAGAGAGTTGCAGATTATATAGTGATAGAGTGCAATTCATTTGGCTAAGAATTCAGCCTTTCATTCAAGAACAAAGCACATACAGCTTAGGTACCACTTCATATGACAGGTATTGGAGGATGGTGAGTTGAAGCTGGAGAAGATCCATATAGATAAGAATCTTGTAGATATGCTAACCAAGCCGATTACAAAGGAGAAGTTGAATCTTCATTCAACTTCTATTGGTCTTCATGATTGAGTTGAAGATGGAGGAGCTAGAAGATGTTGTTGTATAGGTATTGGTGTAGCTGTTTATCTCCAAGTGGGAGATTTTAAGGTGTGGAGCTAAAACCTTCACCAAAGGAGCATTTTTCAAAGTTGTAGGAGTCACACAGTCACCGACATCAGTCAGGAGTGACCGACGTCAGTCAGGAGTAGACCAAGAGATGCCAGCATCGGCAGAGATTAGTCGACGTCGGTCACAGGCAAATAGGCAGGAACTGATGTCGGCTACCTGTGCATCTAGAAAGCTATTTCCATGGATAGAATAGAGTGTTTGCATGTTAGGATTAAGTGATAGTATTAAGTCTACATCTCTATTATTAGTAAGATTATTTAGAGCCCTTGATTAGGAGGTGCATCTGATGGCTGTAGTTGTATGCTCATGTTTCCTAATTATTATATAATAGGATAATTCTTCTTAGCTTATTGGTAGTGTAAGAGTAATGTTGAACAGTATAGAATTGTATATGTGAATCATTCTAGGTTGTTGGAGTTGATTGTAATTGAGAGAGAGAGCTCTTGAGGGAAAGAGATCTAGAGAGAGATCTGTACATCTGAGAGAGGTGTGGAAGAAAAGAAGTTTATTCAATTGTATTCCTTCTGTAAAGAGTTTAATACAAGTTTTTAGGGTGGTTTCTTATATCTCTTGTTCTTTGATATTTATCATTCTAGTTACTTATCATTCTGATTTAATTCTGCTTTTATTGCTTTCATAAGTGTAATCAACATTGTTGGTTGATCCCCAACACTCAGCATCCCTATTTTCATTTAGCCCTTATGTTTTCAACATTCTTATATTTGGCATTTATATCTTCAACATTTTTGTGTTGGGATAATTGTTTCATAACAATTTGGTTGAGATAATTGTTTAGAACATTTTGTCTGAAACAATTTCTCTGAAGCATATGAACTCTTTCAAGATTTCCTTTGCATGAACATTTCATTGAGACAATTATTTTAGACATTTTATCTAGAATAATTTCTTGGAAGCAGTTGATCTTTACATATTTCTCAAAGAAATGCAATTCTCTCAGAGTTTTTGCCATGGACAAAATGTCTGATGAATTTACTTTGGGGTTTTTTCCACAGACAAAATGTCTAACAAAATTCCTTGAGACTTTTTTCTGTGGACAAAATGTCTAATGGAATTCCTTTAAGATTTTTGTATAAACATTTTTTTTAAACAAATAGGACTTTTCACTTTTTTTGAAAAATTATAATTCTATTGGGTTTTTTGTTGTGGATAATTTTCTCAAAAAAAATAAGTATTTAGAATTTTTGCACAAACAAAAAGCCCCAAGAAATATTTCCATCAGGAAAAATTTCCTGACAAAAAACTTGAAAACCCTAAGGCTTTATATGTACTAAGTAAAAACCAAATTAGGACTTATCCAATTTAACATGAACTTGACCTTTGACATGAACAGTTGAAAGCAGGAATTTGGCTAGGGATTTAGGCATTTATACTTGACAAGGGCCCAATTGTTTCAGTGAAATTTTAGGCACTAACACGTAATATGTCTTTCCCCTCCTATTTATATGATAAATTTTTTTTATATTACAATCTCAAGTCTTAGATTATTTTGGTGTGTCTCTATGTTTAGCCACCTAGAATTATCCTTATTCTTCTTTCTCTAGGGTTATTTTATCAACTCTATGTTATTTGTATATAATTATCACATTCTCCCTTCTTCCTTTCTTTTCTTATTTTTCCCTCCTTTCCATTATTCCCTTAATTTTCCTTTATGTCACCTTTTTGTACTTTTAGGTTAAAAGTATGAAGCCCATGTTGAAAATAGTTTTACAATAAATAGTTGTGAATAACTCTTTTCCTACTTTTCCTTTTTGGTTATCAATAAAGGTGGATCCACCTACTAATAAGAGAGTTATTTTTTTCTCATGTTTTTGATTGATGTAAATACTTTATACCCACGTTGTTGACTAAAACTCTAAATTTTTTCATTTGACAATTTTTTCAGACAATAGTTTTTGGTGAATTCACTAGAGATAAAGTTGCTTTATGCATGAAATTTTTAGACATTTCAAGGAACCTCTTTTGGAGTGGAGTTTGGTGAATCTATTGAGATGAATTAATTAGTGCCTAAATATTTATGATTGAATAAATGGTGTTGGTTCACCCCAAACCCAATGTTCTTTATATCCCATGTGGAAATTGTTTTGGATCATTGGTTTTGGCCTAGTATAATGAGATACCTTCAGGTTCAAGGAAGAGATTTCCAAAGTTTTCTAGAAAGAATGGTCAAGATGAAAATAGTCATATCATGGATTTTATAGTGTCTTTAATTATTTTTGGATTTATGCATGAAGATGTCACTATAAGACTTTTTATTGAAACTCTCATTGGACCTACTACTGATTGGTTATGACACCTAGAATATGGATACATTATGAATTTGGACTCCTTGAATAACAAGTTTTTAAATAGATTCAAACTATATGTGGATGTACGTACATTATTGTTATATTTCTTCTAAATTCAAAAACATGGTGATGAGTAGATGAAAGAGTTTATAACATGATTTAATAAATTATTGAGATTGATTCCTTAGACAGATCAACCAAGTCTATGTCTTCATTGGTTTTTTACACCCATAGATAAAATTCATATTGATGAGGAATAAGGTAAATGATTTATAAGTCATACAAAAAAAAACTATCTAAATTGAAGATGAAATGATTATGTCTAGAATTTTAAAGAAAGAAGTTTCAAAACATGCTACAACTACCATTAGTGGTGATGAAAATGTGGAACCTGATATAATCAAGATCCTTCAATATTTAAAATATATATTTTAAAGGAAAATTCATACTCAATCATATCATAAATTCAATATAGAAAAAGAGAAATTACTACCTATCATATATGATTATTTTATCTTCACAATGGTGGAAAAGGGTGAATAGTTGGAAGAACTAATGATGGATCAAAGAATTTGGCTTCTCCCTTTGTGAGAAAGAGAAATATTTATTTATTTCACAAGATTCTTAAAACCTCACAGTCCTATGATAAAATGGGTTATCTGAAGAACAACTGATTAAACCACAAACAATGAGAAGCAATAATGCAAAATGTGATTTTCCAATTTTTTAAGGTGAAGATATCATGGAACCAATTTTATATAAAGAATAATATTCCTCTTTTATCATAATGGAAGACTCAGTAGTCAAAAGTGAAGATTATCCTAAAACTTCCTTTTCATGTCCCCTTGTAGAAGAGTTATCTAAAGGATTTGAATCTAAGTAATCAAGCCTGCATAGATTAAAGATCATAATTATGCCAAGATTGAAACCAAAGAAGATGTGAATGTGGAGCAAAATGAATGGTCCCTAATTTTCATTTTAAGTTAAATGGAATTTTTTTAGGTAGAACAAATTGATGAAGATGATGATGATTACTCATTTAATAATGAATTCATTTATGCAATAGGAAAAAATGTTGCAAATAATATATGCACTCAATTCATTCCAAAACATATCCCTATTATTATT
Organism: Torreya grandis; assembly: GCA_037957365.1. Taxonomy (NCBI): domain Eukaryota; kingdom Viridiplantae; phylum Streptophyta; class Pinopsida; order Cupressales; family Taxaceae; genus Torreya; species Torreya grandis. The sequence goes on from JARHVA010001395.1 coordinate 1,686,648, forward strand.
CTCACTCATGAATAAACATATAACATGGTTCTCTCTGATTTAAATATTATATCTAGCACACATGCATTTGAAGTCATTCAAGAACATATTGAAGATGTTCAACATTTCTCAATAATGCTCACAAAATATTAGAATGTACACAAGGATGCCATTCCAAAACCTGAAGACACCGTTTATATGTCTATTCATGACTATCTCAGTATTTTGGCTTGTTTTCTTTTCCCATTTCTATTTTGGTGCATGTGTTTTGTTTTTAAATAAATGCAACAACCTATATTTTATTCCTTCCTCTCCATGATCTGGTTATTTTTATTAAACATCCTTGTCGCTATGTTCCCTACCTTGAAACTCTCAATGGATAAACACATCATTCACAAATATTTCAAAACAATTTTTACTTCAAAATGGATGAAATGATCACAATTCCATGGATATATAATTATTTTTTGATGGCTCAATGTTTGCATCTTTATTTTTTTGAATAGCTACATTGAATCCAAATCAGCTGGACATTTTGACCCCATGTCAATTGTATAGTGAAAAGTTTCTTCAAATTTTAGAATGACATGCAGAATAAAGCCTTTGAACCATTTCAGCCAAGTGGATCTCTAAGACAAGGATTTTATGATTTATTCATAAAATAGATTTTGTAATAAATAAAATGATGATATGAATGTTTTTTTATCAAGAGATATAATGTACATGTTTTTTATGGATATATTCAAGTGAATAGGTGGTAATTTTAATGGATATTTTCAAGTGAACATGTGGTAAACCTACAACAAACTTAGAGTAGGATATCTAGCCTAATTGTGTGTGTTCATTTCTCATATGATTGAGAGTGGTTAACTCATTTTTAGTTTGTTGGATCTGAAAATATAAAGCATAATAAACATGTGATCATGCCTCACAGTACATGTACATTTATCATACGATTGAGATAGGTGAAATGGCTATCATTTTGTTAGATTAGGATGTGTAAATGTGAGCTACATAATTTTTTGTAAGAATATATGGTAATAAGGAACCAGTCATCTAAGATTCTAGAGTTCTACATTCCCTTAGGAAATGTGGTCCCATAGAACTAGTTTTTGTTGTGAAATTTTGCATTTTGAGACAACACCCTCAATTTCACTATCATGGATAATTAGAGTGTTTTATTGATAAGGATGGTAAAAAAGATTAAAATGGACACCAACTCCATATCCCAATGGATAGGACTTGATTCATTTAATGCCTAACTTATCAGATGTGAAGAGTTTAAGGTGAAGGAATATGCATCAAATATTACACTATCCTTAAAGCTTCTAAATGGTGGGCCATTTAGAGTAATAGTATGGATGGATATGAATTTGAGGATATTATTTTGGTCTCAAAGTTGGGGTGTTGAGGATATCTCAACAATTTCTCTTTTAGCAAAACAAGGTGAGTATTTTGATTGCAATATAAGGTATGAAAATATTTCAAATTCATTATTTCCTATTATGTCATTGTAAGATTCTTGTCATCATAGAAATCATGATAAAAAGGGATATACAATTATGGATAAAATTTTTAGTATAGGGCATGAATATTATTCTTACATGTGAGATCTAGGTGACCTTTTGAGTCTCAAAGAGAATAGTAGTGTTGATATCAATATTGAGTTCTTCATATTTTTCACTTGGATATAAAATAAGTTCATGAGGAATAATATAGGGTGTGGTATGAATTTTAATAAAGTTATGAAGGGTCATTACTTTCAATCCGTAGACCACTCCTTGAAAATAATTCCTACACTTTAATACAAGGTTATAGATGATAGTCTAATCAGATAGTCATAATAAGATGCTTGATGCTAGATAAAGTTACATACAATTTTTCCACCCTTAGTATAAAGGAGAATTCATGAAAGACGATATAATTGACAAATCAAAAGTGCCTCTTTCACATGGAATGGACTTCATATCAAATAAATCACACAAGGTAGAAAATAAGGATTATAACTAACCTATTATCAATCCTTGGATCTAATATTATTTAGCATGAAATCAAGATATGGAGGTTGGTTGATAGGAATACATTAATATTGCATTGGGATACTAATTCAAGTGACTATGATGAAATTTCAAATGTAGTCATTAGAAGTAAAGTCAAATTTCTGAATGACTCACAAATGATTCAAGGCAAAGTTATACACAATTTTTATTAATTTTTTGACTTAAATATTTCTCCATACTTCACGTATGCAAAGGTTGTATAATAAAAGGTAGTACAAGGTGAACAGAGTCTTTCTTGCTCAACTTTGAAATTATTTAGCTCAAAAATTTCTTCAACATGTTCAAAAAGAATCAAAGAAGAAGCAAAATTTTCCTAATTATTTTACTTGTCATAATATGACACCCCTGTAAGCATAGGGCTCAAAGTCTATCACCACTATAAGAAGAGGGGTCAAATTCCAAAACCTCTAAAATCTGAGGGGTTAGACTCTAACATCTTGGTAATTAAAAAATGTCTAAATAGAGTCCAATCTCCCTCAGGACATAACTTTCACATCCAAACTCCATTTTATTTCTCAATCAATGTGTTGGAAATATAATTTTTTGAAGAATATTTTACCTTAAGGACACAGTGAAAAAAATTCATCTTGAACTTATAAAATTAAAGGGGGTAATCACAGTTGTTTAAGCAAGGTATAATTCCATATGTGTCCAAACAAGGTCCAAATTCCCTTTTTCCATAACTTTCGCATCTAAACTCCATTTTGTCTTTGGTGCGATGCATTGGAAATATACTTTTATGAATAATATATTAATTTAAGGACCCATGGTGTATAAAATTCATATTAAACTTCTAAAATCAAAAGGGATAATCATAATTTTATAAATATAGAGAAGTTTATGGTTGTCAATTTTTTAGTGTTTGCATCCATATTTACTAGTAGACAGGGTGGATCTCGACACCTCTACAAGCAAATAAGGTCAAATCCAACACCTATTATTGTAGATAGGGTGGCATGTAACACCTATACATGTAAATAGGATATAATATGACACCTTTACTTGTAGATAGGGTAGAATCTACCACCCTCAAAAGAAGAAAATGTCAAAGAGGGTCCAATCTCCCTCAGGACATAACTTTTGATTTTGAACTCTAATTTGGATCCCATTCTATATGTTGGAAAAATAATTTGATGAATAACATTTTTCATCAAGTTTTTATGGTGCAAAAAATGTATTTTGAACTTATAAAATCAAGGAAATTATCACAATTGTATAAGTAGAGTGAAGTTCCCTAACAAGTGCAAAACAAAGGTCTAAATCATCCTTGATGAAAAGTAATAAGAATAAGAATAGCTATCCATCAAATTTAATCCAATTCACACTTGTAACTTTTGGGTCATTTTAAAAATCCAAAATTGTGTATGTTTTTAATAACACATTTGCACATTTGTATGTCATGCAAATTTGTTTAGTCCCTTTTGTAGGTGTCAATTTGTGCAAAACTATCAAGTCACTTTTTCAATTCATAAAAATTTGTCAACACACTTCTACAAGTTTCAAGTCATGCAAAAACACCAATACACTTTTATAAGTCATGAAAATTTTCCATTGTACTTTTTCAATTTGTGCAAATTACTTAATTCATTTTTATAAATTTTAAGTTGTGCATTTTACCAACGCACTTTTACAATCTCATAAAAACATAGATAAGGTTGTTACACAATGTAACCACCCATTTTAACATATAAATAGGAGTTTGGGGCTCATTTTTTAGAGGAAATTTAGTTAGGTTCATTATGAAATTTTAATGTTTGGATTTTTGATAGTATGATAACTTTTGGTAATATATAATTAAGGATTTTTTATGTAAAACCCCATGAAGGGTCAATATAGAAATGACTTATAGGACTTTGTTCCACAAGTTTTTATATATGAATAATATACATGAGTATGTCAATCCATTTTTATTCTCATTCTTTTGTTTCTCTAAAATGTTGTTTTTAGATAGTCAATAAAGGCAAAAAATTTAGTGTAGAAAGTTCTATTGAATATACATTATTAATTATTTCAATTGTGAAAATCTGGTGGGTTAAAAATAGAACTTATGCCTATATTTATTGGGAAATATGAGGTTACTGTATATCTTTATTTGTAATCAAATCTAATCCCCTTTGTGTATGTATCATATTATTATGTCCATAATATGTATTTACCATCCTATTTCTATGATAAAAGTTTCTTATATTATAATCTCAAATCTTGGATTATTCTGGTGAATCTCTATGTTTAACTACCTATAATTACCCTTCTTCTTCTATGGGTTAATTTTAGCAACTATCTATGTTTATCTAGATAGAATCATCCCATTCACTCTTATTTATTTATTTTATCTTTTTCCCTCCTTTCCATTATTCCCTTCATTTTCCCTCTTGTCACTTTTTTGTACTTTTTGGTTAAAAGTATGAAACCCATTTGAAAATAAATTTTCTATAAATAGTTATGAGAGCTCTTTTACGATTTTTCCTTTTTGGTTTTCAATAAAGGTAACTATTCTTGGTAATAAGAGAGGGATTTCATCCACATTTTGTTTACTAACATAAGGACTTTTTCCCCACCTTATTGATTGATAGTCCCCAATTTGTCCCCTTGACAAGTCTTTCATCCAACAACTAGCTAGCCATAGTCAAATGAGCATCTCTCTCATTAGCCATTGCCTCCCATGCTTAGAACTCCTCCTGACCAACTCTTAGTTGTACCATAATTTGAGACCCATATAATAATCTATGTATCTCTTTTGTATCCTCCCAAACCAACCTAAACCCCTTATCATAACCTAGGCTAAAGGCACAAATGAATCAATCAATTATGTTGTATCATGTTGTACTAACATGCCATCAAAATTTTCATGGTGGACCATCTCCACCACAGTCCTCCATTGGGCCTAATTTTTAATAGCATCTACAAAAAAACATCAGATATTATATTTAGATCTCCTAAATCATACATTTATCTCTCTACGTAATTTTAAAATAATCACTATATAACACATATTAATCACTAATAATTATTCCATCCACTCAGCCACCAAGCACCTCCTATATAGCATGTATTTGTGAAGGTAAAAAACCTATATACTAGCTAAGATTAATCACATAAAAATATCATGATCCATTATATATATGTTTCATAATAGACCAACTCAACAGAAGTTACATTATTTGATCTCTTTGCAGTTATGCATATGGCTGTAGTGGTGGCAGCACTAGGGCTTGTCTCTTCCTCCATGTTTACAATGTAAGTTGAATTATATGTTATTGTGGCACAATTTCTAATTCCTCCTTCTCATTATCATCTATGTCACTCTTTAAAATACCTCATATGATGAGGCCATATAATGGGAATCTCCATAGTACCCATATACCTCCCCCATCATGTCATTCCCTTGTATGTCAAGCCTAGAATGTAAGGACCACTATAGGAGTCATTAGGTGTGGAAATCCAAACTACCCCAATACACAATGAACTATATGGGTCTACACCCATGAGGGATAGTGTCTTATAATCCTAAGATGACCTTATGCATGTATAATGTTTGGCCATGAGGGCCAAGCATCTATAATACCTTAATATCTACACCAAATAAAATGACCTCAAGTTATAGTCTACAATGTCATAACATGTTACACAATCCACACCACATGGCCCTATACCCACTTCCACACATGTGGGATGGCATCATCCACAACATAAAGTAACCATGTTGATCTATACATAAGAAATCCCTCATATATCTAATTATTAAAATTCATACTGGGCCCCATCATCTACTATCCCCTAGATAAAATACTATAAAAACTATGCACTAATTAAACCCAAATAACATAATCTAAATTAGATAACATGTTTTGTTATAACATTTCCTAACATAAATATATAATATATAATGGGACCTTCCCATTTAACTTATGACAAATCACTTAGGATGTCATAAGTCTAATAATGGCCTTCTAGCTATCTAGAATGTTCAAAACATATACATCAAAAAGTTGCACCACCAACCTAGGCTAGTAACACATCTTTGGGCTTGTCTCCCATAAAACTAAGGATCTCCTATCATCCACCAAATATAGAGTATTTCACACCACTAGTGTGTTAGTATCGATAATCCTAATAATGTATGAACATCCTCTAGGTTGATAGCAACAATGTATCCCACATCCACCACCCAATATAATGTATTAGTTAGTCTCTCCCATGTCCCTAAGAACATGGTGACTAACTCTATGCTCTATGGAATCTATTTCATCTCCATGATCCCACCAAAGTCAAGTATATTAAGTCAAGCTCTATCCATAATAGATAATCTTACTAATAGATCTAGTAAACATAGTGCATCCACTATTCTCCAAAGTCTTAATCACCTTTTAAAAATGCCAAATAATAGAGAACCGATTAGATCTCTACCCAAAAATTGAAACAAATAATTTCAAAATAGGATAATAAATAAATTATCAAACTAACTACTTCATCATCCATGTACCATACTACATCAACCTTTATAAGTATATTGGCCATGTACAATCCTACATCAATTGTTTATTAAACTCAACTTTATCAACCATGTACTCAACTACATTAACCATGCTCACGTTTCTACTCTATCAACATTTATGTACTATATCAACCATCTATAAGACTCCATCATCAAGTTTATACACTTTCATCCATCTACCACATTATTAACCAAGTTTACAATTATATCAACCCCTTCTATTTTATATTTATCAACCACTTTCTATAAAACTCTATTGACCACTCCATATGCCATTAGCTAGATACAAAAACCCATCCTTTCCAACTATATCATCCTAGACAATATCATCTTATTTAGGTGATAATTTTTCACTGGGCTATAATAAATACTCTTTATCTAATTTTTGACATTTTATCTCCTACTCATTTCCCACTACTACTACTTTTTTTGGGGAAAATTATGCTACACATATTTGCCTTGACACCTAATTTTCCTAATCTAGTCCAATTTAATTTAAATATTCTAAAAAATAATAATAAATACAACCTAAAGCTGGACTACACCAATTGTTGTTGTAATCCATCCTCTAACTCATCCACTTCTTCAAGCTTATGTCATCATCTCTCTCTTTTCTAAATTTGGATACACAATGTTTTGGTTTCCAAAAATAGAAAACATACAAATGATTAGTAATTCACCTTTTTTATAGTAAAATTTTGAAAATTTCAAACCTTCAATTATTTATCGATAAATTTTATATTTTTATCATAACTTTGTTTTTGTCAGTCCTTTTCACAAACCAAAAGAAGCTTCATAATGATAACAAAGTAGATAATTTTTCAATGTTAACACCATATTTTTTCTAAAAAAACTAATTTTATCTTATTTTTCAATTCTATCTCTTGTTTTGCATACTATATGCCTCTCTTCATTTACTTCACATGCAGCTTATCTTCAACATCAACAAGGTAAGTGAAGGTATATATTTATAAATTATTTAATTTCATTTATTTTATGCTTTCTATTTAAATTTTTTATCTCAAATAGTGTGTTTTTATTTTCTTTCTCAAAGCAGCATCCCATGTTACACTTTAGTGACATGTGATGAGCTTCAAATGGGGAATATGTATACACACAATATTTTTTAATTGCATTCTTTACTGATGCTTTCTCTCTTGTAGTTCAACCTATCAAGTTTTAATCTCTCTAGGTACATGCCTTAAAAGGTGCACTGGGAAAGGTGTGGTCAGACTAATGGTTCTTTGCAAGAGACATTGTTGTTTAATCTACAATGTTCATCTCCACTACACTTCCCTCAAACTTGATCCCTTAATCAATCTTCCTCCTTATAACCCCTAACTATACCAAGACCCATATTTTTTGACTATATCAACCTGGCTCGATATATTATTTCCTAACTCCCACCAAATCTTAAACTAAGTCAATCTAAGTCAATATAGTTTGAAAAATTATGGTAAATGCTTCACAACTAAATCAACCCTGGTTGACCAAGTTCAAGGTTAAACTATCATCCTTTTAACTAAATCAAGGTTGGTTAATGGAATCAAAAAAAACTTTAAGAAGGGTTAGGATCATCCATCACTTAAATATAAGTCCCCATTTCACTACAAAAAAGACATAGATTCATTTTTGCATTGTTATTACTTGTAATTTTACTTAAGTCTACATTTGGAGAAGCCATTGCTCAAATCTTATCTTGGAGGGAAAAATCTTGTTTTGTGGAATATTTAATGCAAAGGAGTCATTTTTATCGTAGATATTGATTTAAATTTTATGATCCTTACAACCATAATAATAATTTTCAAAGCACCATTGGCCAAGGTAGAGAATGAGACTTGATGGGTCTTTTTCAAGGTAAGTATACTCTAACCATATCTCTTTTCATTTGATAGATGTAAGTTACATAGTTAATAGATTGAGTGAATGTATAACTCCTTTTTTAAATCTCCTCTACTCTTATACTTAATTTGGATAAATGGTGTTTTAAACTTTCCATTTCCCACCTTAGGTAACCTAGGCTCCCATTTGCCTCCCATGGTTCCTTAACATTTTAAGTTTTTTTTAACAACCCCACCTTATTTATGTTACTACCTTAGAAATATTATATTAGATCATTCCAATATTATAAGACTTAGTTATGGTTATTTCATTATATGGATTGTTTATATATTTTATAACCCTTTCTATTGATTTTATGTAATAAGTGTTCCTCTTTTTAGGTTTAGTAGATTCATTTGGTCATATTCTGATACATTAATTATCAATGGGATTTATTTGATTTACCTTTTTGGATTCTACATATCTTAGATATGATAAGTTTTAAGATAATCCTAGCTCATTTTATACACTTCCCACTTATGGGATACCATAAACTACTTCCCATAATCAAATAATGGGTCTCCTTCTGGTTCAATAATTATTACCTCCATATCCTATTACATGAGGATTATTTCCTCTATGGGATACTCACAAACCTATTTCTCTTTTTTTTTGAAAATCATATTTGGGATTCTCACATGGAAACCTCACTCTCTTATCATCTTTCAATACAGCCTTATTTTATTCACACATAACCTTCTCGTTGCTACTTCTCAAAGTAGACATAAGCTTCTCACATGGAAACTTCCCTCTCATATTGCCTTTCATGGAAATATTCTTCTTATTTTATCTCCTAAGCCTTGACACATGAAGCTTCTTCATCCACTCTACTTTCATTCTTGGCTACACAACATGACCCATCAACCTAAAAACCATGTGTTCCCAGCTTCTCACCTTCTTCTTTCATTTTCGTTGTATCCTCTCTTAGATATCTCTCTAATATAAAATTTTACCTCCACATAGTCTCTTACTTAAAGCTTTTTCCCTCATGGGGTATTAAATATTATTTTATTTAAAATATATTTCCATCTTAACTATCCATTTTATGATCTTATTAAGGCTTTGTTTACCACATAATACAATAATATCACCAATAAACTTAGATCTCTCCTTCACCATGACCTTTACTAGTCTCTATTTTATGTTATAATATTTTGCTCCACTTTATTGGCCTCTCTTCAAAGAGTATAACCTCACTTGTAGGGATATAAACCCTATCATTACCTCTTCTTCATCTTCACTCACAACTACAACATCTCAACTTTGTAAAGTCATATCCATCATTTAAAATATTGCTTTGAAAGTAAGCTAAAGATATCCAATGGGGAGACAAATAGTCACCCTCCATTCTTAGTGCTTCATGTTTGCTTCCTTCTTCCTTGGTCCCCTTTACATCCTTGATAATTATATGTATGTATGTGTTGTGTACATAAAGGGTTAATGGTTAACATTGATTACTTTCATGTATTTTGGTTAACTGATTTTAATTGTTATTGTGTTTGGTTGTGTATTTATTCCCCTATATAATACATCAATTATGTGTCATCATGGTCTTGTTGTACATGTCACCTATACTCCTTTACCCTGTCCTTGATCCTTTGATACATGCTAGTTGGTTGAAAGTAACTATAATTAACGGTGTTTTCCTATGGAAAGTAATGAATGAAGAGTTTTGAATCATGTGAAATGTCATGGAGATGTTGGTATTAATGAAAATGGAATCAAAAAAGTATAAATTAATGAATGTCTTGACTCTAGCAGCTCAATATCTCATATTGAGAAGAGAAGTGGAAAAATTGGTGAAAATAGGAAGTTTTTCAATGAAATCCTATGACAAGAAGAGTTTGAAAACCATTCACAAGGTGTAGATTTCATTTTTAGCATGAATAGTGTGTCTGAGGATGGAATAGAAAATAACAATGAGGTAAAAAATGGTAAGTTCCCTATCTCTATTAAAACTACTTTTCTACACCCCAATCAACCTATGGAAAAATATTTGGCTATAAAAGAGTCTCAGCATAAAAAATTTGGTATTTTATTTTTCTATTTGAATAGGAATTCTCTCCTCTCAATAAATTTCTTTCATAATTGGATAAATTTGGTTTGAGAAATAAAATGGGTATTTATATCAAATTTTGCATAATGTTATAGAAAGGATTTATTTGTGTCTTGTTTAAAAAATATAATATGTAAAGAAGATTCATAAATAAATCCCTATATAATGTGGGATAATAATTATTCAAGGTATTTTCTTATAACCCTATTTAGAAAGCTAAGATTTGGTGTTCAAAATGAGCCCTAGATGGGTCGATATTAAATTGTCCCCCTTCAATTGTGGAATTTCACCCTAAAAAACTTCATCCTCTTGGTGAAGTACTTAGGGTTAAATACACTAGGTGGTCTCTAGCCCATATGAACATGAGGGTTCTAATCACTTTAGACCCTTTAGAAACATTTCTTAAATACCTTATATTTAAATTCAATGGGAACTTTTGTATATGCCCTATCTAAGGCTTTGATGGTTTAAATGCTTGTTTTTTAATAAAAAAGATGGTCACATGAGTAAAAACTTCCCTTTATTTCTTGACAATAAAAATAATGATATTGTCTCCATGTAGGGCCCTAAACTTAGTAAAAAAGATGTTATTTTTAATCCCCTCCCACCTCGAATGGAGGACCTAGAAAGCATAGAAAACCCTATTTACAATTCTAAAATTGAGGAAGGCAGATCATTCCTTGATAAATTCCTTAGATTTCAAATGCATTAAACCTTGGTGATAGTGATTCCACTTCCCATGTGATAGATAGTGGGTAACCTATCCCAACTAGTAATCCTATACCCAAAAATTTTGATGTAATGGTTATTGAAGAACATGGTAAATAGAATGAGTTGGTAGAATAAGCAAAGATTCCCTTTGATTCAAAAAATGATCTAGTCGTACATGATGATGTTATGATTTATGTTGATCCATTATCTAAATGGGAACCCTTGGTGGCTTTTAAGGTCACTCAAAATGTTCATGGGGTTGAATATGAGGAGAGGGTGTACAATTAAATAGTGTTTCTTATTGATAGAATCTTTGAGCAGATAGAGCACCTAATAAACATTTATCATAATAAGGAGGCTCTAAAGGTTCTATCTAATGGTAATACTGATAAAGATACTCCCACCAATCATGATAAATTGGATAGTTGGACCCACAAAGGCTCTATAAATTTTTTGAAAACAATTATTACTAAAAATATTCTCCTAGATGGTGCTAGTGTTAAAGAGAGAAGAGCAATAAGAAATGGGGTATTGGATGATAGTGATAATAATAGTAAAAAAATGAATAATAAGAATAAGGTTCTTTAATGTTTTTCTATATTGTATCATAATAAGGGGGGAAGTAATTCCCTCAATAAAACCAAGTAATCCCATACTTGATAATGTAGATTGTAAGTTAGAATGTAAGGGGGCTTGAATCCCTAAATAGGAAACCTAATGTCATATAATTCATCCATTCTATAGCTAATATTTATTTTATTCTTATTCAATAGGTCAAATCTACCATCAAAATCTTCTCTTTCACACTTAACTTTATTTTGACTAATGTAATTCTCTTCTCAACTAATCACAATAGAGGTAAAAGGGGTGCCTCTATTATGATTAAATAGGATTTAGAGGATAATATTGTAGACTATGGTATTTCTCCCTATAATAAGGTGGTATAGGTTGTTATCAACATGCAAGATAAGATTTTTAGAAATTGAAATATATATGCTCCTAATGACTATAGAGAAATAATGGAACCATGGAACTAGCTCACATCTAATATGAATACAAGACCACCTTAAAAGTATTGTATATGTATACACAATATTTTTATTAGCTTTACCAATTACTAACACTTTATATCCTATAGGAACCTATCGAGTTTCAATATCTTAAAGTGCATGCCTTAAAGAGTGCACTAGGAAAGGGGTGGGCAGACCATTAGTGCTTCTCAAGATTTTTGTGGCTTTATATCATTCCTACCATTTGTCCAACCACTTTCTATTAACATAACCTTCTCCTATGCACCTACCTAAGCCTTGTCTCCTCCCTTGCACCCTCCTCTAGTCATTTTATGCCTTCATTATCCCTTCCTAAGCCTATAACCCTTTTTGACAATTAACAATATAGATTCGACTAGGCTGACTTAGTATTCTAATTGATACTTATTATTACCAATTAATAATATAGATTAAACTAGGATGACTTGGTATTCTAATTAATACTTGTTATTATCAATTAATAATATAGAGTTGATTGGGCCAACTTTATATTCTAATTGATACTTATTTTTATCAATTAACCATACAAAGTCGATTAGGCCGACTCTATCAACTAAACTTTTAGAAAGGTCTAGAGTTAGATCCACCTATCTAAACACATCCATTTCATTATTTATTATAGATAATAAAATAATAACTAAGATATATTATGCATTACTTATTTACCATTCTACTTAAGGAGCAAGCTTAGGGTTTCATACTTTCTTTGGAGATATAGATCTTGTCTTGTGGAGGAGTATTTTGGATGAATTGATAAGTTATGTAGCCTATATCTAATTTATCCATGTCATCCTTACATACCACAACAACATCTTACAAATAATCTTGGCCAAAAGAGAGATTGAGGCTCGATGGGTTCACCTACAAAGGTAAGTATTCCTAACTTTTTTCCTCCTTTGTAAGAGTAGATAGATATGCATTTGCACTTCTCTTCCATGTAATAGGATTATGTACACCTTGACATGAGTATATGTATTTTATGCATGTTTAATTTTCATGTTTATTACCCCGACTTTGTTCCAAAAGCTTTGGTGAGCACTATATTAAACTTTACTTTATTTTAAATTAGTTTAGTGAATATAAAAACATAGGACCTAGTTAGGGTTATTATGTAGTTTTGCTTGACTGGAGGCTTTGGAACCCTCCCTAGTGATAATATTATGGTAAAAGATCCATTGGCTAGGTCTAGTAGATCTATCTTGATAATGACCCAAAATATCAAATGTATTCACAATCAAAAGTGTAACTAGGATTTATCTTCTTCAAGCTAGGATTTATTTATAGATCTATTACATTTTCCATTGCATACATTCTAGTGAACCTGACATGAATATAACCCTTGAAGGTTTTATTTCACACTTTCATTTTATATCATATTATTATTTTTTATATTTGCAATATTGTATCAAACTAGTTAGTATAGTTCTAAATTTTTGTGCATAGATTTAACACATTCATATCAAAGTGACTCCATTTTGTTTGTGTGGGTCTTCATAAAACATTGGTAACTAGATCAATATGGTCAACATTATATTATTCTTCAATCATATTCTACCAAATAAGTCAACCCAATTAGCTTAATTATTTTTGGCAGTTAGGTTCTACCAACATCTAAGTTGACCCAGTCAACTTAGTTTATAGCATTCCTTTTTAGCATATAGGGTTCTACAAACTTTGTCAAGCTAGTTGGTAAAACTTCAAAGCAACATTTGAGCATCACAACATAAAAATTTGTAATATTAACCATATTCAAGCCCACCAATGTTCCTATCTTTCATATCTCTATCATTTTAGTACTTTTTTAGTTTTGTTTTCAACAAGTTAGCAGTCTTTAAAACTACAACCTTATAGCTAACTAGGTTGACTTGGTCGACTTAGCTATGTAGTCTATATTATATCTAAGAGACATAATCAACCTATTCCACTTTGTTCTTGAAGACCTTGATTCTACATAACAGAAGTGACCCAATCAACTCTATTCTATATTATTTTCATATAGTGTCATCTAAAATGACTCTATACTATTCTTAATCAAGTAATTAACAACTATTTGATAGTAATTAATTTACATTTCATTTTTAGTTGTTGTATGCTTAGAGTAACTCACATAGTCTAAATAGCTAGTTTTTAAAATTACCATTCTAGTTACACTATTTTACTCTTTTTCACACATTAACAAATCACAACATTCAAAATGCATTTAAACACTTTTCTCCCCAAGGCCTACCTACTTAGATTTCATCATCAAAGGGGAAGCTGAATTGATTTTTTGGTTGTATATAAACATGTGGTTAATGGTATATACTAAAAAATCACCCAACACCATTATCACTATAGGATTGTGAAGTAAGGGTTTAGGCCCTAATACCAAGCCAGTACCATTGCTAACACAAATCCCTTTCAATCCAAACATCTTGAAACCAACCTTAGATTGATGTTTAATTCCTTCTTACAACCAAATCTCTATCACACTAATTATAAACTTTATTAAAAATTAACAATACTTAGGAATTACCACTTATCTATATTTTAATTTCAAATTGTTTCTTGCTCTCTGATCATTATATTTTATATTGTAAAACTTTCACTAGGTAGCATTAGTGCAAGATTTATTTGTGTGCTCCAATTGGACCAACCACATTGATCTGATTACTTGTATGTTTGAATTCATATGTTTATAAATAATATTTATTGTTTTTAGAACATTTTCATCTATGTTGACATGGTCTCTCACTAAATGATTCACCTTTTATACCTATAATACACAATCAACTTGTTCAACTCTGTATTCTTATTATGTAATCAAAATTCTCTCTATATAGACTAAGTCAACCTGATTGTATTAGTACTTCTAGGATGACCTTGTTCTTTATTGGTTGAATTTGTCTTCATCTAGAGCTCTGCTTCAAAGTAGTAATAATTTGAGCTAGTTGAATTAGTACCTATGAGCTAACCATGTTCTGTGTTTGGCCAATTATGTCTTCATTTTGTGTCCTTTTAGCTAAACAGTAAACAGTCAACCTTGTCAAATATGTACACCTTAGCCAATATTATTTCATAATAATGTCATATTTTCATCCTATGATTAGTCAATAACATTACATAATTAAATATTTAGATCATAAACTCACTTATTTTATTACTTTAGATGAAACTATTTAATTTTTTTCTTCATATTTTCCTTGTTAGGAAATCTAGATTTTACATCATGTTAGTTTTGGTATTTACCAAAAGGTAAATGGTAATTAGTTAATTTACCAAGAGGTAAATAATAGTTACCAGGTGGTTATAACCATATGGTTAATATGATAAGTTATAATAGTATATTATTGTGATATATTGTTAATTATTATAACAATATATCTTAGATAGATTAGTTTATTTATAAGATTTGGTTGTGAGAGAATATTGGAGAAATTATAGGATGGTATTCCTATATAATTATGTATTATTCTGAAATTTATTATCTATGAGATTGTGATAATTAATCAAACAAAAATATATTATTTGTGTTGAAGATTATCTCTGTGTGATCAGCTCCATTAGACTGTGCATGTGTCAATTTTGTGTTTTGATCTTTGAATCCGTAATAGTGGTATCAGAGCGGGAAAGGTAATGGTCTCTTGATTTATGAAGGGGAATTTTTTATATAAGCTATGGTTTCCCTAGCATGAGAGTCTTATAATATATTTGAATTTAGTCTATAAAAATTATATTCTCTATGTTTTGTTATACTCATAATTTGTCTGTGTGGACTATATAATTATTTATTTATAAGATTTGGGTGTGAGAGAATATTGGGGAAATTATAGGATGGTATTCCTATAATTATTTATTATTCTCAAATTTATTATTTATGAGATTGTGAGAATTAATCAAACAATAATATATTATTTTTGTTGAAAATTATCTCTGTGTGATCAACTCCATTAGATTGTGCATGTGTTAATTTTGTGTTTTGATCTTTGAATCCATAATAGTGGTATTAGAGCAGGAAAGGTAATGGTCTCTTGATTTATGAAGGGGAAGTTTTTATATAAGCTATGGTTTCCCTAGCATGAGAGTCTTATAATATATTTGAATTTAGTCTGTAAAAATTATATTCTGTATGTTTTGTTCTGCTCATAATTTGTTTGTGTGGACTGTATAATTATTTTGAGGGTTATAAAATATCATGTCATGGTATTTTGGCTTGGATTCCAACATTGATTTAAATCCATTATGTATTGAAGGTTATTTAATATATGACCATATACATCAGACCTACTAAAATTAAGATCTAGACAACTCTTCAATTTCATGCATACCTGCATATACTATAATTGCCATTTTCATGGATCACAATTTTGTGTAAAGTATATTTGAGTAATTTTGTGAATCTACCATTTTCTAAAGGATATTTGAATTATTTCAATGGAAAGCATTAGTTTTTTCCTAGGTTTACATAGCATGCACACCCAAGTGTAGTGGAGATAATACATCATTGATAAACTTCATCCATCCCATGCTCGCCCTCTACATCTTTGTCATATCCAACTATTATAAGGACTATAAATTGATTTTATAAATAAAATAAAATAATTTTTATTTTCATCATGGCTACATGTACCATTTCACTCCATAGCCATATCCTCACCACATTTCACCAGTTTACTCCATCGCCATTCTTCAAATACCAATCAATCCTAGTTTGCATGTTTTGGTATTGTTTGAGTTTTTATTTATATTTATTAGTAATTTGAAGTCATTTAAATTATTTTCAATATTGAGTTCCAAAGTTTTAAGTTTTGTTATCAATTTGAATCATTTTATTTAGTTGGGTCCATAGTTAAGTATTTATTAATAATCTTTTTGAGTCTTTGTCTTGTCAAATAAAGATTGTATTGTCTATGAAATTTATTAATTAATAGATTTTATGTTATAAGTATATTATCAAAGTGTAATTTGACATTTTAATGTATTTAGTTTAAATAAATGTCAAAGTCTTTTTATTGGGTCATTGTGACATTTATATCAAAAATTTCAAATATGTTCATAAAATTCATTAGTCAAAATCAAAAGTGCCAAAATGTCAATAATAAGTCATTAATGTATGTTGTCTTGTTAAAAAAAAAAAAAAAATATAGTCACCAAGTCATGTTTTTATATAGAATCAAAAATTGTTTAAAAAAAATTGCCTCACTAATGCATTTTTGCTTGTATGCAATGTCTACATTATGGGGGGATATCCCTTAGAAAAATACATGCAATTGAGCTTCATCAAGATATTCACTAAGTGAGAAGTATCACATAATGGAGATTGGAGGATAAATAGAGGATAGAGGTATTTCAATGACCTCTTATTAGTCACCAATGATGGGGTTACACCAATGATGTGGTGATATTTTATGTGGTGTGTTTTTCATTACTACTGTGTGTTTTTTAAAATAAGAATAGAAGTATAATGTTTGTTCAAGTTTTTTAATTTATGTGTAATTATAAACATGATTCCCTGAGTTGAAAACATTGTGAAAGGATAAAATCACTAATGTAAGTTAGTTCATGGAATATTGAAAGGGTTTTTGGTAGAGATCCATAAAACCATGGGAGATGAATAGTGTTTTACCAATAGTTAAGAGAGCAACTACTATAAAGATCCCATGACTGACTTACTTCTTTATGAAGATGACCCCTAATGACATTTTTTTTGTGGTCATGTAAATCAAATGTGGGATGCATTCCTTTACATATAGTGGTTATGTGCAACAAGATTTCATTAGTAGTATGTAGACCTAAGAGTATGTGGTGGCATACAATTCTATTTATTCTATTCATGTCAAGGTTTGTGGTGAACTTATAAAACCATGGGAGGAGTGAGGATATCTTTATATCAAGGTCATGATCTAAATAGGGCATGATATAATGGGTGAGCATACTATAGATAAGGGTGTGAATGTTTTTTCACCATATAAAAACTATGGGGGGAATGTTAGGAAATCTAGATTTTACATCATGTTAGTTTTGGTATTTACCAAAAGGTAAATAGTAACTAGTTAATTTAATGGGGTAAATAATAGTTACATGGTGTTTGTAACCTTATGGTTAATATGGTAAGTTAGAATATTATATTGTTGTGATATATTATTAATTTTTATAACAATATATCTCAGATAGGTTAGCTTATTTATAGGATTTAGGTGTGAGAAAATATTAGAGAAATTATAGGATGGTATTCCTATATAAATATGTATTATTACCAAATGTATTATTTATCAGAGTGTCATACTTAATCAGAGAGAAATATATTATTTGTGTTGAAAATTATCTCTGTGTGATTAGCTCCATTAGACTATGCATGTGTTAATTCTATGTTTTACTCTTTGAATCCACAACATTCCTAATCCAAAACCAATCATTACACAATGTTATATAGTTGAGTTCCGTCATCCTAGTCCTCCTCTTACTACCAGTGGTGGGAATAATTTTTTTTACACCCATAACAAGAGCACCTAGAATTATCAATTCTCAAAGCAACATGGTTGAAATCAATCCAACCAATGATCTAGATGATTCATGATTATTAAAACACCTTGATGATAATACCATTTACACTCCTAACAATAATGGTTTCCAATATTACTTCTTATTATACCCCACTTAGGATAACTAAAACTAATGTTGGGAATCCTCCACCCATTAATAACCCTCCTCTTAATAATACTAATAATCCCCCTCCTAACAACACCAATACTCCACCTTCAAATACTAATGAATAAATAAACATAACTTAAATTCTTACATTAATAGATGAAAATATTAACATCATATAAAAAAATAATCATTCCCAAATGATTAAAATGAAACAACATTTATTACACATGACTAGTCAACCACCTCAAGTCATCATGTCTCAGCCAAATCATAATTTTGTCCCTCCCCCTTTAGAGATGTCAAAGGTAATATCATCCTAAAACCTACTTTTCATAATGAAACTCTTCAAAATATTCAAAATGAATATTTATATCCATTAATTTCATTCATATCTACTGGAAAAAATTCTCCAACTATCACATATTATGGGATTAAGGACCCTACTATCTTTCTTAATCCCTTTGGTAATCTCTATAAGGAATGGGTCCAAACTAACACCTTTAGTACCACCAAGATCTTAGCCAAAACCTTTATTGGTGATGCATTTTAATGGTATAACCAACTTCCTAAGCATTCCATCTCACAAATATAGGATTTAGTTAATTCTATAGTGAAGGAATTCCAACATGATGACCTTCCTGAAAATTACCTTAGCCATTTCATCAATTCCAAGCAACTTGCCAATGAATATGCTCACACTTTCATCAAAAGATGGAAGTTTCCATCTCATAAAGTGGACCATAACGTGAATTATTATACTCTTTTAAAACTATTTTTTATTGCTCATAAATCTCCCCTTCAATACAAAGTTTGAATCTTTTCTCCTCAAACTTTAGAAGAAGCCTTAGACCAAGAAAAAAGGCAAGACTTTCTTATGAATCAATTTAAAACACCTCAAAAAACTACTAAATAAACTTTCCAATCATTTTCTCATAACATTTATTCATACAAGTCTCCCCAACCTCAAAATGAAGCATTTAATTTAACCAATTTTAATCCAACCCACCCTCCCTTGAGTCTAGATCAACTTAAGAAGAAATTTCCACCCTCCAAACCCATGAGCTTTGATCCTTCCAAACCTCCTCCAAAATATTATAATCCTAATAATTTTTGTTGGTGGCATGATAATATAGGTCATTCTCATGATTATTATCATGATATTAATCTATTTATTCTTGCTTCCTTACTTGGTCCACATTTTAATCTTGATATTATAAAAAAACAATGTTATCAAGACTATATTCAGGCCTCACAAATTCAATCTAAATAATCACAATCACATCAACTACATAATGAAAAACAAAAATTATCCCATACCTAAACCTAATCCACTAATGTTCTTCAAATCAAAGTTGGTCCTTCTTCCTAAACTAATAAGTAAAGGATACCTAACATAAACAACTTTAAACATATCATTGCATCCATTGAACCTCAACCTCTTAGGTCACATAAATAAAAGGAGTATTTAGATTGCAAACTTACATTTGAAGCTCACATTAGTCAATTTTGAGATTGCAAACTTACTTGTGGGCAATTCTAGGAGTCTTTAGACACCTTGGTCTTTAGGTCCTTTTTTCTAGTGACTAAGTGTAAGCTATTTTGTGTTTGTCACCTATTTCACTCATGTTTGGTTCTCTGAATCCATATGGAGGAGGAGGAATAAAAAATCCAAAAGATTTTAAAATCCAAATCATAAAATACAAATAAAAGGCAATGATTAAAAATGCAAAAATAATCTTAAAAATTAGATCACACCAAAATATGTTATCTACATTTGGCACATCTCCTATCTTAGTCAAAGATCAAACTCCATAGTTAGCCTCATGATAGATCTGAGGTTTATTGGGGTGTGGTAGGCTAGTAGACTAGGGTAGTATGTCTCATTATATCATATACTATCTAGTGCCACCTAATTTCTCATGTAATTACACAATATTCGTAGTACACCGATGGCTCTATAAGGTGTCTTGAGGAATGGGGGACATGTTGTGAGAAGGTAGGTCCATTTTAACTTTCATGAATTTAGCCTTCATGGGTTGATCTATGTACTTGACTTGTTATGCCACGCTTTGTGTTCATTAGTCAAAATGTCCTAAGTCATTGGTGTTGATAGTTTTTAGCCTTTCTCACTTGCATAGTGTGTCTCATTCTTGCTATGGATGTTCACATCACCCATGTGGCACCTCATGTTCCTTATTTACATCATATTTTCCTTATATTCCCCTTATTAGATATTACTTTTAGCTGATCACATCCTTGATCACCTCTACCTACTTACTCCTCTTGATTTATAGTTTGTGATTTTTATTGTAAGACCTTGGATAGGACCAAGCCTTCCCCACAAATAACCTTAGAACATTTTCTTGCCACACCATCTTATTATAATACTAGTCTTAGAATTAGGTGTTTGTGTTTTCTTGCATTGTATCTTAGAATAAGCACTACATTTGAGTTTTCATCTATTCGATCTTTTTGATTTTCATCTATAAATCATGTTCTTATTTGATTTTTGTGGGCTTCACTTATCTTACATATGACATTTTACATTATTACATATTTCTATTTATGTATGACTTCTTCATGCTTGTCTTACATCTTGACCTACATTTCATTTTCAGTCATTCATGTTTTTCTTTATGTTTGATTCAACTTGCTTATCTCACATGGGCTTACTTTTCACTTTCTTACATTTCTTTTTTAAAGTTTTCTTGGATTGATATTTCATTTGTCATTCATGTTTTACATATTTCTCAATGTGATTAAGTATGTTCTACGTTTATTTTTACCATTTACATTTTACATGCTTCCCAACATGATTTAGTGTGTTCTACATTCATTTATCATCATTTTGTCATTCACTTATCAATATTTGGTTATAACCTTGTCTTAACAATCTTAATTTGATAATTTTTCTAAGTAACTCATTACTACTTTAACCATCCTACTTATGCATGCATTGATTCTATTTTTAGTTTTGTATCCTTAGGTTGTCTTAGATGTAGGTATTGTACCCTCCATGATCAAGACTAGGATATTTACATACATTCATTCAGTAAAAAGATAAGTTCATGTATGTAAATGGTATTTTTAGTTACTCTCATTTCATTTTAGGTTACTTTGAATATGTCATTTTTAGTTATCTCAGTTTCATGTGTTATTATGTTCTCTCTTAAAGCACCATCCCTTATTACACTCACATGACACATGATGAGATTCATGTGAGGAATATGCATACACATAATATTTTTATTAACTTTACCACTTAATAACACTTTCTATCTTGTAGGAACCTATCGAGTTTCAATCTCTCTGAGTGCACACCTTAAAGGGTGCACTAAGAAAGGGGTGGGTAGACCATTAGTGCTTCATAAAATTGTTATGGATTTGTATCATTCCTACCATTTATCCAAATAGTTTATACTAACACAACATTATCGTATATACTTACCTAAGCCTTTCCTCCTCCCTTTCACCCTCCTTTAGTCATTTTCTACCTTCATTGTCCCTTTCTAAGCCTAGAACCCTTTTTTATAGTTTACAATATAGAGTCAATTCGGTCAACTTAGTATTCTAATTGATACTTATTATAAATTAACAATATAAAATCAACTAGGCCATATTAGTATTCTAGTTTATGCTTGTTATTATCAATTAACAATACAAAGTCAATTTGGCTAACTTTGTATTCTAATTGATACTTGTTTTTATCAATTAACAATAGAGAGTTGATTGGGCTGAATCAATTAGATAAATTTTGAGAAAGGACTAGGGTTAGATCCACCTATATATACACATCCATTTCCATAATTTATTAGAGAGAATAGAATAAGAAGTAAGATATATAGCACATCTACTTATCCACCATACTACTTAAAGAGCAAGCTTAGGGTTTCACACTTTCTTTGGAGATACAGATCTTGTCTTGTGAAGAAGTCTTTTGGATGAATTGATAGGTTGTGTAGCCTATATTTGATTTATCATTGTCATCCTTAAATTCCAAAAAAACCTCTTTCAAAGCACCTTGGCCAAGGGAGATATTGAGGCTTGAAGGGTTCATCTTTAAAGGTAATTATTCCTAACTTTGTTCCTCCTTTGTAAGAGGAGATGGATATGCATTTTCACTTCTCTTCCATACATTAGAATTTTATATATATTTATGAGAGTATATGTCTTTTATGCATGTTTACTTTTAATATTTATTACCCCTACTTTGTGCCACAAGATTTGGTGAGTACTATATTAGACTTTAATTTACTTATTATTTTATTGAATATGAAAACATAGGACCTAGTTAGGGTTATTACATAGCTTTTCTTGATTAGAGTCTTTAGAACCCTCCCTAGTGATATTATTGTGGTAAAATATCACTTGGATAGTGTTTCATGTCAATTTTTCTTATTTCCTTAAGAAAAAGGTTATAACACTTAAAAGAAGGGTGGGGTTAGTAGCACTTGGATTTGGTTTGCACTTCATGATCCAGATGGTTGTAGATACTCCTCTTTAGATTTGGAAGAATGACTTGTAGATAAGAAATCACTAAAGAAATGGTTGATTAGTTAGATAATAGGGTGGATGGCTTGGAAAGCTAGATCTAAGGAAGCACAATTTTAAATAATCAAGTTCTAAAAATAAAAGATAAATTTCTTGAATAAATAACAAAAGATAGTAAAATTAAATACAAAAAGTACTAAAAATAGATGAATTTGACTACTTATGGAAATAAACTATTGAATATTAATGCCAAATAAATTAGATGGGGTTCAAAAAATGGGGTGATGTTATGTTCTTAGGCAGAAGGTTAGAAAGTGAGATTTGGTTAGGGACTAATAGGTGAAATTAGCTTACTATTGAAATTATCACACAATGACCATTGATGATTGGGGTGAAATCATAAGTGATTAGGGTGACCGTCAATGATTAGGTAACCATCAGTGGTTATAGATTAACCATGAATGATCAAGGTGATCATCGATGGTTACTATGGGTTTTGGTCTGGTTCAAGAAGATGGTTGATGAGGTTGTTGAGTGATTTTGGGAGGTGGGATGGAAGATAAAATAAAGAAAATAATTATTGAATTTGATTAAAAAAATAGACAGTTAGATTGCTAGCCTAAAGAATGTGGAGGTAGTTGGCTTAAAAACTTATTAGATTCTAGAGTAATTTTGGTAGAGTAAAGATGTATTGGCTATGATTGATCAATAGTAGAACTTTGGATATCTATCACACTCATTGGAAGCTTTCTTAGATTCATCAAAAGAAGACCTACAAAAGAATTTCTAATACAAGAAGCTCTAATAATTATTAATTCTCTATGATGATTATTGCTCTTAATTCTCCCTCCTTTTCAGTTCCTCCTCCTCTCTTTTTATAGAAGGAAGGGAGAGATGGAATAATAGGTTCAATAAGAGGTTTAAAAGGGTGTCCAAATTTAGCTTTAGCATCCATTAATTTCACACATAGATTAGATAAGCTAAATACAAAAAAGTGAGCTATTATTATTAGAATTTTACTGTTCAGGTAGTTATGGTGATCATTGATGGTTGATAGGTCAAAGGTTAAGTTGGTCGATGTCATTTGGCTAGTTAATTAGCTTATCATTTAGCTTGACTTAGGTTTGCAGTCAAAAAGTTATGAAGTGGTCCCTAAGGAGTCCTGAGGTGGTTTAAGGGTCAGTTTGACATCTAGAATCATGGTGTGTGGTTTTATAATATCTATATTTACCCATTTTTATTATTTAATTTATATCAATAAGCTATAAGATTAAAACATATTATAGGTCAAAGGTTAAGTTGCCCCAAGCATGGGTGGAGGTGTTCCCCCTCAAACTAGGAAGTGATGAGGTAAAATGAAATTATGTGTAGGTTTGATGAGTAGGTAAGTTGGTGACAAAGTTGGTGATAGGTTGGGTACTAAAGCACAAACATGCACACAAAATGTAACTAAGTCTGATAGCCAAGATCGTGCATTGACTAGGTTACCATGGTTGGTAAAAATGAGCTCAGCATTAGAAGGACAATGACAAGTAGACCATGTGACCACATTTAGGCATGGAAGTTGGTTTACACTTATAAACATAAGTATATTAGGCAAGGTTACTATTTTCATAGGTATCTAAGGTAGGAAGTGATATCAAGAAGACATAATTAGTTAGTTGTTCAAAAAAGGTAGAATAAGTTGAAATTTGTTCAAGATGGCAATTTAGTTGATGCAGTCAAAAGTACTAAAGTAAGGTCATCATAAAACATGCAAAAGATGGGATTAAATGACCCATAATGAGTTTAATATCATTGGTTTTAGTTGTCAGAGACGGTTATCTCCATTGGTTTGTTAGTGGATTTGTTTCATGATGAAAGTGTGTTTGGAAAATTATAGGGGATAGGGAAAAATCATAAAAAATGTCGATTATTGATTGTCAAGGTCAACCATTGGTAGTTACATTGATCATAAATAGTTATACAACATCCCTAAAAAGGTGAAGATACAACAGTGATTGAGGGTTTATTTAGTCATTTTCAATTTAAACCCTCCATGACTACTCTATGACTTGAGCGAGAAAATTTGATAGTGGTTTGGTAGTGTTAGTTGAGTGATTGAGTGAGGTATTTTTTGAGTTGATCAAGTGATCAAGGATGTAGAGGGAATGAGGGAAAGCATGAAGTCTAGTAGTGGCTCCTAGGGTACCTGCATGATGGTGATTAAGAAATGAGGTATGGTTTGTCATTGATTTGGTAGATTAACACTTAAATTTGTCTATTTTGTTTGTTGTTTGTTTGATTATGGGTGTGGTTGACTTAGGGATAGATTTAGGGTTTTGTTTTGGTTGTTTTTGGGTGAGAATCAGGTGTGAAATGGGATAGGTGAGTATATACTTGATGTTATGATGGGTATGTGTAATTTTTGTTAGTATTTTGTTAGATTGAGAAAGAGTTTGGTTAAGCCCTAGGGCTTGAGGATCATCTATGGTCACTACATAGTGACCATAGATGGTTATTATTGACTGATAATGGTTGATATGTGACCTCTCAATGGTCACTTTGGTGACCATCAATGGTAGACTACCTAATAATAAACTATTGATGGTTGATCGGTGATGGTTCCAAAAGGAATCATCATCGATCGATCTTCAATTATAGGTGGTTGGAAATTTATTAAAAAGGTGGGATAGAAGTTTTAATTGAGAGGTTTGTGTAATGGATAAGGGTTTATTTTTAAGGGTAGTTATGAAAGATCAAAGGGTTAGGGTTATGGTTAGTGGTCAAGATAAAGGGTATCGGTCAAGAAGGTTGAGTGATGGGGTAGATTAATAGTAAGAGGGTTTAATGATGTTGTTTAGGGTAGTGGGTATAGGTGTAGTAAATGTCGCTAGAGGATAACATGAAAGAATGAGTAATAGGTAGATTAGATGAATAGGTATTAGGTAATAGTGATGGTTTTTGGTGAAGGTTATAGGTGAAGGGTGTAGTTTATGGAGTATAGATTAAAGGTTAAAGTTAAGATTTTGGTTGGATGTTTTAGGTAGTGGTTGAGGGTAGCAGTTAATGGTTTAAGTCAATGGTTTAGGGTAAGGTTAGTGATGTAGATAAGATAGGTAAATAATTGATAAGATAGGCATGTCTTGTAAATAGGTCAGATGAGGTGTAGTTTTTATTAATGAGGTGAGTAGTTTAAAATAGGGGTAGGGGTAAGTGGTAAAATTTGTAGGAAAATTATGTCAGATTAGGTGAACTAAGGCACTAGTTTCAAAACTTGTAGGCATAGGAGTAGATACACATGATAGCTAGGTACCTTGAATACTAGATGAGGTATAGTGAGGGATGATTGATGTTGATTAGGAGTATATGGAAGATGTGGCACTTAGAGGCATGAGGTAATACTAACATGTACCTTAGTATATGGTGATGTTAGATGGGATCTTGCCACTAACACCTTATTTTCTATAAGTGAGATGACCATTTTTCTTAAGGATATCTATAAGATTATCTGGCTACCCATACGAGGTCAGCTAATCTACCACATTGAGGGTGAGGAGAGAGATGGGTAGATGAAGCTCTTATACAAAGAGGACCATGAGTATGTGAGGTGGCACTTAGGGGTTTCCACTACAAACCATTATATTATATGGATAGGGATGTGAGGTGGCTATTTACTATGATGATGATAGCTATCATGTGTTATGCATTACCAGATTCTAGTAGTGGGAGGTTCCCTTATTCATTGTTGGGGGTACTTGTTGAGATGTGGCTAGGTCACATAGTGTTTGTGTGAGATCTTGTGTTATTAGTTTATATTTATCAAGAGATCTATGAATTCCATGCCCATAATCTTGTTCTCCATTATTAGGCCTATGAGCACATCTAGGTACTGAGACCTATGGGGCTACCATGGGATGGTTTTGTTTAGATTGATTTTAGGGTTGGATATATGAGGTGGATAGGTGATTATACCCTCTCAAGACTAAGAGGAGGGTCACATGACATAGACTAGTATAGGGACCAGCTAAATGCCTTAGTTATGGGAGACATGATTTGGAGACTGTATATCAAGTTTCTAAGATGGGCACACTCTGCAAGACATACCCTATCACATCAGAGCTATAGATGGATCTATGGTAGTTGATATCATGAGATAGATATTATACCCTTTTATAGGGTATGGCGATATTTTGGCCTCATTCAAGATATACCCAAAGTGTTCTTGAGGTATAGGAGGGAAGATGTAGAACTTCCACTGCCCAATCCATAACCAGTTTATGAGTTTATTGATCAAGAGTTTTTACCAATAAGGATGAAATTAGATGATGTAGGTGTCATAAATGGTTATCCTACATAGTACCAAGCACACTATGATGCTATTTTTTTAGAGGTGATGATGGTGGTCGATAGGACATGGATGTTGATGCGAGGGGAGGTGGTCAGTAGGTGGGAGGGGGTGGTCTAGATGTATAGGCACTAATCATTTAGAGGGAATAGGCCAAAATAGAACTAGCCTTAATATAGGCATCCTTGGTAGTAGTCACCTAGGAGAGAGATGTAATATAGGGTCAGGTGGTTGATCTTATAAGAGAGAGACCATGCTAGGGCTCAATTAGCCATGGTGATACAAGAGAGAGATTTTCTCTGTTAGGCAAGAGGAGGAGTACCAATAGCTATGGGACCACTAGGGACTATATCAATGTAGATATATGTAGTGATAGTAAAGGATCTATGGTATTATGAGGCCTTGGTCTTCAGGTATCTACTAGATGAGCCTTGATGGGGTGAGCATAGAGCTAGGATCATAATAGGTGCTAGTACTATGACACTAGGTCAGTGAGTTACCTTTGTAAGAGGATAGGTAGGTCTAAGAGGGTAGGATATAAGAGGAAATGGTGCTCTAGTGGCTTAGATTTGTTATGAAACATTATACTTTTGATGTAGCATATGATTTTTATACTGGCCTACGAGCTAATGTGGTGAGGTGTACATGTATTTTGAGAGATATGTACTTATTTGTATATACAACCATCATGTTGATTATGAGATCATTATTTATAGATATTATCATTGTATATGGTTTTTGGTTCATTATTATGATGCTTATGTTTCTTATTTATGATGTCATATGATGGTTTATATGGACTCACCTAGCTAGGCATGTGATGTGATGGCTACTTAATTTATGTGCATGACATCATTTGATATTTGATGGATGTTGTTTATGATATGATGATGTTTATTCTTTGTTGGACATGGATATAATGTTTTATGATTATTTTTATGTTTATGGTTTATGGATCATATTTATATGGATGTGATAAATTATAAGATGATGATGATGATGTTATGATGATGTTTATGATATGGTTATGTGATGATGATGTTTGTGGATTCAATAATTTCATGATGATTATATTTATTGTTCATGGTTCATGATGATTTTAATTTATGATGTGATGAAATATGTTCATATCATGGTTACGTGATGATGATGTTTATTATTGGATAGCATGATGATAGTGATGATTATGTTCATGCTAAAATTTAATGAGTATATGCTTCCTCATCTAGATTTAGAATGTGGTGGATATGTGACTCATTTATTTTTTATGTATGATTAAATTATGGTAGATATGATACATGGTTTAGTTGATGTGATTTATCACTATAAGATGTTTATTGTAGGAGATGTTTAATTAATTAAAATTTTATTATGGTTAAAAACATTTAAATAAATAAGGTAAAAACACATGGTTAAATGCATTTATTTTGATGAAGGTGTTGTAATATTAAAACACATAGAGTAGGTTCCATAATGAAACTAAATGTGAGAAAATAAAGATAAGACAATCAAAATAAAAATGTCTTAATGAATGTATCAACCAGTATGAGAGAATAAGAAGAAGGTATGATGCTTCTTCTTTGGCAAGGACTAGAACAAACTAAATTTGGATCAGCCTACAAACATAAACCCTTATAATGCTTCACATTAGAAACATTTAGTTGGTTAAAATGGTGTCTTGATCACATAATGTCAAGTAAGCTCATAATACCTTGCTTATAGAGTGTATAAAGGGGAGGGGGGTGAAAATACAACCTTCTTGGGAGACTAGTTTGAATTTTTTATAGGTCACCAAAGAACCATTATAAACATGTCCATGTCATATAATGTGTAGACTGATCGATGTGAGAAGTCTACTTATGAAATCTGATTGTGTCTTCCAAAATTAACTTTGCATTTTCTAATATTTGATAATGGGTCTTTTATTATTTTTTTATTTCCTGGAAGGATGGGGGAAGTTGTTCAATGCAATAAACTTCCAAGAGTTTTTCACACTTTGACAAATGCTTTACTTAGTTATCCTTCAAGGGAGTGGTCTAATTTTGTGAGCTTTATTTAAGGATTTTGATAGTTATCCTTCAAGGGAATAGTCTATCTTGTATTGAGCAATTTTGATATGTGTTGGCAGTTGTCCTTCAAGGGAGAAATCTATGAATAATAGAACTAAATCCCTGATTAGTTTTTACTTGATTTTGTTTTTGATTTTTTCTTTTGATGACATATACTTGCTTATATAGGCTTTGAGGTTCACCTTTATGAAGTCAAAAGTAATGCATAAGAAGGTTGATGGTGGGTAAAATAATTTTTAAGTGATAATGACCATGGGAATCCACCCTATAAGGGGATATAAATTACCATGAGGATCATGCCATGGGTAGGATACCCATGTTCAATATTAGGCAAATATTGTAATAGTTAATCACATGATTCATCTTTAATTAGTTGTCCTTAAAAGAAGGAGATGAATGTGGATGAAAATAAGGGATGAGCTTCAGTTAAAAAAAATGTGAGTTTTTTCCTATTTAACAAAAGAAAGGATTTATATGTGAAGCATTGAGGGGTTTGGGTTCTAGTTTCCCTTCAATAGAGGACAACTAGTAAGTTCCTAACCCATACTTGTGCATTATTATATAAGGCCCAATCCAATTGAAAGTAAACTTGACCCACTTTCTTTTCTTCATAGTGGTGATATGTTGATTTTCCTTAAGGATAGGTCTTTAATATTGAATTATCACACTTAAAGGTTTTTTTTATAATCGCACTTGATTCATTATTGATAGACATGAAGATGAGTGAGCACTGATAAATTACATTTTTCAAGTAGCTCAAGTTGGGCTAAACATTCTTGATGATAATATCTCTTAAAAATGATATCTTGTAGGGATATGCAAAGAGATGGAATTTTTACTTCAAGAGTAAGACTGCCTCTACTCCAAAACCTAGAGATAAAGGGGTAGCACCCATGGGGGTTTGAATTCTAGTACGATAGGCCCATAAGGTGAAGGGGATGTGTAAGTGTCAATCCTAACTAGATGCATTAACCATTTTAGTTAGCATGTTATTGAGAGTTTTGTTAGATACTTCCACTTGTCCATTAGATTGTGGATGATAGGGTGATGAGAAACTTAACTTGATACAAAACACATCACAAATACCTTATACTTGTTTATTTTTGAAATATTTGCCATTATCAATGATAATTTTATGAGGGACAATGAAATGATAGATGATGTGATGGTTGATAAATTCGATAATATTTTTAGCTTTGGTTGAGAAGAAAGGAATAACCTCTACCCATTTAGAGAAATATTCTATTGTAGTGATGATAGAATGATGTCACTATGAAGAATAGGTGTTATTTTCTCTAATGAGGTCTATACCCCATTACAAGAAGGGCAAGAGATCTTTGGATACTTAAAGACTATGGATAGGTGCATGATGTAAATTAGCATTTTGTTAAAATTTGACACACTTTTTCATATAATCACAAAAATATTGGTTAAGGGTGGGCCAATAATAGCTAAGTTGAAGGATGCATTTAGCAATGGCTAGACCACTATAGTGTCCCCCACATATCCCATCATGCATTTCCCTGATAGCATGAGAGGATTCATGACTACGTAAGCAATAAAAGAGGAGACCATCAAATCTAAGTTTATATAAAATTCCCCCTAGTATGGTATAATGTGAGGTTCTTTGAATAAACACTCTTTGAGCATTCCTATAAAGACCAAAAGGAATGATGGCAAGGTTGAGATAATCAAAGGTCTACTGATACCAAAGGTCAAATTGGGTCTCCACCACATTGAACATGGTGGCAGAGTCTAATTTTACATAAGAAGGCTAGGTAAGTCAATGGATAACAAAATATAGCTTAGGTCTAGAGGGTACAGATGAGATATAGGAAGTGAAGGAAGCTATCATATCGACAAACTTATTCATAGATCATGGAGTAGTTTAGATATGGTAGTGTTCAAATGATGCTAAGAGTACGTCAACTAATTATTTGTGATATTTTAAAACATCATTCTTGCACTGATAAGAGCCATTGATTTTAGTGACCATGAGTTGAGAGTCATCAAAAATGTTGATCATTTTTAATCCCAAGGCTAATACAGTTTAGAGACCTATCACTAGGGATTTATACTCAGCTATATTATTGGTACATTCAAAATTTAGCTTGAAGGATAAAGGAAGAGGTTCACCATGAATGGGGATAAGGATGATGTTGGCTCTCCCACCACATTGACACTTTTATCTATTGAATATCACTTGATAGGTGAAGTCTACCTAAGAGAGGGTTGTGATGGACTCATCTAGAAACTCAAGAGGAAGAGGCTAGTTGTTTATTAATGGTGCTTTAGCCAATTAGCCAGTAATGATTTGTCCATTAATTGACTTTTGTTGAAGTAACTCAAGGTCAAAATCAATTAA
The DNA here is from genome assembly GCA_037957365.1 of Torreya grandis. Lineage (NCBI taxonomy): Eukaryota > Viridiplantae > Streptophyta > Pinopsida > Cupressales > Taxaceae > Torreya > Torreya grandis. The sequence goes on from JARHVA010001395.1 coordinate 1,718,761, forward strand.
AATCATGATCTACTTAGCCATACATTAGTTTTTGTATGGCTTGGAGTATATATACTTGAGTGGGTTAGTATTGGTTATGATATAAGTCTTGTAGTTGAGAAGGTAGTGGTGAAGTTTGGTGGCCATAAATACCAAGGCTAGGCATATTTTCATGGTATATGTGTACCAAGTCTTTTACTCTACAAACATATGGATAATTTAGTAGATGACTTTCTCTTTATGCTACTCATCCCCATGAGCTAGTATTGCCCTTAAAGAGTGGTCATTGGTGGAGATATAAAGGTAAAAAGGTTGATCTTCTTTGGGAGGAATGAGGATGGGTGGAGATAGAAGTTACTCTTTAAGTGAATAAAAGGCCTTTTGATAGTCATTATTCCACTTAAAATATAATTCCTTCTTTATAATGTGTTATAAGGGTTGGTATCGATCTAAGAGCTGAGAGATAAAGTGATAAATGGATTGGATCTTCCCCCACAAGTTATGGAGTTTCTTGAGGGTGTAGGAGGAAGCATGTTGAGGATTGATTTGATTTTGGTGGGATCGAATTAGATTTCCCAAAGGGATATGATGAATCCAAGGAGATTCCCTAATAAGACCCCAAAAATACACTTCTTGGGGATAAGTCAGACATGGTAATAGATGAATCACTCAAAGATAATCTTAAGAATGGCTAGATGATATTTACAACATTTAGATTTCCCAAAAAGGTCATTTACATAGTCTTCTATGATTTTGTGAATAAGATCATGGAAGATGTAGGTCATAACACATTTGTAAATTGCATCAATGTTCTTCAGTCTAAAATTCATGACCCTATCGAATAAAGTTCCCCACGAGGTGATAAAGGTAATTTTGTGTTGATTTTTAGGGGAAATTAAGATTTGATTGTAGCTTGATAATTTGCCCATAAGAGATGGCATATCATGTTTGGCTATAATATTAAGAAGTTGGTCAATGCTTAGTAAAAGAAATTCATCCTTAGGGAAAAAAAAGTTAGGGTCACAAAATTACACACAAATTCAAATTCCCCTATGGCTTTGGTGATAGGTATAATTTTGGAGACACATTGGGGATAATCAATGGGTTGAATGAAATTGGCGAATAGGAGATGTTGAAGCTCTTCTTTGATGATACAAGATATATGAGGGTGCATTCATTTAAGTTTCTACCTAAAGGGCTTGGCATCATGGTTGGTGACTATGTTGTGGGTAGAGATGGAGGGGTCAATTCCTAGCATGTTTATATAAGACCAAGCAAATGCTATATTTCAATCATACAAGGAGGGGAAGTCCTGAAGCTCCTCAAAATTTATAAATTAGTCAATTTTGATAATGCATGAGTTATTCAAAGTGCCCAAGTTGATATCCATAGTGGATTCATTAAACATGGTTGAGGTATTAAGAGAAAAAGATTTGTGGATAGAAGAATCATCTAGACCTAGATAGGCTAGAATAGAATCATCATCATGACACTGAATGGTATTAATGGTAAGAGAGTCATTTGCTATAATTTTAATATGGGCTAGAGAAATTCTCACAATTTCCCAATCCTTTTGATAAGTCAAAGGTCCAAGATTGGTCATGTTGATGAAAAAAAGTTTGAGGGGATGATGTCAAAATCTTTAGTTATCTATGGTGGAGTGGAAGGTGAGGATGGGCTCTCCTTGTCAATGATAGTAAAGAGAGGTGGGTTGGTTTGATTTTTAGGTGGCATTAAATTAAGACCATGTTTTTTTTGAGGTTTTTAGGTTTTGATTAGGCAACTCATGAAGCTCATGTTAATATTGGCCTAGACCAAATCCCTTCCAAGTACACCTATAAAGGTATGTCTTGGTAAACTCTGGTTTATCTAGATAGGAGAAACTAGAGGTGAATGATTGAGTTGAGAAAGAGATGGTATAAATATCAAGGGGTTTATCAAGTCCCCCATAGATGAAATTGGTTTGACAAGTTGAGGGCCAAAAATGAAAAACTCCAATATTGGGGTTATAATTATGTTGTTGGTTAAGATTCCCATACTTATGAGGGATAGGAAGGGTTTCTAGTGTCAAAAGGTGATACTCCCCCAATGAAAGATTCTATAAAGTTGATTCCATAGGGTCCACTATGGGGATTTGGGTAGAAGGGACAGATGGACTACTGGATACTTCATTGGTAGGGAAAGTTGGAGCTTCATCTTTTATTGATGGAGGCATATTGGATGGAAGAATGAGAACATCATTGGGTTGATACATCATGTTACATGATGTAAGGGACTAAAGTCAACTTGTATGGTAACAACTTGACCTTCATGTTTAATTTTGATGCATCAGTGTAGGGTGGATGGCACACATCCCATGGAATAAATCCAAGGGCATCCTAGCAAAATATTTTACTAAAACTCTCCTTATACTATATAGAAGAGCTCAAGAATCATGTGGGGTCTCAAGTGAATGTGAAGGACAATAGTTCCCAAAGTTGTGTCCATGGTATCATTAAATGACCAAAGCACCATTGAGTTTTTTGACATAATGTTCTCAAGTAGTTTTATTTGTTTGTATATGTGGGAGGAGATAATGTTGATTCTAGCTCCCCCATAAATCACAACACTTGATGTGGGTTTCGTTGATGTACATGGTAATAAAGAGGGGAGGATCTAGATCCTCTAGATTGATGGAGGGTATTTCTAAATCCTTGAAGGTAATAAGGTTTGAAAATTGAAGAGCTATGACAAAAGCTGCTAGAGGTTGTGGGTCTTTTTATTAGACCTCTATGTATTGCAAAGTCTCTATCATTATTTAGTGATGATGGGGTGAGGTATTGATCAATTCATGCAAACTCATAATCACTAGTGTTTGGTGAAGTTATTTTAGAACTACTCATTAGATTGATTTAGATGGGTCGGATTGAGAGGGACCTAAGATGCACACTTTGGTTTTGGTTGAAGGTAAATGTGCCTAGTGTTGGCTAGGTGATTGGGTGGTAGAAAAGGGATATGTCCATTTATCCTTTGATTGAGCCTATGATCATGTGACCACATGTATGGTATGGTTTTGGGAAAGAGTCAAGATAAAGGGCCAATTCAGTTTCACTTCACTCTGAGATGAGAGTGGAGGAGTAGGTAAGTGTTGGTTTATGGATCCTAGATTTTGGGTCAATAGTGGGCCCATAGGAGGTTCATCTGAAAATAAGTCATCCTCATGATTAATTAATGGGATAATACTTGGAGAGATTTATAATTCTCAGTATCATGCTTAGGTGTCCTATGGTATGAGCATACTAATTTGTTAGTATACTAGGATGGTTTAGGACTATGTGGGTCAAATGGTGTGATAGGTGGCAAGGTTAATCAAGATTCTTGTAATAACCTCTGTAAGATGGTTGAGTAAGACTCGAGAAAAGGTGGTAAAGGCATGGAGGTCTTAGGTTTGTTAGTTGAGGTGGAAGCCATTTTAGGAGTGGGTTTGATGGGAAGAGATTTGAGTGAAGGAGCATTCTTAGTGGATTGTTTTGGTATGGATTTCTTGGAGGCAAAAGGTGTTGGGGTAAATACATGATAAGTAGGTGGATTTGTTATAGAAGGTTTGGTGAAAGTAGGTGAGGATGAAAGTAGGAGTGATGGTGTAACCAAAAGTGGTCATTGGATTTGGGTCTTGTCTGGGATGGTTGGTTTCCTTACTAAGGTAAAAGGGTGAGGTCCCAAAATAGAAGGTAAAGTGAAAAGGGGAGGCATATTTTTGGTTTGTGGAATATTGGGTGGTTTTACCATATTTTTTGGCTTGGTTTGGTATTTATTTCATAGGTTTGGTGAAGTTAAGTCCAATGTCAATGGGGGTGAGTAAGGTTCTGTATAGGTAATATGCCAAGGTTTTTAGTGGGCTTGGTTGGAATGGTAGGGGATGACTTGGTTATTTTAGGGTGACTTGATTTAGATGATTTAGTTATTCTTTAATTGGTAGAGGATTATAAAGGTTTGGTCAAGGTGATGGTGGGTTCAATATTAGAAATATAAGGTAGGGATGATAGTGGTGTTGTTAGAGGCCCTTTCTTGGTTGGGTAAAGAAGCCTAAGATGGTACCAAAATATGGCACGATCTACATTAGGTTAAGATAAGTACTCTAAGTTTTGAACCAATCTATAGAAGGTCTTATAGATAGTTTTGATCCCTTTGATACTAAACTCAAAGGTCAAAACCATGGGTAGAGATAGATAAGTGGTTACCTCATCCTTTTCCTTAATTAAAAGCTCCAAGGTTTGGGAAGATGATTCTCTTATGGGAGAGGTAGGTAGATTGATCACCTCTTTAGGGATGCTTTCTAAAGGAAGAGTAGATTGATTTATGATGGAAGAGAAGGATACAGTGGTAATGGTTGTCTCTTTTGGTATGCCTTCCAAAAGAGAGGTCAGTGGTTCAAATACCTCAATGAGTGAGGAAAGGGTAATAGTCATTTCTTTGGTCTCATTTTTTTAAGGAATGGAGAGTGAGTCCACTACCTCAATAAGTGGAGGGGGAGAAAAAGTAGTTTCATTAATGGTTTCCTCAATAATGATTTGACTAAGTACTACATTAATGGAATGGATTTCATGGTTGTGAGAGGACTTTTCTTTATCATTTTCATTGTTTATTACAAGGGCATGGTTGGGAAATGGCTATCTAAAGATGTCCAATGATTGATTTTGGTGTGCATTGGGGTTATCTAAAATAAGTTGCCCCTTGTTGATGATATTTTGGATGATGTTATTGAAGGTATGACACCTAATAATGCCATGTCCAATGACATAGTGGAAGGTGCACAATTCATTCTCCTTATACCAACCAAGTACAGGATGAGAGGAATCAAATTCTTGTGAAGGTTTGATCAATGGGAGTTGTAAGATATTCACTTTTAATAACTTCTCCAAGACTGAAGCATATGAATCCCCTAGTGGAGTAAATTTCTTTTGGTTGTTGTGGTTTGGGTTTTTAGTGTTTTGATTGGAGTAATTGGAAGAGTTGGGTTGGTTAACAATGGGTGGAAGGGCATTTTTAAGGACAACCAAATTCATGGTTCCTTTGTTTTTTGAGTTATTTTTCATTTGATTTTTAGTTTTATAAGGAGTCTCATTTTATTTTAAGTTTGAATTTTTGTTTCTCAATTTCAACTTCCCCTCATCAATGGCTCTATTCTCTAATTTCCATGCCATGGTAAAATCCTCATCAAAAGAGAAAGAGAGTTGATTTATTAGGATTCTCCAATGGGTTATGAAGTTGGATATGAAATCATCATCAAATTTTTGAATGGAGTAGAGATTGGTGATGGAAAACTTCTTAGAGATGTTTATGGAAAAGTGATCTAAGAAAGTCTAAGCTATTTGGGAAAAATAAAAGAGGGAGTGACTTGTAATAACACTATACCAATCAAGATCCAAAACTAATAGAGATGTGGGAAAGGTACAAATATGGAGAGCATCAACATAGGAAATTAAATAGCAAGAATGCCTAAATGCTCTCAGATGTTGTTGAAGGTCTTCCTTGCTCTAAAATTTTGAAAATTTTGGAAGTTCCCATTGAGGATGATAAGGTCGAATGGGGATAGATGGATGAATTGGTTTGTTACAAATTTAGTTGTAAGATAAGAGGTTATGGGCACTAGAGATAGATGACTCCAAAGTAGTCATTTTAACCATTAACATTTTGACAAGGTCCATTTTTGGTTGTGAACTCCCATAGTTATAGAGTAGATTATGTTGGGTTTGGGTAGTTGCCACATATGGATAGCTAGTGGGGGGTTGAGAAGATAACACATATTGGTATGTGGGCATGGGTGGTTAGGATGATGACACATATAAATACATAGAAATAGGTGGTTGAGTGGAAGGTAGAGGCATATACCCTTGTGGGTTAGGTATGTAGCTTAGGTTTGGTGTAATGGGCACCTATTGAGGGATTGACACAGGTTGGGTAGCAGGTATGGTTGGGTTAGTAGATAAAGGATAGGTGGTAACTTTGGTGCTGATGAGTGGAAGGGTAGAAGTTATGGGGACCATAAAAATCTTGAATGGAGTTTAGGTAGGTAGATTAGGAATAAGAAGAATGGTGGTGACACTAGTAAAGGGAACTCCCATGGTAAGCAGAGTGTTAGTGCCCAAAGTTTGGTTTGTTCCTATAATAGAAGGTTTGTTGGTTGGGTTAAAAGGTGTTTAGGTGTTGGTTAGTTGGTTGAGTGGGTTGGTTTTAGATGGTGGTATTGATGAGATTATTGGTAGGATATGATGCATGGGTGACTAAAGGTTATGTGGAAATGGTGGAAATAGAAATGTCACCCATAAAGTGGGATCACATGCCATAGGGTAGGTCAATAGGTAGAATTAAAGTAGGGGTATGGTGAGATATGGTGTTAACATAATGTTGGAGGGCTATAGGGTTATTATTTAGAAAGGTGGTTAAATCCACCTCACCTTGTGTAACCATCTGAGGGATGGTAGGACCTCTAGAAGGATGGGGAGAGCTCTTTACATCTGAGATGTACTCCATAGATGAGGGAGAAGAGGAAGATGGATGATTAGGAGGTGGAACCTGATTTTCTTGGTTTCTTAGTTTTTTCCTAGTTAAAACCATGCAAATAAGGAAAAGAGGAAGATACAAGCAATCTCACAACTCAAACAAAGAGAAGACAAGAAAAATTCAAGGAAATAAAACACACACTAAAGCACATTAAATCCTAAGGTTATTTTTAGTCTCTCTTGTGGCCTATACCTTAAGCTTTAATAATTGTGTGACTCAATTTGGATTGTAGAGTGGGTACTAGAAAAAAATTCTATGTTTCATTTCAGGTTGTGCTTAAGCTCTCAAAGGGATATATATTAGAATTTAATACATGGTTTGATATTGGGGCCTACCCCCTCATTTCACACACCACAGTGATAAGGGTGTCAAGTGCTTAGCTAAGATATGCCAATTGTTAAAGATTATACTTAGCTATTAAACTAAGTTGGTTCTCCCCTTGGTGATGAAATACAAGTAGGATAGCTAGGAAAGGTGATCGTTAGGCAATGAGATCCCAATCGACCTTTATGTCAATGTTTTTATCTTGATTAAGTATAAGTGGTTTGGTCTTGTGTGTGTGTTAAGAGTGAAACTATGATTAATTCACTTAATTAATTAATTTTTTTGAGCTAAAATAAGAAAGCAAACAATGGACATAGTCAATTTTAAGCCCAAAATAAAATTTTGATTTCATTGTATGAGTAGAAAGACAAGAAGAAGAAACACCTAAATATAACTATGAACCCAAGAAAAAACTCAAGGGTACCACTAGGTGTTCAAAAATGTTTCACATAAATTTTACTTATTTATTTAAGAAAAAAGTTGTAAAACTTAAAATAAGGGTGAGGTTAGTAGAACCTAGATTTGGTTTACACTCTGTGATATAGACAGTTGTAGATACTCCTCTTTGGCTTGGGAGGAATGACCTACAAATAAGAAAGCACTAAATAAATGGTTGATTAGTTATATATTAGTGTGGATTACTTAGCAAGATAGATCCAAGAAGCACAAACTTCCTTGGAGGTTGTCAATCCACACTTTTAAATAATCAAGTTCTAAAAATGAAAGATAAATTACTTGCATAAATAATAGAAGATACTAACTTCGAATATAAAAAGTGCTTGAAAGAGATGAATTTGACTAATTATGGTAATAAATTATTGAATATTAATTCCTAATAAATTAGATAGGGTTTTAAAAATGGGGTGATGTTCTATGCTTAGGAAGAAGGTTAGAAAGTGAGATTTGGTTAGGGTTTGATACGTGAAATTATCTTGTTATTGAAATTATCACATAATGAACATCAATGGTTGGGGTGAAATCATCAAAAGTTAGGGTGATCGTCAGTGGTTGGGTAACCATCAATAGTTATAGATAGACCATCGATGGTCAAGGTGACCATCGGTGGTTACTGTGGATTTTGGTTTGGTTCAAGAAGCTAGTTGATGAGGTTGTTGAGTGATTATAGGAGGTGGTATGGAAGATAAAATAAAGAATCTAATTACTAAACTTTATAAAATACATATACTTAGCTTGTCCACCTAAAGAATGTGGAGGTAATTGGCTAAAAAACTTGTTGGTAAAGTCTAGAGAAATTTTGGTAGAGTAACAGTGTCTTGGATGTGATTGATGAGTAGTAGCACGTTGGATCTCTATCATACTCATTGGAAGCTTTTCTAGATTCATTAGAAGAAGACCTATAAAATAAGTGTTGATACAAGAAGCTCTAATAATTGCTAATTCTCTCTTATGAGTATTGCTATTGACTCTCCCTCTTTCTCACCTCTTCTCTTTTTATAGAAGGAAGGGAGAGATAGAATAATAGGTTTAGTAGGGTGTTTAAATCTAGATTTAGCATGCATTAATTTCACACATGGATCAAATAAGCTAAATATAAAAAGTCAAGATGTATTTAGTGCTAGAGTTTAATGATTTAGTGGTTAATACTTGACCATCAGTGTTTAAGCCCAACCATCAACTGTTAGGGTGATTTTCAGTGGTTGATAGGTCAAAGGTTAATTTGGCCAAAGTTAGCTAGTCAGTTAGCTTATCAGTTAGCTTGACTTAGTATTATAGTCAAAAGGTTATGAAGTGGTCCCTAGGGGTCCCAAGGTGGTTTAAGGGTTAGTTCAACATCTAGAATCATGGTGTGTAGTTTTCTAGTGTCTATAAATAGGTCTAGTAGATCCATCTTGGTTATGACCCTAAATATCTAATGTATCCACAATCAGAAGTGTAAGTAGGATTTATCTTCTCTGAGGTGGATTGATTTATAGATTTGTTGCATTTCTTATTACATATAATATAAACTCAATGTGTCGCACCTTGATTGTAGAGAATTTTTGGATGGTTATCAATCATTCTAAAATTTAAGGAATTTTGCCTTAAATTCTAACTCTAAAATTGATACTTGGAATAATTATATATACTTGCATAAAGAACTTTCTAGGTATTAAGGGCAAATTAAAGTGAAGAGGAAAAGAAAATCCATCAAAATATCACAAGACCAACTTATCAAGTTGGAATATGACCTTAAAAGGGACCCATGCAATGTATCCTTTCTCAATCTATTCTCCTTTACCAAATATGACTTAAGGTAACATCAAATTTCTTTTTCTATGGGTGCCCAAGTTAGGTCTAGGCTCAAACTAGGTGATAAGGATTCCAAATTTTTATTTCAATTTTTAAATTCCAAACATCAAAAACAAAAAATCACAAGAATTAAATAGAATGATAAGATTTTAGAAGATCATGACTCTATCAAAAAACATTTTTTTGATTTCTACTCAAACATTTTTTAACTGAGGGTTCGAATGATCAAATAGAACACAGCAGGGTGTTATGTGAGAAGATTATTCCAAGAAAATGTTCTTTAGTTCAAGAAGCATTTTTTGATAGAGATATCTCATTAGATGAGATTAGGAATGTGATTGATTCTTTGAAACCTGACAAGGCCCCTAGTAGTGATGGTTTCTCAGTTGAATTCTATCAAGTTAATAATAATTAGATCTCTACAAACTACTTAGAAATGTATAAATAAGCAATTGGGGTGGGATCTCTTTGTCTATAAATCAATAAATGGGTTATTAATCTCATTCCAAAATGAGATCCCTCCCTTGTTAAAAATTGGAATCCAATTACACTACTCAATGTTTCTTACAAAACCTTGGCTAAGATTTTGGCAAAAAAACTTTCCCCACTACTACCCTAGGTGATATTTGAAACTCAGACCAGGTTTGTGGAGGAAGATATATACTTAATAATCTCATTAAAAGTTGGGAAGGAATGTATTGGGAAAAATATTCTCAGTAAAATATTGGAATAATTCTCCTGGATTTTGAAAAAGCATATGATAGAATAGAATGGCCCTTTAATGAAAAAATGCAAGGGTATTTTAGATGTTACGATAGGTTCTATAGAATGATTTATGTTTTATTTAAAGATGATTTTATAGTAATGGAGGTAAATGGGGAAATCATATAATCTCTTCCCATTCAAAGATCATTCAGGAAAGGGTTCCCACTTACTCCATTTCTCTTTATCTTGGTTCTAGATTCACTATATTATCTACTGAGAATGAGTGATATCAGTGCCCTTGTGAAAGGTATCCAACTTCCTAATCAAAGGGAAATTATTGATGTTTTGTTCATTGATTATTTCACTCTATTCGATAAAATATCCAAGGATAACCTAAGACAAGTTAGAGATAAATTGAATATATATTGCCTGGCCTTGAGATCCCAAATTGCATACCATAAGGCTTGTATTAATTGATGGAAGGAGAATTGACCCGACTGGTTAGATGAATTTGGGTGAGACTATAAGGTTTCCAATCAGTTGGTCATATATTTTGGGATTATATTTTATCTTAATACTTCCCTCAAACATATGTGGGAATGGGTTTACACCAAGATTAATAACAAAATTTAAAAGTGGCAAGGCCACCTAATTTTTCTCTTGGGTAGAGTCCAGGTTTGTTAGAAAATTATCTCTTTGTATAGTCTATATAATGCTTCACATTGTCTCTTCAATAAAACTTAAATCAACCTATTGCATGAAATTATTAGATAATTCTTATGGTCAGATGGAAAAAGTAACAAAAAAAGGCATGTAATTGCTTAGAAATTATGTTGTAAACCAAGAAATATTAGTGGTCTTGGTCTAAAAGGCCTATGGATTCAAGGTATCACCCTTGCAGTTAAGTGTATCATCAATGACTTTAAGGGAAATGAACCATTTAAGTGTTATTTAGAAATAACATTTTGAGATGATTTTCCAAAGGTAAAGCCAAATGGATAGGTTTGCACATTTCCAACATTCTGCTCACCTCTCATTATTTTAAGGTAGTTGGATCTCCTATATTTGCATATATTTAGAAGGATTAGGACCTAATGAAACATCTTGTAACTACCAAACATGTTTTCAATTGGATGGGATCTTGATGCCAAGGGTGTAGATTAATATGGTGGAATCTTCACTACAATAACCATTGGATGGCCCTTACCATGGGATGATCTACTTTAGAATGGTTTAATAAAGGTCTAAGTGACTTCAAGGATTTATTTGGGCCTGAGGTTTGGGCCTCCTAGGACAGCATTAGACATAGGTATCATATTCATACTACATAATGTAGGATGTATTCCATGGTAAAGAAATATCTCAGGGACTATAACTTAGTGAATCATCTTAACAATAATAATGAGTTCTAGTACATTATTAAATGGATCAAAAGGCCTCCCATTCATGGTTTATCAACCAATATTATATATCTTAAACTTTCCTCTACCCATCCCACATATTTAATGCTTAATAATGTGTGGAACATTTGTGACTCCTACCATAGTTGGGCATTATGGTCATATAAATTACAAAAATTGGCAACTTGAGCATGGCTAATGACAACCAATTCTTAGGTCCCTCTTAATTGATCTCATGACCATATTAATCTTAATTTCATTGATTTCTAGTCATCTTTGGCCTTCTAGACTTTATCCCAATTAAGTCAAAACCCTCTCTTCATGACTAATCCATCCCCCTAGGCCCACTCAACTCAGGATAATATACCAACTTGGACACTAGCACTGGACCCTAGGGTTTTTAGCTTTTGGTGTTATTGTCTAATTGTATATTAGGCCCCAATGGTCATTTCCTTTTAGATCCTTATCTTTAATCATGTCAACCTAATACAAATTCATTTAACCCATGACCAATAGATCTATATAAAAGCCCATTTAAAGATCACTTGGAAAAGATTGACAAATATCATTCAAGAAACCAAGAATACAAGCAAGACCACTCAAGAAATATTCTCTATTCTCTACATACAGTGACCCTATACACTTTCAAGCAAATTTAAGATCTTACACCAGTCCCTAGTCATCTCAAGCATACTCAATTTTAGCATTTCTTTCATTTCATTCACTATTACACCAAGCACTCTTAAAGGGAGAAATACATATGGATTGATCCCTCCTCAAAGTATTGGTATGTAGGCAGTGTGCCCATACATAGGGTGTGAAGCATGTCTAGTGCATCTTACATACACTAACCCCTTTGCCCTATTTGCCAAAGTTTCATTCAATTGTATAGAAGATACAAGTACATAAAGAATCATCTCTATAGGGAGATTTATTGACAATGAGGCTCTGAAATTTGGTACACAAGCTCACACTGACCAGGAGAACAAAACTCAAAAATCTTAAATCCTCAAAATAACAACATTAGAGAAGTAATATAACATGGGAACCCAGGGTGTCTAGTTCCAATGCTCCTATCCAATCAAGAAAATAAGTTCATGATTGTGTTTACAATAGTGTCCTAGGCCTGCACATAATTTTCTAGATCTTGTCTCAATTGGATTAGCATAGAATAAGATAAGTTTAATTTTCTCTCTCTCACTACTATTTTTAGAAAATCTCTAATTACAAATAAATTTCAAAAATTAGTAGCTTTAATTTGGAATATTATTTACTAATTTTCTCTTACTCAGACCCTTTTATTAATTAGTAATTAAACACTAATTTCCCCAAAAATAATAAATCATTTAGTGAACCCGACTTACTTTGAATTATTCATAAAAACCCTAGAAACCCTAGGGTAAATTTCTAGATGATTTTTCCCATAAATTTTTGAATTTTTTCTTGAATATTTAAATCAAAAACTCATCCAAAATTTTTAAATTTAGTAGTAAATTTTAAAATAATTTTATTTCAAACCCTAGTTGCATGAACTAGCTCCCAGTAATTTTTCAATATTAATGTAATAATTTCTTGATTTTTTGCTTGCATATCTAAATCATAAATTTGATTCAAATTCTCAAATTCAATAGTAATTTCAAAAATTATTTTATTTCAAACCCTAGTTGCATCAACTAGCTCTCAATAATTTTCCAATCATTTTTTTAATTTTTAGTTGCATATTAAAATTAAAAAATCACTTCAAATTTAAAAAATTCATAGTAATTTCAAAAAAAAAATCTCAAAGCGCTAGTTTCATCTACTAGGTCCCATTAAATCAAACACTTTCCCATAAATTTATGAATTTTTACTTGCATACTTAACTTAGAAATTCAATTTCAATTTCAAAAATTCATAGTATTTTACAAAACTATCACTGTTAAATCCCTAGTTGCATATACTAGCACCTATTTGCTGCTTGAGGTATCACCTTACATCCATAATCAAATTACAAAAATGATTCTCGCTTATGTACAAATTTTTCTTACATTTCTTACAAATAACAAGATAACCATAATGGACCCTATCGTGTACATGAATTATGAATTCTATCATATGTTAGTATACATGAATGATGAATTCTATCATATGTTAGTACAAAGCTTCATCCTTTGCATTTCATGCTTATGTTTCATTATAAGGAATGATATTACAAAATTCATTGCCAAAAATGCACAAAATTTCAAAATTCTTTTTGCATATTCTCTTTTACTCATATGAAATAATTACCAACTCCATTTTTCTAAATGCATTCAAAATATTATGTTACATGTCAAAATCTTATATGCCTTTATGCAAAAATTCATGATCTCTACCCTTTACTTTCTATTTCTCATGTGGAAAATTTTTCAATTTTATGATGCCAAATGTATTCAGAATATTATGTTACACATCAAAATTTTATATGCTTTTATGCAAAAATTCATGATATCTATCCTTTACTTTCTATCACTCATGTGGAAAATTTTTACAAGCTTATCATGCTAAACATGTTAGAAATGTTATAACTCATGTCAAAATTTTCTATGCATTCACACACAAATTCATGCTCTCTCTCTCTCCCTTGCTTGTTATCTCTCATGTGGAATGATCTTTATAAACATATTTTATACAACTTATAACTCCAATTACATGAATTTTATCACACATACATAGTTTCTACCTAGAGAATCCATTGCATAAACTAACAACCACCTATCAAGTGTCAATGTCATATCTTATGCATAGGAAATAATTTTTTTCTCCTCCTCTCCCCCAATAGGGTGATAGTTATTTTACCTCTAACTAGGTCCATGCTATCACCCCTCCAAAAGGTAAGTTATACTAAACTATTGTTCCTAATGCATATATTCATCTTATAGTTTCTTTAAATCCTCTTCAACATATGTGCTTACATGTTCAATCAGAAACAACTAGGGCTTACACTTGTAAGGCTCTTAGGGATCAAATCACCAGTATGAGAAAGTTAATTTCAAGTTTATAAACAAAAAATCAGCTATTAACTGACAATATCACAACATTATAAAATCATATTATAATACAAAAGCCTCAAAGGCACCCTAGTGTCAATCATGTATATGCACCTTTACCTAGTCAATTGGTTGCAAGTAATGTTACATATCAAAACAAGAAATCACAATAAAGTAAATCTATAACTAGTGATTTAAAAGGCATTTAATGATCAAATAAGAGTTAAATTGAGGTTCTAAGGGAAATTATTAAAGCTACATTGATCAAACTACCTCTTTTACATCTAGTGACAAGATTCAGATATTATTATGTGTATCATAGAATGCATGGGCATCACATAAATTCATGTTTATCATTGAAACAACATATAAAATAGATAATTTTTCATGAGGACCCTATAGAAGGTAAATAAGTCAAGTAATCCATGATGACAAAAGAACACATTCACAAAAGGTCAAATTCAAACATAATACAAAAGTGGTTACCAAAGCATAACTCAAAACAACAAAAGGATAAAAAAGCAAAATCAAAGCAATGAATAGTAACACAAGCATAGGTAAAGCATGAAAAAGATGCAAATATACCTCTCAAAAATGAGGCTCAACTTTCAAAGTAGTATGGGTTTGGTTAAAAATATCTACAATAGTTTGATTATCAAGGTCAAAGGTTGTGCAAGAAGGCTCAAGGCATCACTACTCCTATTCTAGAAATTTATAATGTTTATTACCAAGGTCTAGGACTTATTGAACATCTTATAGAAAATCATTCACAAACATAGTTAATAAAATTAAAATATCTAGATACATAAAAATTCAACAATAATCTTCCATTGTTTCAAAATCAAGATCATAATCATGATTTGAACAATACAGGTTATTATGATTTCCAAGATACCAATAACGAATCCAAATATTCAAAATCATATTCACATCCATTCCCTCATGTTACACAATCATGCATGATTCCTTTTTTTGATATAGGACACCATGATAGGGAGTCTCCCATGAGACTCATTGGTTAGTATCATTTCTTCTCAATTTTTCTTGTACATAGTTTCTTTTTCTTACTTATACATAGTTCCTTCTCAAATTTCTTGTACATAGTCTTCATATGATTTATTCTACATAGCTTATATCAAAAATATCAAAAACATTCAAATAATTAAAAAACACAAAAACATCTTGATTGTATGCATCCTCCATGTTTTATATTTTTATCCTATGCTAGACTTACATTTGTTATTCTATGTTATTATTTGTTTATTTATCTACATTACTATGTTTCACTTGATCTCCTGAGTGTGTGTAGTGACATCCAAATCCTTGATTACTTCACTCTACCCATTAATGGTGAATCCTACTTCTAAATCGATATACATACCCATTAGGGGCATCTTCTACATGACTACACCATCCAAGTTATGTCATTTATACACCACACACTCTAGTTATCATGTTGATGTACATTATTTACTGGCTTACATAGATTACCCTATAAACACTCACTAGTATTTAACACTTGTGTATTTATTTGCATATACCTAGTCTTTTACTCACATGTCTCACATACTTTCACTCTTGCTTTGATTAGTTAGATGTGCTTGTATTTTCTAGTCTTTACATGCTTTCCTTCCTTGCTTAGCATAGTTAGATGTGATTGCATTTATCATTTTTTTTTGGTCTCCTATATGTGCCTTAGGAAATTTTCCAGTATCATTTGCTTCTATGTCTTGTGTGTGTCTTAGGACATTTTCCAATGTCCTTTACCTATAATCCTCTATGTGATTATGACTTTCTTGCCAATTTTTTTGTTTTAAATGTATGTGTATGTGGCATTTGAAAATGCCTTGTATGTTTGCTTTCCAGTTTGAGTGACATGTATCCATGTCCCTTATTTTCTTTGCCCCTTGGCCACTCTTATATGATTATTGCTTCTTGCTTTGTATGTTTGTTGCTTCATTGTTTCTCGATTGTTGTAATGCTATGATCCACATTATGCATTTTTCCTATTTTCTTGGATGTCATGATGAATATCGTGTTCCATCCCTCCTTGACCAAACTAACAACTAACATTTATAATTTTAATTCAATTCCAATACATTGCACATGTTATTACATTGTTATATCTATCTAGGCATACCCCTATTGATCTAACAATCTCTCAATTAAAACCATGCTATATCTTGAGATATATTGTTGATTATCATTGCTATATCATGTATATTTTTCATCTTAACACACTTGAAGGGCTTATTAATTTGAGGGAAGTCATTTCAAGGTACCTACTCCTACCCTCAAAAGAGGGGGATACAAATAAGGTTTTTTTATATAAATATCAAAGCTCCTATCGGTCAAAAAATCTAGTTTCAAATCAACTAGAACAACAACCAATCATCAAACCACTCAAAATAAACTAGTTAAGATTCTAGAACAGTGATCAATTTTAGTCTAGGACAATAGCACCAATGTTGGACTATAGTGTTGGTGGTGCTACTATCCATTTATAATCCTCCTATACAGATAGTATAAAAACTAGATTTTCTAGAAACAGATGGAAAGGTAAGATCAGTTATAGTTTTGTCAGCTACAATGTAGACTAGAATCAATAGTTTTAATATAGTTCTGCTTAGAGAATCTAGATATATAAGGCATCATGCATGGCATGATGGGTCTCACTTTTAGTTTTAGATATGATAGTTGGTATAGTTTATAGATCAAAATCCATGCTTTAGACACTAGTGATTGAGGGTAGATTGCACAACACTTTTTTCTTATTTTCTTTCTAAGTTCAACATTACCCAGGCATTCTTAGTAGTTGCATCCCTTACTCCATCTACAAGTGATTGGCATCATTTTAGAGTGGCTTTCATATAATCCTTACCTTCACATTCATCAATTTCTCGAATGGCTTCCACATAAACCAAAGTTTTAATTTTGGAATGGATTTCATACAAACCTAATCTCCATCTTTTTTGAGTTGGCCAACATTGGCCTAGATTCTAATACACATTTAGCTATCCACACCACATTGTTAGATGTCTAAATCATTCATGGACTTCAATATCCATCTCATATGACATAGTTATTCACATTGATATTAGTTTATAGCTTCACTTCATGGGGAAATGATGGAGCCAAAGGGCCAGCCTTTGTATTCTTGAGCTACCTATTCAGAGGGATTGGACACACAGTCCAAACACTAATAAACACATGTATGACCACCTAGATTCACTTAGTGGGAAATGATGGAGCCAAAAGGCCAACCTTTTTATTCTTTATCCACCTATTTAGAGGGATTAGAGACATAGTCCAAACACTGATTAGCATATATGCACGATCATCCAGCTTCACTCAGTGGGTGATGATGGAGCCAAAGAGCCAACATTTGCATTCTTGAGCCATTTTTTGGGTAATTAAGCACTCAAATACATTCATGATATAACTTTTGGTACATCATCATTTAACACATACCTAGCACACTCAGCATTACTCAACATCATAATAGGTTTTATATTGGTTTGCATACCTAATGAGGTGTATTCATTCTTATCTCATCCTCTCTCTCCCTATATTACCTAGCTTTGCACATTATTGTTTTATATTAAATATAATAATAATTGATCTACTCTTTATTTTCCTTTTATAGATTCACACTTATACAATGTGTTCTCTATGCACTATCTAGCATTACTCAACATCATGCAAGCTTCATGGGCTTCACCTTTGTAGGTAAGTTTAGGTACATTTTATATTTTTCTTTATCCTAATATTTTGATTTGTTGCATCACTAAAATAAAGGTGGGAGAAAATGTAGTCATATAAAATGCAAAAATTTGTAACTTGAGCATGGCTAATGACACCTAATCCTTAGGTCCATCTTGCTTGCTCTCATGACCCTCTTAGGCATACTTTCACTAATTCCTAGTCATTATTGGCTTTCCAAACTTGATCCTAGTTGAGCTAAGACCCTCTCTTCATGACTAATCTATCCCCTCAATCCCCATCAACTCAAGATAATAGTGCTAAACTTGGACACTAGCACTAAACCCTAAGGTGTTTAGCTTTTAGTGCTATCATCCAAGTGTATCTTAGGCTCCAATGGTCATTTCCTTCTAGATCCTTATCTTCAATCATGTTAGCCTAACATGAATTCATTTAACCCATGACAAATATATTTATACATAATCCCATTCAAAGATCATTTGGAAAGGGTTGGCAAATATGATTCAAGTAAGCAAGAATACAAACAAGACCACTCAAACAATCTTCCCTATTCTCTGCATACAGCTAACCTATACAATTTCAATCCAATTCAAGATCTTACACCAGTCCCTAGTTATCTCAATCATACTCAATTTTATCATTTCATACATTTCATTCACTATTGCACTAAACACTCTTAAAGGGAGAACTACATATGGCTCGATCCCTCCTTAGATTATTGGTATGTAGACAACATGCCCACACATAGGGTGTGAATCACGTCTAGTGCATCTTACACACACTAACCCATTTTACCTATTTACCAAAGTTCCATTTAATTACATAAAAATACAATTACATAAATAATCATCTCTATAGGGAGCTCTATTGACAATGAGGCTCTAAAATTTGGTACACAAGTTCACACTAACCAAGCAAACAAAATCCAAAAAACATAAATCCTTAGGATAATAGTGCCAGAGAATGACTATAACATCAGATTTTAGGGTGTCCCATTCTAACACTCCTACCTAATTAATCAACAAAGTTTAGGATTATATTTATGATAGTATCCCAAGCCTACACACAAATTTCTAGACCCTGTCTCAATTAGATTAGCATATAATAAGATAAGTTTAATTTTCTCTCTCTCACTAAAATTTTTAGAAAATCTCTAATTAAAAATAAATTTCAAAAATTAGTATCTTTAATTTATAATATTATTTACTAATTTTATCCTTCTCAGACCCTTTTATTATTTAGGAATTAAACACTAATTTCCCCAAAAATAATAAATCAAGCATTTAAATTTCAAGTGGTTTTGTCTTCTTGTATGGAAATAAAAATATAAATATTTTAGATTGTCATTATTGTATGATATTTTAGTTTTTGATAAAGTTATTTCTAAATGTGGAGACTTTCCTCCTTTTTATCTTGTATGTAGTGATGTTGAGTCAATTGAACAACTTTGCTTTTCTTGCCAATATGCTGCTAAGATTTGGAAATGTTGTCTCTATAGTTGGTCTATTATTTTTTATTATGAAATTAAGTGGTTTAATATATCCTTTGGATATGTTTGTTCTACAAATAAAATTCATCCTTTTTTCAAAAAAATTGGTTGGTTTTATCCATTGGGATTCTTTGGTTTATATATAAGTAAAGGAAGCTAGAGATTTTTCATGGTATAACTAGGGTACTTATTGAATTCATAGTTGAAGTCATTGTAATAATTATGGTTGTGAAGATATATCTAAAATTGAATATTCCACATTAGTAGCTAGAGCACTTCCTTCAGACAAGTTTGTTGAAAGTTACTTCTGACTACATATTGGACACTAGAGGGTATTGTAAACTTAGCCTGCATCCTGACTAGATCCTTTCACATCCTAATGCAGCTGAGGTAACTATTTCAGAATATGACTAGTCATGTATTAAATAATCCTACTTCAAGAAGGCAAAATATCATATTCCTTCTTCGATTTAACCTTTAAATTTAGATAATAATGGAACCAATTGTTGGATAGAAGCATCAAAATATTGTATATAACTTAGTAGAAGCTCTAGCACATAAAAATCTAATTTTATAGGTAGTATGTCAGTCAGAGAAGAAATAGACTTGGACACTAGTGTTCTTGTGGTGGTTAAAACTTTCTTACATCATACTCCTAGGGCTTGTCTATAAACTCCTTTGTTTCAAATTGAAGAAAAAAATAGGCTTGTCAAACCTTTCACAATAACTTTCAAGAACTAACTAGCAAGATGGAAAAAATGGTGGACAAAGGTGATACATAAGAGGCAAATGAAGTAATAAATTTTATCTAAGATAATAGTTTTATTTCACTTTTGAAAAAAGATGAAAAGTTCTTCCCACCAAAGGATGTGACAAAATATAATTCATAGAAGGGACTTGAGATAACACAGTAGCTAGGACTTGAGAGGGAAAATCTGAAATCCATTATTGGAATCACTAAAAACTTCAATGTATAACTATATCTATGGGTAGCATTTTCATCTAGTGGACATGTTGACCTTTTTTCCCCTCCTATGTAAGGATTTTTATATTGACATATCATTTATTTTTTTCTAAACTTTGATATATGGTTGGTTAGTTACATTTAACTACCTATATGGTACTATTATTATTTTTCCACCTTTGGGTTACTTAGTTTTTTATGATTGATATTTCAATATAAAACTAAAATCTTGATTTGAATCCTTTCAACATATTTGTTAGGTCATACACTTCTAGTGTTCTTCCTCCTTTGTGTGCCATATCTCTTCAATAAGTAGGGTTCTCTTTCACAACCTAAAAAAAACTCATCCTGACTACTATGAAATATTCTCTTTCAAAACATACAACTCACTCAACAAAATTCTCTTTCACATTTTATAGCTAACTCATATAATAAACTCACACACATTAATTAGTAAAATCACAAGGTGGAGTATCCAATTAATGATAGTATTTTATGTTTGTGTTTCAATGGTTTCACACTTCCATGGACACACATTTACTCAGACTTGACTCATTTAAAATAGAATCTTTATCATATTCAACATGTTATAAAGAATAAAATACAAACTCGCACTCACACATGCCTCTATTATATTTATTCAATGAAAATATTCATAATAAAATAATTGGTTCTTATACATATTTTTTTTTAAATAATATCATAACACTCACCAACCTCCCAAAATCTTAAAACAAACAAAATTTTCCCATTTAAAGAGGGAATGGGCCGACCTTTTACATACCCAAGTGACATATGAATTTTTATATTTTGTCCCAAACCCTATTAGGTTTCTTAGACATTACAAGCACTCAATTAGAGCATGTTGATCTTTTAGAACTATTTGGGAACTTTTGTATTTTCCACAAACCCAATCGATCTTCTAACTCTAACTAGCATTATAGGTAATGACACAAGATTTCACTTACCTAATCAGGGTTTGGGCTCTGACTAGCACTATGGGAAACAACAAATGCCTTTGCCTACCTAATCAATATTTAGGATCCAACTAATATTACAATAAATAAGACATGCCTTCACCTACCTAATCTAGCTTTAGGTCCTAACCAACATTACCATCTTTTCTCAAGTCATCCATAGACCTAATCATAGTTTCAAGGTTTTATTGTCATTATAAACTCTGATAAACTCCCAAAGACAAAATAATACTTTTCACCTTGATTAAAACTAGTAACTGTAATTTTGTCCTCCTATAGATGATATTTTATGATTATGTAACACCTCTATCTTGTACACTTGGCAAACTTAGAGCTTGATTCTTCCTCTTAGTTCTACACATGCCTTAAATTTTCAAGCCTCACATCTACTCCATCTTGTGCCCCTTGGCCTATCTATTAGTTTGAAAAAACTTATATTAATGAAACAAAAATCCCATCTTGATAAGAATGCTTAAAATGTACTTATCTTATAACTCTAAAAGTTATAAACCTTTGCCTCCTCTCCTCCCTGGACAACATTGATGTTATTGTCCTAACTTGATGCAAGTGTCTGGTGCCCTAAAGTCATCCATTTTTTAAATGAAACATATCACAATGGTTAGCCTAAGTGAATTAATGAAATTTATCTCCCAATAGGATTCATATAAATAAAATATCAACCACCATACAATCCTCACCTAGAAATCAAACCAAAAGAGCACTCAAGAAACACTCAAGTTACCAAAATCTTTCATATTCTATTATATTATGATATCAATCAAAATAATAGCTGAGCTATAGGTCTAAATTACTAAAGGAGTAGTCATAAGGTTGTATTTTCCAAGTTACAAGCTAGGTCATTGTTGTACTTACTTTACACACATTGCATGATTCACACATAAGCTAGCATGTCAGGCAGAACTACATGAGTATGAGGCCCACTTATAGAGTAATGGATATGTAGGCAGTTACCTTTGATAGTAGGGTCATTTTAGTTCAACTCAACACCATTTTCCCACTAACCCATTTTTCTCCAAGGTCACATTGAAGATGGAAAGCTAGGGTTTTTTATTTCACCAAGAGTGATAGTCCATGACCCAGATATGAATGCACCAAAACAAAGGTGAAGCCAAACATAGAATCATCTATGTAGTCACATCTTATTTGATTAGATATTTCATAAAAGACACTAGCATCAAACTCAAAACACTAGCATCAATGCAACTATCTTAAGTTGATGTAAGTGTCAAGAGAACCAAAGGCACCAGATCTATAATCTGACTAGTGATTCAGAACTATCTTCTTATTTCTTCTTGCTTGTACTAGATCCAACACTGTGTTTGCATCAAAAACAACTAAGTACTTTTTTATGTCATTCTATATCTATCATAGTTTTACTTTTCATTAATATCCTATCTCAGCTTTATAAATTTAGCATATGGTTCATCTATTTTAGCACATTAATTAGCCTATTGTACATCTGATTTTCACCCTTGTACCCTATCATTTATATATCCTTATCCCTATTTACCCAAGTAAGGATAGGATTCCACACTCCAAATTAGGCTTAAAATTTTGGTGAACCCGATCTTTGAACATCAAACATAGCCCATCTAGGGTTTTCTAATTTATTTTCTTTGTTTTTTATCCTTGATGGTCATAAAATATGTGAAATAAGGATTTTTCCCTAGAATTTGTATGCCTTTCCTATCCAATTCTCATTACAATATTTAGAACATTATAAAAGGATAAATATTATTTTATTCCCCTTTGAAAACCAAAGGAGGATGATAGATTTCACCCCTCTAGCTAGGTTCATGTTATACCATCTTCAAATGGCAAGGTAGATCATAATGTTATACAAAAATTGGGTAACCATAAAACCCTTCCAACATCCCTTGATGGTACACATATGAATGTTCAATTTTAAATACCTAGGTCTTATACTTGTGAAACCCTAAAATATCCACTAACAAATATGAGCAAGATACTACATGAGTTACAAAAGAAAAACTTGTATTTAGACTCACATATCACTTTATTTAAAAAAAGATTATTCCATTACAATAACCTAAGCATATTATATTATCCAAGGCACCAAATATAGAATTTAAAATTTGACCTGAGTCCCCAACTTCATTATTCTCATAGTTATTAAAGTATCAAATTATATCTCTCCCTCATACTATTAAGGTTGATATGAGTCGACCTGTACCCAAAGGATATGATGTAATTTTTTTTTAACTATCATCAATGCCCTATGCATGATATGAATAGATGTTTTACCTTGAAACACAATATCCAAGATCTTATCAATGACTAAAAGATTATATTTGAGGATCCTCCAAAGGAATTAGCTTCACAGCAAATCATAAAATGCACACATCACCAAGATTTAACAATTACCTTATACATGGGTGGTGTTTATTTTTGGAATAACCATATTGATCCTATATAAACCAAGAACACTTGCAAGATAAAACATTTTTAGCAGCTCCATTTTAACTTATAAGATTTTTAAAAGAGGGTCGCATGGAATGAATCCTTGGTAATCATAATAATACCAATTCCTTGTAGTCCTAAAGTAATTCAAACCTAGGTTTGGGTTATGCCTACCACATCTCTATATGCTTTTACACTTGGAATTCTTTAGTTATATCAAATGGAATAAAAAAATAACCAATATCAACAATGCATTTATTTTCCTTATGATGACTAATTAATACATATTTCCAATCATTATGCAAACAATGTAAAATATCTAACTTGAGGTGGTAAGGTTCATAGTGGGGTGAGATATATATCACTATGTATTGGATGAAATCATATGATGATCTTTCCTCATCATCATAAAAATACCAAAAAAATAAAAAACATTCAAAAATATAAAAACACTATTGGCACATACATGTTCTATTAGCTCCTTGGCATATATGTGTTAGTTATGTGTTGAGGACTAGCATATCATTTACTCCTACATACACATGCACATGCATACACAAATACATGATACACTTGTGGGTGTTGGCCTTTCCATCTAATCACATCACCAAGATGTTAGGGGAATCCATCTTCTATGATCTTCATATACAAATTGTATATGATTCAATGATCACTCTACACTATCATGTTTGAGATTGTGTATGTAATTACACATGCCTATTATCCATGAATATAGATTACACAGGGTAATTGATATGTTATGTGATTGAATTATTTTTTATAACACATTCAACCCATTGGCCAATATGACATGTTAAGGTTAGTTTCTTATTCTTTTCATTTACACACTTCCTTGAGTGTTTTACCTTCATATTACCTTGATTTGTTTAGCATTTGAATATGCTTTGTTATATGTTGCCCCTATGGCTATGTTTTTCCTTCTTGGGCATTTTAATATGTCATTGATTATTTTATATAATTTTGAATATGTCATTCCTTGAATTTTTGGTCATTTGAATAATTCATTTCCATTCAATTCCATGGAATTTAAACATGCCCCTGGTTTGCGGTCTCCTTGGACCATTGCCTTTTGACTTACTTTGCAGTGCTCTTATGTGTGTGCTTGTTTGATTTTTAATCTTATACTATTACTATCTAGATGTTTCCATGATTTTTATCATTCATATTAGGAATACATGTGATCACATTGGTTCTATACACTTCAATGATACATTTACCTAGACATGTTTCCTTCTATATGCTACATAGTTACATTCATTTATTTACAATTGTCTTACCCTTTTGAGGTGAGCTAAATACTAGGTACTATTTTACCTCACCTCAAATGGGGTGAATATTAGTGGGGGAATGTCATGGTGACATGGCTTCCACATTTTCATAGTTATTAGATTTAGTGAGGGTATGCTTTAAAAGCGTGTTTTCCACACTCATATAATATATGATACTTACACCAGTTTGTAGATTCAATGGGGGCATGTCATGATGACATGGATTCCACACATTAATAGTTTTTATATTCATTAGGGGCATTCATTGGAATAATTTTCTCCACATTCATTTAGTATGGTACTTATATCAATTCATAAATTCAATGGGGGCATGATTTAGAATCATGTTCTCCACACCTATTGAGTTTTCACCATCTCTAGTTTATAATGAGGGCATGTTTTGGAAACATGTCCAAATTCGTAATTTTATAAATTTTATATTTATCCATCTATAGTGGGGATATGCTTTGGAATCATTTCCTCCACACTTACATAGTTTTATAAATTGTCCAAAACACATAGTTATATGATTTCAATACACATTTGTGGAAGAATTCTTTTTACGTTTATTTTCAGTCTAAAATTTTACCTAGGGATACTGATGTAATTAGTTCCCAACAAGATTACATGCTAGAATTTCATAAAATACTGAGATCTTTGACACTCACTTGAATCAAATAGCAAGAAACTAGTTCCTGTGGGTTGTGTCATGTAGTAATACACATCATATATTGGTTCTTGATCATATATCTTAACTACTGACTAAACAGAAATAGAAATACACAATTATGGTCCTTATTTCAATTATGTAAAAAACATGATTAAGAAGATAATTTCCATGAGATTCATATTATGAATTTCACAAGTTCAGATAACATATATTTTATTCATTATAACCAAATACAAACCAAAATTTACATAATAGATGTATTGGTAACTTAATGATGCAACTTAACTATCAACTGTAGTGCATTATCAATATTATAATGATTTCCATGATTTCACTATTTATCACAATCAAAATTTATACAATACTAATGTTCAACAGTATTACACATTACTACATAGGGGTATTTATACTTGGTTCTTCCTGACCAAGTTGATACATTAATTATGACACTTCTAGTGACTAGCCAATGGTCTCTAGTGGACTAAGAGCCATGGAAATCATTTACTTTTTTTTCTTATAGACTCAGGCCTTTACACCCCTATATTCTCATTTAGTGTTGAATTCTTGTTATAAAGTGTCCTCCTTCATGTGGTTTGGTGCCAAAATCATTTGTGATTAAAGTCTATTTTATCCCTAAGAATCGCTCCTTAACTATTTCTCACTTCCTTCATGCTCCCCAAATCTTTCACTGATATACCAAGTCCTCCATTCTCATATTTTTCATTTTTTATGCCTCTCATTTGAATGGGTCTTCGCATACTATGATCTCTTTCACCATGGGCTTTCATGCCATGGTTTTCCTATGCCATGCTTTTTATACTCCATACTTGTTCTACACCATTATCAAAATACTTAGCCAAAATTTTAGGTCTAACATTACCCCACACTATGCATTTAGTCTATATTAGACTAAGCACCGGTCTCAGTCTCAACCAAAAACTCAAAACTAATCTATTTGATCTACTTTATGGCACCTTCCCAGTGTAACAAGGTGTCAAGGAGCTTTGTTATTATTTCCTCAATTGTCATTTTTAAATTTTTATTCTCTTCAAGTTGATTGGAACACTCTCTTGCCTTATTGACCAATTATTTGAGGGATGTGGAAGCATCCTTTTGAACCTATTCAAACATGGTGACCTCATTCACAACTTATCCTCAAAGTTCCACAAAGTTTGAATTTATTTATTGTTGATGTGTATTTATTATTTATTCCATAGTTTTGACATCTTTAAATGCCTTAGTGTGCTCAGTGTAGTCTTTTATTAATAGGGAACCACCAATTACTGAAGTTGAAACTCTTCTACCTAGAGTCAAGCTTCCAATATTTTACTGGGTCATGATAGCTTCTTAAAAATTCCATCTAGGAGGGGAATCACCTCCCCAACTCAATGCAAGGCATACCTACATACCTCCACTACTTTGGCAAAATATTTGGCTTCCCATATTGTTTCATTTCTTAGCACAAGTTGCTCCTTACACCACTCCAATAAGAGATCCATAAGAGTCTCCATCTTATCAATAAGCTTACCCTCTAAAAGGACCCCATTTTCTAGCATCAGGTCCTAGCTTAGAATATCCTTACATAGATTCAATGTTTTGACCTTCATTGTTATTGTGACTTCCAGCTGGCATTTCAGCTTAAACACTTCATCTTTGAGTTTATTTAGAGTGTAAAATTATTTATCAGATAGTTATATCACCCTCTCATTTTTTTGTTTAGCTTAGTACGCATCAAAATTTCAAGCACATTTTTCCATGCTACTTCAAAGGTCATTTTAAAGAGTGTTGCACTAGCTTGTAGAGGAGAAATTTATTGGGGATCGACCCAAAGAGGTGTGAGAAGCATCATTACTTTTGAATATAATACCATGCTATCAGGAGGCATATCAAAATGGATTTACTAAATGTACATACCCAAGAAAAATTACATCTCATGCTAGGTGTGTATAGTGGCATCTTATAGATCAAAATGGGAATACAAATAAAGTGATTTATTAGTAATGTTTATCTGGTATTGAGCACTTAAGTTTGTGGCTACATTAGGCTTGGGTGGTTAGACCATAGTATCAATAGGCTACTTTTCATTGATGGGATCCTACTCAAGTATCTCAATATCTATTTATTTTTCCAAGTAATTAGTGTTGATTTCCATGCCATTGAATTCTTCTACTTTAAATACATCCCTCTCTTCGTTGAGTGGATATTTAATGTCTAGATGCATCTCTTTAAGGGTGGTCTCTTCTTGAATCATGGAGAGTGTTTTATATGAGTGAGTCTCCTATTATTCATCTATCCCCATGGATTTTTTTGGTAATTATTCTATCTCTTCCTTATCATTTTCCTTAATCTCTTCTACTTATTCTAACGTAATGGTTTGCATTAATAGTATTGAGCTTTTTGGTTGACTTGCTAGTGGATCTCTTCTTAGTGAAGCCTTTTATGGTGACGTCTTTGGTGATGAATCCCTCAATGGTATAGCCCTTGGTGGTGGTTCCTAGGTAGTGTTCTACCTCTTTATTGGTTTCATCTATGAACTTGTGCTAGCATCATGCTTGATATGCTTCTTTTTATCGAGTGGTAGCACTAGGGGAAGCTTCTCTCTCTTGTGATATGTGCTTCTCAAAGATTTATTTTTAGGTTTTAGCATATAAAAGAGATTATATATTGAATTATTAATTACATTTAGATGAACTTTGGTTTTAGTTTTATCTATCTCATACTTTTCTCTATATGGTTTCTTTCCAGGATATACATACATTTTGTAGAGACTGTGAATCTCTGAGTTAATTCATTTTGATTTAAGTGTTATCAGTTATGTATCATATATGTGGTTGATCAAGTTTACAAAGTATCATTCTGTGAAAGCATAGGGAAGCTTTAACCAAATAGAAAACTCTTCGTATGGGGCCATCTTGATGTAAGAGAAAAGTGTTGCTTGATAGTAAATTTAGCTCAATCGCTAACCTAGGTGGGTAAGTCCTTTGGAATTTACCATTCATTCCCAAATGATTCCTTCATACCATCATACCACAACTTCATATTGAGATTAAATTTTAGATTAATATAGCTAGGGCATGTGAATGCCTTATAACACTCCATAAAAGACCTATTCTCAAGTGGGTATAACCACTTCAATTCTCTAGAGGTGTAATCAAGTATACCAATTTCATCGAACACCATTAACAAAGGAATACACCCCAGGGGAACATATGGTTAGGTATTATATGGGCCTTCTATGCATTTGTTACAAGATTATTGGCAAAATACATTGCCTAGTTATACTTTAAACCCTTGGTTACCTAGTGAGTAACATATGTGTGGGCCATGTCCACTCCTTTCATCTATCACTACCACTAATTTTAGTCATGATGATGTGTGATTATACTCAGAGGGAAGGATATTTTAATTTATTTATGTGCATGGCATGGCCTTATTTTTTATATTCCATCACCATGGTGGTCTTTTCTATTTTATCTAAGTCCTCTAAATCAAATTCAAGGTCTACACTAGAGTATTATAACCCTAATACCTTATTGATTCTTTCAATCATGAATTTATTTCATCACCTAGTAAAGTATATATAGTCCTCATGCACAAATGAAAGTATAAATTTGACTGCTTCTACATGTTTTCCAAAATAAGGGAGGTTGAAAATTTGGAAGAGCCCCATAGAGACCAATTCATTGAATATTTTCAAATCATAGACCAATTCACTTTTGGTGTTTTAGCGCTTGAATCTATAATCATTTTGAAGCTCAACCTCATTTCTAAGTTGGTGGTGGTTATAGTCAAAGATAGTACAAGTGGGCACATTTTATACCCAATTCTTTGCATATAGCATCATTTCTAGGTATTGTATCTCCTTGATTAGCAAAGGTAGAAGTGGAGGTACTTGGGATTTCTTCTTAGATTGTCATGCCATCCCTATTCCTTCACCTTCTATGAACTCACCTTATTTTTTAGGTTTTTCCTCCCTGATTAATAGTTTTTCCCCACCAACACTTAACTCCTCTTCTTTAAAAATAATTGGTAGTGGCTTGCTTCATTGGTATTTTTTCTTAAGCCACATCACCCTTCATGGAGCCTGAAGGTTGAGGTGTGTCCATCCATTTTTCCCAAATGAATATGTTTTTATTATGAAAGTGTCTTGGTTCTCCTAATTTGATACCCATTAATGTGAAATAATGGCCTCTATAACCTACAATCCAAGAATTTCTCTGCATTCTTTTAGTTTAGCTATCGCCAACTTTTCATTTAGACAAAACCATACTCTCAATGATTAATGAACTAAGAATCGATACTCTACACTTATCTTGGAATCACCTAAACTTGGTTATTCGCTCTTTAGCTTTGTAAAATCAAAACCAAAGCAAAGGTAAAATGCAAAATGAGGCCCCTAATGTATTTTTATAGGTTCAAGGGGGTAACTTATATTTACTACCCCTCTCTTTGACCATCAATTCTTATAATATATTCAATTAATGGTATTTCCATGATGTTATGTTGATGCACATTCCATGACCACTACCTCTTTATATTAATGGCACATCTTATCCTGTGCTTTTCTCCAAGTGCATGATAGTTACAATAATTTTTGAATATTCATACCATAGGTAGGAATCATTACTTACCATCAAAATATTAGATTGATGTGCCACATTCTACCTTTATATCTATGTGTATCCCTATGGATTGTTTCTTAGCATTTACATGCAACACCCCTTACCCCACACTAATTATGCTTCATGGTCCTCTGTGAGAACACAAGTATTAATGTGAAAAAATAAAGTAAAATAATAAATAGGGGCATGTAACTAAGGCAAAAATTTATTTAAAATAATAAATCCTAAATTAATGGCAAGCACCTTATTAGTACAATTAATGAAAACATAAGTTGGAAAAATTTGTCACAGTCGGCTACCATTGTAATGACTAGGAAGAAATTAGCCATCCAATATTTTCAAATGATATTATCTAACAAGATGAATACTATGAATAATAAAGGGATAATACCACTGAACACAAAACTTCCTGAAGTGGTGTGAGAACTTGGAGTCATAGATTAAGACTTGCATTCTTGGTGTAAATGTCTTATGTTTGAGGTGGTGATCATGCCATGCCTTCTGTTTGCATTTTTCCACATCTTGACTCCAATGAGAAAGAAACTAAGATTCATCCAATTATAATAAAGCATTTATATGTGATTTCAATGATGATTCATCATCTAATCATCCAACTCATGTAATGTGAAGAGAGGGAACCATAACTTAATCAGAAAGACTGATTTAATGTCAAATATAAGATTCAATAGTGTACTTTTGTTAAGGTGCTTGTAAGTTGTTTGATAGGCCCAAAGAACTACAAAGACCTAATCATCCCAATAGGTTCATCTAATATTACATTTTTTTTGAGATTTATGCCCAAGATTTTGTTGAATACTTCTATAATACCATTTTCTTAGGGATGATATGGTGTGGTCTTGTGATGGGAAATCATAAATTTAGCTAATAATACTCAAATAATCTTATTGAGGAAGTGTACATCGTAGTCACTAGTAAAACTCAATGGATAGACAAATTTAGTAATAATATGTTCTCACATGAAGTGCATTATGGTTGATTTAGTAAAATCCCATGTTAATATAGCCTTAGCCCAACATGTGAGATAATCAGTTCTTGTGATGACATAGTAGGAAATTGTATGTCTTTCAGCTAGGTTGATGGGGCCAACAAAATCAATGGCCCATTTCTTAAATGGTTCCTAAAACATAATAGGATTTAATGGTATTGCATCCCAATGATTTGATTTCCCCACATGTTGGAAAATATCACATTGATGTGCATACAACTTTACATCTTGGAAAAGTGTAGGTCACCATATACCAGCTAACAAAACTTTTCACATAGTAGCCTCACCTACATAATGTACTCCATAAATACCTTCATGGAATTCATGGAGCACATCAAGGTGCTCATGTTTCATAACACATCATCAGAGGATTTCATCATAGACAAGCTTAGAGAGGTCACCTCCAATGCATTGGAATGGTTATGTGGATGGTTAGTTGCTTTTTATCCTATGTACTTAAATGATCTAGAGATTTTCTAGTAGTTAACAAGGCTACTGTGTCTTCTAACTCCTCAGAAACATGTGAGATTAAAAAAAATTGCACATTAGGTAGGTCATCTTTGATGGTGCACATCGGTTCACTGTAATCAATTCTTGAGAGATGGTCAGGACTGTAATTGGCCTTACTAGGATTGACCATGATGGAAAACTAGAATCCTTAAAATAACATGATCTAATGTAAAATGCAACCATGTATAATAAGTTTATTAACCAGATAATTCAATGCTTCATGGTTTATGTAGAACACAAAAGGAGTCACCAACAGATATTGTCAAAAATTTTGTAGAACATAAACCATAGAGAGTGTCTTGCACTTTGTGGTGGTATAGTTCCTATCTATCGGGGCAATCTTTATAATTTCAAAGTAATAGGGTGATCTAGATTACCCTACCTAAGTTATGTAAGTATTGTACTAACACCATACCAAAAGCATTGACATGGATATGAAATAGTTTAGTCCAATCAGGGAAATAGAGGATCGATGTAGTGATGAGATTATATTTCAAGGCTATAAAATCTTCTTGGAACAAGTAGGTCCAAATTAAATTTTCATTGTGTTTTAATAACTCCTCTAATAGTGTGACAATCCTTACATAACCCTAGATGATTTTATTATATTACCCAGTATAACCTAGAAAGGTGTGAACCTCTTGTTGGGTTGTTGCTGTTAGAAGATGGAAGATGATGGAATTCTTAGCGGGGTCCACCATAAGGCCATCTCAATAAATAATGTGACCAAGGAGAATGCTAAATATAGTAGTAAAAAGACATTTTTTAAGCTGAGATATATTTAAAGCATTCTACAATACTTAATTATAATCTTGAGATTAGAATGGTGGTCTTTCACCAAGATTTATATTGTCCAATCATCCAAATAAATGTGAATAAACTTATGGATGTAGTCTTTAACGGCCTCAACAGATATTCAAGAGAATAAATAAGGTCCATTTTTTAACTTGAATGGCATGATAGTATTTACAAAAGACCCCCACTTAGTGGAAAATATATTCTTAGGTCTATCCTCTTCAGTGATCTAGACTTGATGGTATCTAGAAAGCCCATCTATGAATGTGTAAATTTCACACCTAGTGACACCTTCAAGGATTCCTTTAGTGAAAGGCATCGAGAAGGGCTCAGTGATGCAATATCATTAAGTATCATATAGTCCACATCAATCCTAATGCACCCATATTTATTTATGCTTATCACTATGGGGATGACCCACTCAAACTTATTGATAGGATTAATAACTCTAGCACATATCATACTATCAATTTCTTCTTTAACCATGCATACAAATCTGGATTCATTTGATAGGGTCATATCTTGACTGGGCAAGTGCCTTTAACTATATTTATATGCATTTTTCCTAAGGATGGTAAATGCCCTTTATCCTACTATCATTCTTGGGAAAGATATTTGATATTTATTCAACATTTCATACATTTTGGAGATTACAAGATCAAACCACTAATTACCCATAGTAGCCATCTTTGGTGTGCCCTTTTTAGCAATGTTGTACTATATGGTTTAAAGTGGTTCTAAGTATGGATGGTGTATATTAGGAAAGTGTTGTGAAGAATTATAGTGTCATAGTCTATGGGGATATCCAAATGATTATTTAATGGGTCAAGCAGTTTAGACCCTTCACCTTCATCAACATGGAACATAAGTTTTTGCTTTCTTGTTTTAATTTCTTCACATTGTGCATCGTTGATGATAGGTTTTGGTACAGAAGAAGACTACTCAAGTGGGTTATTTAAAATGACCAATCCCTATTTCAACACACTAATTATACTTTATAGCCAATCCTCGATAGGACTAGGGGTCACCAATAACTACTTAATGCATGGCTTCCAATGTGAGCCACAAATCCATCTTTGGAGATGAATAAGATAATGTTGAGACCATTTTATCTTTTAACATATGCCATAAATGTGTACCTAGATGACACTCCTCATTAACATACCATGATTTGGCCTAGGTGCACAAAATGTGTCATAAAATACATAAACCCATAGATATTATAGTAAGAAAGATTCATTAACCAACCACATTGCCTCACAGGATTCTAAGTGTGGTTCTACTGTATAGACTCCACTATAGTTGATAGTGCCTCGTACATGGTTATCATGATAGAATCAATGATGTAAGGCAACATGTACTTGGTCCCAATGAAGGAGAAACTCATGTTGAGTTCACCACCACCTTGTTATTGTGCCATCAAGAAGGTGAACTAATGAGCACACATGATCAACATCAGAGTCATAAAAGGCCTATAGTCATTGGATGAAGTTGTAAACTTCCATTTTCCTATGAAATGGTAGATTTTCATCAAGACTTTAGAGTGGTGTATCCATGATTGATCCTTGCATGAATTATATAATGACAAGATGAATAAACTTATGGTACTTGTGGTACTAACATGGAATATATTCATAACTGCCAATGGCACCACACACTCTCACAGTAAGGTCATAGTCAACTTGGGCTTAGTAATCATAGGCATTACTCATAGTATAAGAAAGGGACTACATTTCCATCCATCAGAGGATGCCATCAGTAGTAGGATCATGATTCTCATGACCTTGATCTATGACATTGTATATGTGATTAATATCCTCATTTGCACTAATAGGTTCTACATACAGGGTCCCATGTGCTTGGTGCAATAGGATGATGACTCATTGATTAGTATTTTTAAAGTTGATATATCTATTTTTAAATATTAAATCAACATTGCTAGCATAGCACAAAGGATGACCCAATAGGGCTGAAAATTCATCAACCTCAACCAATTCTATAACTTCAAAGTCAGTCTTAAAAGGTACCCTGAAGATATCGATAGTTATATTTTTAATAATGTCGATTGGTAGATCATGGGTTTTATTGGCCATAAATAATACATGAGGTGATGGTTATCAAGTCGAGCTAGCCATATTTTTCTATGCATCCTTCATGAAGACATTAACCTTAGCACGTGTGGACTAAAATTTCTTGGATCACTCATTCATCAATGGCAACAATTACCAATATTTCCCTATCCTCTTAAGGGCTAGGAGGAATGGGAGTATCTTATCATCGATCATGGTTTAATCAAAGGTTTTTAATTGGCCTTAGCACCTAATGTTTAAGACAATTACTTAACTATGGGACAATATCTTATTTTAAAAGGTGCTTGCAAAGTTGTTGGAAGTCATCCTACACTACATCTTGATCTTCAATGGCCTTCTACATATCAACATGTTAGGCAACCAATCCTTATGGAATTGAATTTCCCTTTATAATTTACATACCAAGGTCACAGTATCTTAGAGCACTTATTTCTATTGTTGAACATAAAGATACCTCACTACATGAGGCTTTTTATGATGTACCTTCTTAATGGGTAGAATAGATGTAGACTGGGATTGTCCACTATAGCATGTTATGATATTAATCTATTGGGATGTTAGATTGCTAGAGTGAGGTTTCCAGTGTGGATTATCAATGTGTATCATACTATCACCCTTTTCATTTATTTATTTTGTGACGTTTTTATATAAATTAGGGCATTCCTCCAACTGGTGTTCTTTTTTACAAAAAACACATGTTAGATAAGCTAAATAGCCTCACTAGTAGTGATCTAGAGACCCACATTCATAACATGTATATGATGGAAAACATCCACCTTATTATCCATGTCATTATCCTTATCCATGATACCCACCATTATCTTGATTATGTGAAACAAAATTTTGATGCGTACCACATACATACACCTCATGTCTATCATTGCTAAGATGATAGTTATTTGTGTTATGGGTATATGCATCATATTTATTATAGTATCCAAAAAATCTATATTGTGTATCCCTTTATAATATAGGACAAGAGAATGCATCATGTTAGTCATGGAAACTTTCACAATATTCCTTTAGTATAGTGTGGATATTCTTTCAAGGACAATTATTTTTGTTATGACCCTCAGGCTCATAATTAGTACACCAAAAACCACTATGAGTGTCATGAAGATTATTTGCAGTCATATTTTCTAAATCTAATTCCATTGAAGATGTTTGAGCTTCTATAAAGGGGATGATTCCATTATTTATGCTACCAACATCTTTAGCGTAGAGGGTAGCTTCCAAGGCCTCACATGGATTGGTAAAGGTTCTTTGAGATAACGTTCATCTAAAGGGAAGAAATAAACCTCCCACAAACCACTAGGCATGTTGAGCAACATTAATTTTAAATGATAGCTTAGATAAGAGTGTCTTGAATCATGCATCATACTCATGCATGCTTTCATTTAGCTTTTGTTTTATATCCTTTAGTGTAACAATACTTTGTTGCTCAAATTTTGGAATATCAAAATTTTGAAGAAATGTTGTCTTGATCTAGTCATAATCAACTACTACTTGTTGAAGGCCATACTTCCTATACCACTTGTGTGCTCTTTCCATAAGTGTAGTTTCAAATTGTGTTGCTTTTTGCGAAGAGGAAGTTATGTCACATGCTCTCTAGATGAGTTTACACTTATAAACATGTTCCATGATGTTCTCTATGCCTTGATATTATGGAAAATAAAGCATCATTTAATAGTATATAATAGGTGGTTGAACTACTTGAAATAGTGGTTGTTGAAAACTTTTAAGTTCTATTCTTGTGGGGGAAACCCATCACTTCCTCCTACTCCACCTCCTAATCTGCCAGTTGTTCCACCACCTAGTTGACCTCTAAGACCTCCATCAGTATTAAAAACACCCAAGATATTGGGCATGGTAGTAGGTTGATTTATCATGCTTGGACCAGTACTTTTCCCATTACTTATGTTAGATCCACCAGGCATGCCAAGTTGGGCCATGAAATTATCTTAAAGAGTAAAAGAAAGAATCAATTCACTATGGTCTAAAACTTACTCAACTAAATGCTATTTTATGGAGTTAGTCTTTGATTCTTCACTATGTATATCTAAGTTATGTATAATTAATTTATATAGCTCAAAATCATGAGCTCACACTATGGTTGGGGAATCGGGTTGGTTTATTTTAGGGTTTTTAATCTCCACTATCTGGTTTGTTTTTCCTACATATAACAAAGTTGGCATTGGTCATAGTCTAAAAATTTGGTGAGTCTTCTTTGTGCTCTTCCACTTCCCTACGAATCCTAGCAACACTTCTTTAGTCTTCTTGTCCCCTTTCTACTTCACTTCCACATATAACCCTTCACCTAGCTTCATCATATTTATGCTTTCACAACTCATGTTGACTAACTACCATTCTTAACCAAAAATCCATCACAAACACCCATGCATTCCCCTCCCAACCATGTGGTTCATGAAAGGATGATTTTATCCCTCCATGGGAAAAGTTTCAAGTCTAAAGTCAATAAAAATTTTCTTTACTTCTAAATGGAAATGCATAATTTAATGACCATGTGGTTCTAGGAGAAACTAAAACTTTACTTCTTAAGGATAAGAGTAAGTGGTTACAACGTACTCCAAGATGTATATATTCAACACCCTTATCCATTAGATATTAATATTTCATGTCTATGACACTCCCAAGCATGCTAAGGCCCTCTGATGCTCTATCATCCAAATTTTCCTTCAACCAAAATTTCTTGAACAATCTTCAGTATAGACTAAGAGCCAAGCATGCAAATGAATAGGAACTTATATAAAGAAACTTTCATATAGAGAGATATATAGATGTTGTTAAACCCATGCACGTGCAAAAAATCTTGGTTCAAGGTATGGAACTAAAAATTTATCTTAAACCTCGATAAGTCAACATTCAATATATTTGAGAGATAACCACTCGAGCATTTTCCATTACTACACAATAAGTGATATTGGTCCTAGCAACAAAACCAAAATGTTGGGTTTATTTTCTATATAAACTTTTCCCTAGGGGTGTTGAAGTAATTAGTTCACAAAAATATAGCACATTGGAATTTCATGCAAGACTAAGCTCTTGCACACTCACCTAAAGCACACAGTAAGAAACTGGATCCTACAAGTTATGTAGTGCAGTAATACACATCATATATTGGTGATTGATGATATATCCTAACTACTGACTAAACAGAAAAATAAATATATAGTTTTGGTCCTCATTTCAATTATATAAACAAACACATTTAATAATATAATTACCATGGTATTGCACAAGTTCAAATAACATATATTATATTCATTATAACCAAATACTAACCAACGTTACATAATAGATGTATTGGTAACTCAATGATGCAACTTAACTATCAACTATAGTGCATTATTAGTATTATAATGATTTTTGT
This sequence comes from Torreya grandis, assembly GCA_037957365.1. Taxonomy (NCBI): domain Eukaryota; kingdom Viridiplantae; phylum Streptophyta; class Pinopsida; order Cupressales; family Taxaceae; genus Torreya; species Torreya grandis. The sequence continues at coordinate 1,756,938 of JARHVA010001395.1, forward strand.
GATTTCATTATTTACCACAATCAAATTTTATATAATAATAATGTTCAGCAACATTACACATTACTACATAGGGGTATTTATACTTGGTTCTTCCTGACCAATTTGTTACATTAATTATGACCCTTATAGTGACTAGGCAATAATCTCTAGTGGATTAAGAGTCATGGCAGTCATTCACTTGTTTTCATATGGACTTAGGCCTTTATTCCCCTATATTCCCACTTGATGTTGGATTCTTATTTCCAAGTGTCCTCCTTCATGTGGTCAAATTCCAAAATCATGTGTGATTGAAGTCTATTATATCCTTAAGAATCGTTCCTTAACTATTTCCTATTTCCTTCACATTCCCTAAGTCTTTTGCTAATATATTAATTCCTCCATTCTCTTTTTCTCTATTTTTTATGCCTCTCCTTTGACTGGGTATTCTCATACCATGATCTCTTACACCATGGTCTTTCATGTCATGGTATTCCCATGCCATGCTTGTTTCATACCATTACTAAAATACTTAGCCAAAATTCAGGGTCTTAACAATTTTATACATGGTACCATTGTTACACATAGTTTCAGCATGAGATAATCTAAGGTGCATATTCTATGATACATGTGCCTAATATTTCAAAATCCAAATCAAATTCAGGTTCCAAAACTATTACACATACTTATACCCTGCAAACTTTTATGAACTTTAGTGAGCCAATCTATTATAGTAATTGGTTTACCTTTTGGGATGGTTGGGGTGATTAAATCACTCAATCTTTCCAATTTTTTAGTTTGGACTTGATCATCCAAACTCACTAGGTTATGACTATCATTGGGTTGCACAATTTAGTTAATCTCAACTTCTAGGTGAGCAATCATTTTTTCTCCAAAGTTGGGGGCATGTGCCATCCAACATATCTCTCTCTCTATCTCCTCAGATATATGCAGTTAAAAGATTTATCTATATTCTTCCTAATCTTATTTTCATATCTTTACAATGATACATATTTTTCAAAAATAACTTGCCAATAGGCAAAGCAGTTACATAGACACACATGTGTACTCCTAAACCTTGCTCTTTCAATTTCAATATATTTCAAATAATGTTGACCTATATTATATGCATCGATTATACATTGTAACATGCTCTTGGTTATGGGTAAGTGACTAGCAAAACACTCAAATCCATCTCCAACAAAGCACTTAAATTCAACTCAAGCAAAGACAAGGTGTGTATGCACACCTAGGTACATTCTTTTTCTTTAAAATAGAAATTTCATTACTATATTGAATTGTGGGGGGCGGGGCGGGGGGGGGGACGAGGGGGCGGGGACGGGTGGGGGGAATATATATTATATATTATGATTATGTATCACCTCAGTCTTGTACACTTGGCAAACTCAGATCTTGGTTGTTCATCTTATTTCTACACATGCTTTGATTATGCAAGCCTCATATATCCTCTATCTTATGCCTTTGCCCTATCTTTTAGTATAACCAACATTATATTGATGACACAAATTTTCCATATTACCTAAAATTCTTAAAATATACTTATATTATACCTATATAAGTTTTGAGCCTGTGCATACTCTCCTTCTCCCTAGACACTAATGTCCAAGATAGACAGTAGCATCGATGTTAGTGTATTGGCCTAATGTAAGTGTCCAATGACCTAAATTCATCCAATTTATAAATTAAATGTATCACAATGGTCATCTAAGTGTTTTACTCAAGTTAATTCCCAATAGGATTGGTATAAATACAATATCAACCCTCACTCATTCCTCACCTATCAATTAGACCAAAAGAGCACTCAAGAAGCACTAAAGTTACCAAAAGCTTTCTTATTCTCTCTTATTCTAATATTAATAAAAGTAACAACCCATATACATGTTTGAAGTACTAAAGGAGTAGTCATAAGGTCATATTTTCCAAGTTACAAGTTAGGTCACTATTGTACTTAATCTACACACATTGCATGATTCATACACAAACCAACACATAAGGGATAACTACATGAGTCTGAGGCACTCTTATATAGTATTATCTATGTAGGTATCACCCTTTAATAATAAGGTCATTATCGGTCAACTCAAAATTATGTGCCCATTAACCCATTTTTCCCTTAGGTCACATTAAAGATGGAAAGCTGAGGTTTTGTCATTTCACTAATGGTGATAGTCCATGACCTAGATATGAATGCACTAGAGAAAAGGGAAATCCAAACCCATGAGCACCTAAGTGGTTTCATCCTATTTGAGAAAATATTTTATACATGATGCTAGTGTCTAACTTAGACACTAACATCAATGCAACTATTTGAGGCTGATGCAAGTGTCCAGAGAGCCAGAGGCACCAAATCCATAATTTAATGACCCAATACTATATTTTTGATTACTTCCTATTTTCACCAGATCTAGCACTGTGTTAAAATTATAAATAACTAATACTTTCTTTTATGTCATTTCTATATCTAGCACATTTGTACTTTTCATTAATAGCCTATCTTAGCTTTATAAATTCATCATATGGTACATTTGAGTTTAGCATATTAATTAGCCTATTGTAGATATGATATTCACCCTTGTGCCATATCATTTCTATATCCTTAACCATATTTACCCAAGTAAGGATATGATTCCATAATTCAAATTAGGGTTAAACACCTCCACATATATAATCATGGTTTTAGGGTTGATTATCAAAGCCATTCCTCTCAAATCCTCTATAAACCTAATTGGGGTTTTAGATTTTGTTAGTATTGGAAACTTAAACTAGTAATTTAGTAGACCAAATCAATAATATGGGTCTGATTAGCACTATGAACACCCCAAGACCTAATCATGGTTTATTCAATGAGGATTTTGAGTAACTATATCAACTTTTATAGCTAAGTGCTTTGTACCAATTTTTATCGTCTTGACTTAGTTTATCCGTTAGCCCAAAAATTGGAAAGAAATAAAGACTTAAAAATTTAGCTCCAAACATACCAACAAATAAACAAGGAAAACATATTAATACACCATTCTATTTTTGGTTGATGAAAGATTACATGTACACCTTGGATACTCCTACATCACAATGTAACAATTACAAGGATTTTAATAATAAGGTCCCTATCACTATACCTAAGTTGATCATGGTCATTTTTGTGGTAAATTCATCACTACATATTTAAGCCCAAGCTCTAAAATCCCCTTTAAATCCTTAAAATCCCACTAAACCAATTTTGGTAAGTAATCCATAAGAATCTAACATGATCTTCAGAGTGTAGGAGCCTTTGGCTCCATGTTTCCCATTTTTTCATTCACAAAAGTATTTAACTCTGAAATTCAATGACTTGGCTCTAAAACCTAAGGAAAATCCTTTTTTTCCTCACTTATAGGTAATGTGACATTTGCATAGCCTTACCTCTTATGAAAATGAGGAGGATTTCTTGTATATTTAGTAGCATCATCATGTGTTTCTTGTAGACTTTCTCACTAAAGGTCATTAGTAAGATTTTTTGAATAACTTCTTTGCGATGTTTAAATGCCAAGATGGTGAAACTATTCACTTTGATAGTTTCAAATGAATGTTTCTTCATGGAATGTACATAATTTAACTGACCCAATCTACAAGTACATGGTTAGGTCTAGTTGTCATTAATTTCTATATTTCTATATTCTCTATTTGTAAGAAATGAAAATTAATATGGTTTCCCTTTAGATGAAAGAAAAAATGATTTGGCCTAATGCTACTTGTGACATGTCCGGCCATGAGATGGCACGTAGTGGGTTGATAACTATGATATTTCTAATTTTTGCCTCATTTTTAATGAATTTGGGAATGTTTATGTCTCATAATGAACTTTGGACAATTTTTGATATTGATAGGATGATCTTTGGGTTATTTAATATCTACGCCTCCAACAACATAATGGAAAGAGTAGTGTTATAGAAGTGGTTAGTAGAGAAAATCTTAGATGCCAACTAGGTATTCTATGTAGATTTCAACATGATGGAGTCTAGAGAGGATAAAGATGGGGATTTACCCATGAGATGGTGTGTCAGAGAATGAGAGGCTTGGTTCTATATACAAAAAAAGGCTTTTTTGCCCTAATCATCATCATAAAATCTATCCTACCACCCCTTAGTTCACTTGGTATAATTTTATCCAATGAACTAATAGAATGATTAAGAGACTAGACAATGCTCTCATTTCAAAACAAAATATATTTTATTTTGCCCAATGCTTCCATAGGTTGGTCAGTGTGCTAGTTGATGTTCTTATGTCAGACCACCAACCCATCAAATTTAAAATATAATGGTCAGGATTTCTAGTCATGACTTTTAACAATATGTTTTATCTCAACACCTCACATCTACAACATGAAATAACTCTCATTGGATTGATTGGTGGGAATATGTCGTTATTCGTACTAGCACCTTCCTGCTAACGTTTGGAAAACATTTAGCCATATTAAAAAAATGGGCCAACTCTAATTGTATAAGGTAATTAAAAAAAAAATCTCTTGAATTAAAAATATCCCCTCTAAAATACTCTAAAAAATAAAATAACTAAGCTAAGATGAAAAATCAAACTAGCTAAGATTCATCAAGCTCGTGTTAAGCTTAAATCTAGTGGATGAAGATTAGATATAGAGTTTACAAGGGGTTTGTTCATAAGCTAAGAGCTAGATAGTGTTTTGTGTAAATTAAGGCCATCAAGGAAGCTGGATACCATCTCATTGATCTTCCAAACATCCTACAAGCAGTTATTCGGTAATACAAACAAGTATTTCAAGCTCAAAACCCCTAAACAAAATGGGCCTCTACTTTAATAAAATACATTAGTGTGGTTCCTTGTAAGCTCACTAAAATATATAAAATGACTTTTGATAGACCCCTTTCAATTGAAAAACTTCATAATGTAGTGATTCATATGGCTCATGATAAAACCCCATATATTGATGGCTTTCCTTGTGAGTTCTACAAAACCTAATGGGATTGTGTTGGCTTTGATTTGCACAAAGTTTACCTCAAAGATATGGCCAATGGTTCTCTTGGATAGCTCATAAACAAAGGAAATATAAAATATATGCCCAAGGTTTACAACCCTAAGCTTATCACCAATCTGAAGCATATAACCCTTATGAATGTTTCCTATAATATTATTTCCAAGGCTTTGACCCTAAGTTTTAGGTACCTCCTTCCCTTGGTGGTTAAGCATAAGCAAACAAGATTATTTGTGCTAGATATATACTTAATAACAACAGTGTGGTTTATAAGGAGATGAAGTGGGATCACATTTCCTAGTAAAAAGTTATATTTCTTCATATGGATTTTAAAAATACCTATGATAGGATTGAGTGGCCATTCATTCTTACTATGCTTCATGTCCTTGGTTTTGGTCCTAGATTTGTGTATATTATCCAAACTCTCTTTCAATATGCTTATACTTTTTTCATTAGTAATGATCACCAATCTTATAATTTTGATCATTTTTGATCTATCAGGCAAGGTTGTCATTTGAATCCTTTTTTGTCTTAGTAGCGTAGGGATTTGGTTATTTTTTAGGGGATCATGATTCAAGAGGGTTGGTTAAGGTAATTTCTATCTTCCAGTCACCTCAAGACCAAATTATTAATGCCCACTTTATTGATGATTCCTTCCTTATAGTTTTGGAAGAAGAAATGGTGGTTAACAACACCATGAATTACCTTGAATTTTTTGTTTGGATTTTTTCTCTATAATTTAGTGGGCCAAGACTCGATGGTACTAGAAATATTATGGCCCTAAACCCAATTGGCTTGATGTTTACTAGTAGAAATGGATCTCTCGTGGGAAAATGTTCAAGTTTTTAGGCATTCCCTTTGTCTTCCAAGCTTCCAAAGTTGAACTATGGAACTATGTTGTCTTAAAAGTGTAAAAGAACTCTCATATTAGATAACCAAGCATCTCTCCCTTATGGGTAAGTTTCAAATTTGTTTTAAAGTTCTTGTAGATACTCATGTACACTATCATTCTTATTGGGTTCCTTCTAAAGTTGTCTATAGGAAATTTGAAAACTTGATGTGAGATTTCATTTGGGCCAACTTTGAAGACAAATAAATTATTCATACAATATAGTAAGACACATGTTGTAGACTTCGAAAAGTTTGGGGGGCTAGGGCTTATTAATATTTCTGAACAAGGAATTTTCCTATGAACCATTTGGATCCCTAGGACCATTGAAGGTAAAGAAACTTGAAAAGTTATTTTTAGACGTTAATTTCTTCTAATAATTCTTATAAACAAGAAGCTTGAAAGAACTTATATTTTCAAACCTTTCTTATTACACACGTACCTATCAAAATTACAAATAACTTTATAATTAAAAATATTTGAAAATTTTGAAAAATAATTAAACCATAACTTATTTAAAAAAGAGATAACTTAAAATCAACTATATACATTAATGTCTATATAAAATTTTAATGACAATTATCTATTTAACATTAATCTTCATACAATAATATAAACCACCATTTCATCATCAATATTTTCAACCCTACGTTTATCTTCTTTTCACACATCGTGGCTTTGTTTATTTGGTTTCCACAACCTTACCTTAGTACCATAATACATTGGAGGATTACCATAAATCCACAATTTGACACACTAGTATCATTCTAATATTATAATTTAATAGTAAAACTTATATCTCTTGTGGTGGGGTTCCGCGGTGACTAACATCCTAATGGCTGTAGATGGGGGGGAGGGGGCGGCGGCGGCGGCGGCGGCGGCGCGAGGGGAGAATAATGGAGAGCGGGTCAATCTTGTGTTTTAAAAGAAGTGGTTGATTGACTTTTTTATCCTTACGACTGATTTTTATAAGCTTTGTGCTTATAAAGGTAATTTCTTCAAATTCATTTTGAATATATTCGTGTGTTCTTATCATTTTTTTTTAATTAATTAATTAATTTATTTTATTTTACTTTTATATTTATTTTGAGTTAAGGAATGTTGAATGAAGTTATTATTTAAAATTTAATTTTTATAGTTTTATTTATTTTTGTGTGGATGATATTTTAGAAGAAGTCATTATTTAAATAATATTTATAATTTTATCAAAATAATTTAATGATGGATGTCAAATTTTTACAGCTCTATTTAATTCTCAAACTAATATTGTTTTGATTATTATAATATCAAATAACATTACATATTAAATACATACTTTTTACTCAACAGTTCACAAATTTAAATATATATCAAATTTTATTTATTTCATTTATTAAAAAAAAAGAAAGAAGAACCGCCCATAAAATAAATGATCATCACAAAACCTATGATTAGGAGAGAAAGAAATTTATTTATAATAATTATGTATTCTTGTAAACAAGATTTGTATTTTGACATTTAAAAATAAATAAATAAAAAATCGTCTGCTCTTTCTTTTCAGATGGGCTCCACCACCACTATAAACATATAATGAAACCATGGACAAATGAAACTTTCAACCTTCCCATTAGTGACCAATACCCACCACTCAAACTTTTTGAGAGGGCATTAACAAACTAAACCTATATATATATATATATATATATATATATATATATATATATATTTTGTTTCAAATTGTCAACATTAATATTAAGTTAATTAATTATTGTGTCTCATGTGACGGACAGTTTCTTTAAAAATATATTTTATATATTTGAATTTGAATTTAATTTAATTTTTATGTATTGAATTTTTATATTTAATAAAAATTAATTGTTAGTGAATTTTTTGTGAGCTAAATAATTTTATTAATTAATTAGTAATATTTTAGTTTTATATATATTTTTAATTATTTTTTAAAAAATTAAAAAAAAAAAAATCTTTTCTAAATATAAATAAGTTAAAATTGTGTTTTTATCATTTAATTATAGATTATATATTTCCTTTAATTTTTTTCTATATTAATTTTTATCTTAATTTTAAAATTAAATATTCTCTCCAAATTTAATATGATAAACAAAATAAACAAAATAGATAGTAAAAAAATAAAAAATTGAAATCACCTTTTCAAAATATTTTTTTAAAACTTCTAACCAATGGCTAAATTAAAAATAGAGAAAGCCCCTAAAATCACAATAAACATGCAATATAGTTTAGATTGTTGAAGTGTATTTTTCAATATGCTATGATGTTAGCAAAAATAAGTACACTACTATTAGAAAGAGAAATTTTATGTCAATTTGTAACATGTTTAACTATAATAAGACATAAATATGAACAAATTATCATATCAAGTAATGATTGCAACTCAAGAGAATGGACAATCTTATGATGGTTTAAAATAGTTTTGAAAATATGAAATTAAAGAGATAAATCTAAATTTAGAATCAATAATTACATACGTTGAATATATATATATATATATATATATATATATATATATATATATATATATATAAATTAAGTAAATTTAGAATAAATAATTACATACGTTAGTTATATTTATATATATAAATTAAGTAAATTTTTAATAAAAAATAAGATTTTATATATAAATTAATCTACCTTTATATTAAAAAAATAATACTTTTATATATAAATAAAAATATAATATTATTTTTCAGATTTTAAACTAAGTTCTCATTTTTTAATATAAAAATAAAAATAAGAATATAAATCAAGAAAAGTGTTCATGCTTCCTTTCTTAACAAAGAGAAACTGAGGATGAAATATGTGCAACATTACAATGTATTGTATATGAACAATTAAAATAAAAAGATTGAAAAAGTTTTCCTAATTTATTAAATTTATCGATCAAACTTACATATTAAAGATGTCTTAAATTACAAAGAAACAAGCGTTGCTATGATACATTTGATATGTAATAATAGTGTTGAAGTGAAAATCATGACTATGATAAAAACAAAGTGTACGTTTCATCGACCAGTAAGATCTGAGTCGCACGTAAATAAAAAAATGCATTCTTTTCTACTTTAATAATAAAGTCTTTTCTAGATATATGACTTATATTTTCCATAATGATGCATTTGGCTAGCCTAATTTTCAAATACATAGTATGAACCCAAAAAAATTATTATAAAATTGAAATTCGAAGTGGTATCCAATAAAAAGGTCTCGCAGCATGAGGAATTTGGCTAGCGCAGTTTTCTAATAAATAAATAGATAGGCGGTATGTTAAGTTTGAAATTGGAGGTGTACCAACATCAAGAAAATGATGCATGAGAGATAAAAAGAGAAATATTCCTTTGCTACGACTTCATCAATATTATTAAAGTCTCTTCCCAAGTGGAGGTGCGTAGCAGAGCAGAATGTGAACACGGCCAGCGCCGTGGAGGCGGTCTTCGTCCGCTCATTGACCTGGGCTATTATAAAAGCACATCCTCGCCCTCTATGATTTTGGTCTTTGTTTCCTAAATAAAATATAACCACCTCGCATTCTATGATGAGTTTCCAAGGATCTGCTCTGTTTCTGGTCTTCATCTTCTACGGCTTAGCCTCCCATGCACAGTCGGACACGGATGGATTCCTGAGCGCTAACACGTCCTGGTCCCTCTCCGACCCGGAGACAATGGTCGGATCCCTAACTCTCGAGAACGAAAATAATGCATCTGCCTTTCTGCTTACTCACATCGTTCATCAGACATTCCTGTCCCGAATAAATTCGTGGTCCTTCTTGACCTTGGTGGAATCCAGTGAAAATGAATACCATCTGTCCGTAGTGGTTTCCGGATCAATCACTCAGGCCAAAGGGGAGGTGGTGTGGACTGCCAATTACGACCAGCCCGTATCGCGCAACGCTGTGCTGGAGCTGCAACCGGACGGTGATCTGGTTCTTTCCGATTCTAGTGGCGGCTCCAGCAGAAGACGCGTATGGTCCACTCAAACGGCTGGAATGGGCGTGGAGGGCATTCAAGTGTCTGGAGGAGGCGTGATGGAGCTGCTGGGCGAAAACAACAACACTGCCCTTTGGCGAAGCACCGATCACCCCACCGATACGCTCCTCCTCGGCCAATTTCTCCATGTGGGAGATACGCTTCACAGCAGATCCTCTCCTTTCAACCTGTCTCGGGGCACATTTACTCTTGTCGTCAAGCCGGGTGGCCTGGGACTCTATGTTGACGCGTCCAACCACTCCGCGGAGCTTTACTGGATGTGGAAAGTGTATAATAACAGTGACAGCACATTGGACGATCCAGATCCAGGCCAACAGTGCTCCAATGCTTCTTCCACGTTCTCCGTCGGCTGGCCGGCTTCACAGCTCGGTTTGAAATTTGAAACCACCTGCAATGGCTCGTTGTTTAGGACAAACCATTATTATCTTCCGTCCCTCCAAATCCAACCGAATTTATCCTCCACTGATTTTGTGTTGGTAAGGGTGGATTACGACGGGAATCTGAGAGCATATAAATCTGGACGTGGAAAGGCCTTGTACCAGGCAATGAGTAAATGTCATTTGCCAAGTTCTTGTGGGCATTATGGAATCTGTACTGAAGATGAAACCTGTGAGCGTGCAAACAATGGCACCCATCGTCTCAGCGATGGATTGTCTGGGAATTATCCTACCTGTGCAAATGTAAATATAACTACATGGCAGATGTTCTCTCTTGCAGGGGTCGAATATCATCGTAACCGGTACGTTGTTCCTATGAATATGTCAACCAAGGAAGATTGTTCAGATTACTGTTTAAAAAATTGTTCCTGTAGAACCTCTTTCTATCTGGCCGAATCAAATTCTTGCTTTGTCGTTTCATCCCAGGTCGGAACGCTTTCACAGACCTCAAATGCAAACCACTTCGCATTTATAAAACTGCAAAGCACGGATTTAGTCGGGATTTCAAAGCAATCTAGCGACAAAAAAACAGTTTTGTGGGTTTCTGTCACCGTTTCTTTTGCAGCTGCGTTGTGTCTACTTTTTCTTTATCTTTGCAAAGCTTGCAGACGTTCAAAGCCAACGCTCGTCAGTTCCGAAGAATACCATTCAGAGCGCCACAGAGTGATGTCCACCATTCCGGATTTGACCGCGAGGAAATTCTCGTTCAAGGAAATCCAGGCGATTACCCGTAATTTTCATAAAATGTTGGGCTCCGGCGGATTTGGAACGGTGTATGATGGTCTGCTGAGGGACGGGACAAAGGTGGCCGTGAAGAAACTGGAGATAGCGAGGCAAGGAGAAAAAGAATTCTATGCGGAGGTTGCAATTCTAGGTATAATCCATCACTGGAATCTGGTACGGCTGCTCGGATTCTGCGCACAGAAATCTCATAAGATTCTCATCTATGAACACATGGCCAACGGATCTCTGGATCAGTGGCTTTTTAACGACAAGAAGATAAAGTTTCTAACCTGGCCCGTCAGATTCAACATTATATTGGGCACCGCCAGGGGACTGGCATATCTGCACGAGGAATGCCGATACAAGATTGTTCACTTGGACGTGAAGCCTCAAAATATTCTTCTGGACGAGAATTTTGTTGCAAAAGTTTCTGATTTTGGGATGGCCACCCTGATGAGCAGGAACGATAGCCGCGTAGTGACAAGTATGAGAGGCACGCCCGGATACCTTGCTCCTGAGTGGCTGTTGCAATGCTCCATTACTGACAAGAGTGATGTGTACAGCTTTGGAATGGTGCTTCTGGAGATCATAGGAGGCCGTAAGAACTACAATATCAACGTCGTTGATTCTGATAAGCACTACTTCCCTGCTTGGGCGCTGTCCATGGCATCTAGCGGGAGGGAGGTGGAGATTATTGATTCCAGACTAGGAAATGAGATTGACAGAGCCCAAGCTATTAGAGTGTTGAAAATAGGATTTCTGTGCATTCAAGAAGATGCCCATAACAGGCCTTCCATGGGGGCGATTGTGCAAATGTTAGAGGGAAAGAATGACGTTCCACAGTGCTCTCGACAGAGCTTTCAGTTTGCCATTGCAAATAAAGTCAACCCAGACACCTCAACACCCTCACTTGCGAGCAGTATTTCTTCTTCTTCATCTACGCACTTTGTGTTGTCCAGATAATGTAGTCGAATATGGTGTTAGTATATTCTAAATAAAAGGGTGTATGCTTTACACGCCAATAAGCGGGCCAGTTCTACCTTCCTGTGCTTTAAATATTCAATACCAGTGATGTAGATATTGATTTTGGGTATTTTGACTTTGGATCCCGTCTATTTCACTTTTTAGTTATGTGGCGACGCAGTCACCTTAGAACCGTCTAATGAAGCATATATTCTTCGATTTTGTAAGTTTTTTTCCTCTGCTCACAACGAGATAGCACGACATTTATAGATAGATATATCTTTTTCCACTTTAGTATGCAATGACATCAGTAATAGTTCATATCGTATGCATTTCGATTCAGGGGCTTTCCATTGATTCTTAAGTTATGGATATTTAATGGTCTGCCACCGCTTTCTATTGGTTTGTTCATTGTTGATGGTAAATCTATACCAGTTGCGTAGCAGTTAGTCTGTGTTTTTGGTGATTGTATTATTTTGAATTTGCAATGTTGTTTAAAGCTATTGTTAGTTTTAGGAATTGTTTTTGAATTGTTTGTGTAATTATTGATGATAATATATCGAAATGTATATATAGAGTCCATGATTGTATGTTTAAATTAGAGATTGCAGTTGGTACATCTTTTTAATTTGTAATCTTATAAAGATTATATATATCTTTAGTGTTGTTCAAATAAAGGATTGTAGTTAATATTCGAGGTAAAAACTACTAAGAAACATTTCATATGTAATAAAACCAATATTAATATAATTAAGTGTTATAATAATTATATATATATAAACTATGAAATGTAATAGTATTATAATATAATATATTAATATATATATAATGTAATGATTATATTGGTATAGTAGTATAATCATTTCAAAATCTATAATTGTTAAGAGTCATAATATTATATGATAGATAGTATTAATATATATTGGAATAGTATGTATACAATAAATATTTGGGTGAATACTTGTTATTTTTAAAGATATAAGCATTCTTGTGAAGAATAAGGGATGGTCACCACCTACAAAGGTTCATATCATAAACAATTGATAATGCAACAATTAGATTAGAGTTTCAAAAACATATTTAAAATTTATAAATTCATATTTATGCTTTTAATATTAGTTCTTAGGAAAGCCAATTTATGATCATGTCTTAATTATTGGTCTAGTTATTAGTTGGTTAGGACAATTATTCAACATTTTGAAACCTTAGTTGCAACCATCTTTTTGCGATGGTCAAGCTTCAAATTATTCTCTCAAATGATAAGCATACTATGCAACTTTGGCAATCCAACAGTTCAACAGTGGCTTTTATTTGTTGTCTACCTTGGTCTTTGCAGGCTATATTTATAGGTTTTCGTTCTTTCACATATTTTGACTCATCGAGGTCATCGATCTACTCACCACATGTCAACTATCTAGAACCTCCATCATTGATCTTTCCTCTATGCCTTATTGATGACCTAGGCTCCCACAACGTTGCCATGTGGTGACATCATAGGCCTTCAGGCTCACAGGAATATATATAGCTTGTTGAATATCGTTTTACCTCCAAGCTTTTAGGTTTTCGGATGGTCACCACATGGCTTCCATCTAGGACTTGGGGTCCATGGATGGTCATTTGAAATGACTACATATCAGCAACCCCCAGTGGCCCAAGTCTCTGAGATCATGCCACAAGGCACAATATCAGGGGTTGGGGGTGGTGAATTTCTTCAAAATTCCTAGGTCTTCTGATCAACTGCTAAGGCAATGCATGAAAAGAAACTAAGGGTTGGGGAAGAACTATATAGATTTTTCAAAAAATAGATGAAAATGAAAAAGTCAAAAAGGTGGAGAAACCAAGATTAAAATAGGCTAAACGCATATAAGAAGTTCTTCTTAATGTCTTTGTATAACAAAAATATCTCTCTTGATTCGATTCACCACATAATTACTCCAAATCTCTTTCTTGATTCAGTTTTTTTTGGGTGATCTGATGTGGATAGCTTAATAATGAAATCACATTCTTCATTATGCACAATATTTTGGTGTAAGACTAAGAATGAATAATTCACACAGTAATGTAGCATTCAAATTTATGATGGTGTTAGTCCCATCTCCTCAAAATTAGGTTATAATATGGTTTTCCATTTGAGTTGTGTTGATTATTGATTTTGTTAGAGGGTCCAAGACATTTTTGACTTCTATCCATATAACTGATGTAGAATTTAATTTTTAGTTGGCAAGGCTTACTACTCAAAAGTAGGGTTGAAACAAGGATATAATTTTGATCATTTTCATAGCATGGCTATTGGAGATATGCACTGTGCTGTCACATTTTCAAATAATTTACAGAAGGATTTGATTTGCCTGTCTAGAAACTTGAATAAGATCTTGATTTTGAGTTGGTGAGGTCTAAGGATGAATTTCCTATCATGGATACTAGTTCATCCAACTTCAAAGCATGACTATTGGAGACATGCATTGTGTTACCACATTTTCATGCATAAAGACTAGATTGCTTATCTCTAAACTTGAAATAATATCTTGAATTTGAGTGTATGATCCTTGGGGAAGAATTGCATACCACATAAATATTAATCTATCAAAGTTAAAAACATACCTACATGAAACACACCCTTGAATGCCACACTTTTGACAATCTTCAATAAACGGATTCACATTGATCACTTACAAAACGATGCTCAAAACTTGAGAAGTATTCTTAATTGCAAGACAAAAATATATTATTATTTGCAAATAATCAAAGTAGATCAATAGACTAGAAAAGTACACTTAACTCCTGTAATAGACATCAAGTGACATATAATTGTATCCCAAAAGTTTAATTGTCTCCAAATAATTTTTTGGGTTATCGTCAGTCTTGAAAACTATTTTTGAATTGTTCATGTGTAATTATTGCTGATGATATACCAAAATGCATATGCATAGCCCATGATTGTATGTTTAAATTAGGGATTGTGGTTGGTACCCATTTTCAGTTTGTAGTCTTATGTATATCTTTAGTGTTGTTTAAATAATGGATTATGGTTGGTACTCGAGGTAAAAAATAACTAGAAGTATTTCATATGTAATAAAATCAATATTAATATAATTAAGTATAATAATAATAAATATATATAATAATATTATAGTAATATAATAATATATTACATATGAACTATGAAATGTAATAGTATAATAATATAATATATCAAAATATATATATATATATATATATATATATATATAATTTAATTATTATATTAGCATAGTAATATAATCATTTCAAAATCTATAATTATTAAGAGTCATTGTATTATATGATAGATAGTATTAATGTATATTAGAACATTATGTATATAATAAATATTTGGGAGAACACTTGTTATTGGTTTTAAAGATATAAGCATTCCTATGAAGAATAATGGATGGCTGCCAACTACGAAAGTTCATATCATAAATAATTGATAATACAACACTTAGATTAGAGTCTCATCAATATATTTAAAATTAATAAATTTGTATTTATGATTTCAATACTAGTCCTTAGGGAAGCTAATTTTCAATTACGCATTAATTGTTGGTCTATTTATTAGTTGGTGGGGATAATCATTCAATGTTTCGAAACCCTGGCCACATCCTTCTTTATATGATGGCCAAGCTTCAAAATATTCTCCTCGACAATAAGCATACTCTACAACTTTGGCACTCCAAAGAGTTCGATGGTAGCTTTTATCTTCCCTTTCCCTTGGTCTCTATGGGTTATATTTCTGATCTTTCTTTCTTTTGCATGTTTTGACTCATTGGGACCATCAATCTACTCACCACGTGTTAGTTATCTAGAGCCTCCATTGTTGATCTTTCCTATATGCCTTCTCGAAGGCTCGAGGCTCATGTGATGTTGCCACATGATGAAATCATGGGCCATTAGGTTCGTGGAAATATATGGAGCTTGTTGACTATTGTTTCACCTATGAGATTTTAGGTTTCCAAATGGTTGCCACGTGGCTTCCATCTGGGACTTAGGGCCATGGATGGTCATTTGTAATGCCTACAAATCGATAACCCCCAGTGGCTAGATTGTTGAGTTTGTGCCACACGACATGATCTTGGGAGTCGGGGTAGTGAATTTCTTTGAAATGCCAAAGTCTTTTGATTAACCACTAGGGTGACACGTGTAACTAAACTAGGGGTTAGGGAAGAACTATATATATCATGCAAAAGACAAATGAAAATGACAAAGTCAAAAAAGTAGGGAAACTAAGATTAAAATAAGGCTAAATGCAGATAGAAATATCTTCTTAATGTCTATGTATAACAAAAATATCTTTCTTAATTCAATTCACCACGTAATTGCTCCAAATCTTTTTCTTGATTCAATTTTTTTTGGGTTGATCTGTTGCTAATAGCTTAATAAGGACATCACATTCTTCATTATATAAAATATTATGATTTGGTGAGGACTAAGGACAAATTTCCTATCATTGATACTAGTCTGTCCAACTTTAAAGTATGGTTATTGGAGACACACAATGTGTTGCTACATTTTCATGTAGAAGACTGAATTGCTTCTCTCTAAACTTGAAATAATATCTTGATTTTGAGCATACGACCCTCTCGGGGAATATTACATACCACATAGATATTAATTTGTCCAAGTTCAAAAAAATACCTACGTGAAACACACCCTTGATTGCCACATTTTTGACAATTTTCAATAAATGGATTCACACTGATCGCTTGTAAAATGATGCTTAAAACTTGAGAAGTATTCTTAATTACAAGACAATAATATATTAGTATTCACAAATAATCAAAGTAGATCAATAGACTGGAAAAACACAAGTATCTAATAATAGACATCAGGGGACATCTAATTGTCTCCAAAAAGTTTAAAATAAAAAAGTTGCAGAAAAATAATTATTGGAGTAGGTATTTTTATCGTAGACAAACCTTGCATAAATAAAATCCAAATGCTTTGAAAAGGGATGAGTACTGTATTCAAATGAACAATTGAGAATAGCTTGCAAGGTAAGGTTGCCATTTGAAAATTATTGATAATTGATGCATGCATGCTATCTCATCTCTTGACTACAGTTCTCATCAACGCATGAGATTCTTTTATTTATAGTTTATCCTTTTTAATTTAATTGTTAAACATTGTTTTAAACAAATTGTAGTCTGTTTTTAGCACAACAAATAATGCATGAAGAAATGCATGTTTAGAGATATAGACCTTTGTTTAGACTACTATTCAAACAGCGTGTTAAACTCCTCTAAATCAAGTGTTCCTTATTATTAATAAGTGGTTTTGTATAGCACTGCATATTGAATGGAAAAAACTCTTTTTTTAATGTTGTAATTAGAATACAGTACAGTAATGAAAACATGGTACTCTGCCTTCTTCAAATTTATTGTATGATTTTTGTTTGTTATGTCTATTGATATTTGATAAAAGATGCAAATGATTTGGCTATGTTCTTGTTGCTATTCATTTTCTCTATCATGATTATTTAAGAGCTATTTCAGAATCTACATCTGGTATCAGAGTAGGTATTCTTCTTTTGGGTTAAAGATTTAGTAGTTGGAATTTTGCCAAAAATTTATCATGTCAAATTCTAACTCCTTGCCCATTCCAGAATTTGATGGAAATGAGTATGATTATTGGTGTATCAAAATGATGACTTTTTTGATAGGAAAAGATTTATGGGAGATTATTGAATCAGGTTATGCAGAGCCAACTGATTGGAATGCCCTCACAATAAATGATAAAATAGTTAAGAAGGAGGCTAAGAAGAAGAATGCTCAAGCCTTATTTCATATTCAAATAGCTCTAGATAAGAGTCTATTTCTGTGAATTGCAGGAGCAAAGACAATAGAGGATGCTTGGAAGACTCTAAAAGAAGCTTACCAAGGTAGTGATCAAGTCAAAGTTGTCAAGTTACAGACATTGAAGAGAGAATTTGAGAACTTGAAGATGCAAGAAGCTAAAAGTGTGAGTACCTATTGTGTCAGAGTAAAAGATGTGGTCAATAAGATTGCTACACTTGGTGAAATTGTGAACAATGAGGTTGTGATCAAAAAGGTGTTGAGGACTCTCACACCAAGGTGGAACCATGTTGCCATAATCATAGAAGAAAGCAAGAATTTGTCTACCCTTCAATTTGATCATCTAGTTGGATCTTTGATGTCTCATGAAGAAAGATTGAGAGATTCATTTGGGAAAAGTGATGAGAAAGCTTTTTCCTCCAAATTACAAATCACAAAGAATGAAGATGCCAATAGTAGCATCAAAAGTAATCAAGGCCAAGGTAGAGGTCAAAATCAGAATTACTCAAGAGAAAATAGAGGCAGAGGTGGTTTTTGAGGAAGAGGTGCTTTCAGAGGAAGAGGTAGAGGCCGATTTGATAAAAGAAATATCTAGTGTTATCATTGTAACAGGTATGGCCACTTTAATTATGAGTGTAGATTAAAAGAAATTAATAATGATAAAAGCATTCATTATGCTCAAGAAGGTGATGAGAATCCTCCAGATAATTTATTTTTATCTTATGACAAAGCTGAAAATATTTCAAATGATGTTTGGTATTTAGATTCAGGATGTTCTAACCACATGTCAGGGAATGAAAAACTTTTTTCTATAATGGATGAAAGTTTTAAATCCAAGATCAAGCTTGGTGATGACAAATCATTGGAGGTTGCTACAAAAGGAGCTATGGAAGTCCATACAAAAGAAGGTATGAAGAGTGTTAAAGACATTTATTACACTCCAAAGTTAAAGCATAATTTGTTGAGTATTGGACAACTATGTGAGAAAAATTATAAAGTTGTATTTGAAAATCAATAATGTATAATTTATGATAAGAATCAAGGAAATAGGGTGGTAGCAGTTGTGCCTATGACAAAGAATAAGATGTTCCCATTGAAATTTGGTGAACATAACAAGAACCTTGTCAATATGGCATATGAGGATACAAGTTGGTTGTGGCATCTTAGGTATGGGCATTTGAATTTTCATAGTTTGAAGATTCTAACATCAAAAGCATTAGTTTTTGGTTTGCCTAAGGTTGAAGAGCACAAAGAATTTTTTGAAGGATGTGCTAAAGGAAAACATGCAAGAGAGAAATTTCCAAAAGGCAATGCATGGAGGGCTCATTATCCACTCCAGTTAGTTCATTCAGACATTTGTGGTCCTATGCAGACAAAGAGTTTGGGTAAGTCATCATATTTCATTACTTTTATTGATGATTACTCACGACAGTGTTGGGTTTATTTTTTGAAGACCAAAGGTGAAGCTCTTGAGACATTCAAGAGGTTTAGATCCCTTGCAGAAAATGACAAAGGGTGCAAAATCAAATGCTTAAGGACTGATCGTGGAGGAGAATTTTGTTCAAAAGCCTTTCAAGGTTATTGTGATATGCATGGCATTAGAAGATAACTCACCACTGCATACACACCTCAACAAAATGGTGTAACTGAAAGGAAGAATCATACAGTGGTGGAGATGGCACGAAACATGCTACAAACAAAGGGATTAAGAAATTCTTTTTGGGGAGATGCAGTTGCTACCATAGTATATATTCTCAATCGGAGTCCCACTAGTGCACTTGACATGATGACTCTGTATGAAGCCTGGTATGAGAAAAAGCCAAATGTTAATTATTTCAAAGTTTTTGGTTGCTTAGCCTACGTTCATGTTCTTGATCAAAAGAGGCAAAAGTTAGATCCCAAAAGTGAGTCATGTATTTTTGTTGGATATAGTGAGGAAAGTAAGGCTTACATGTTATATAATCCTCTCACTAATAGGCTTATTGTGTCAAGAGATGTGATTTTTGATGAAGGGGGAGTTTATGGTCATCAAAAAGGCCATATGGAGAAGTCAAAATCTGTTTTAAATGAAGTTATTATGGATGATATTGATCATGGGCAGCCCACTAATATTTCTATTCTAAGTGCTACAAATCCACCAAGTAACCCCTCATCTAGTTTTTCAATTCCAAGTGTAAGTCTAGATTCAAGTCTTAGTTCTACAAGGAAGGTAAGAAGATTGAGTGATATTTATCAAAGGAGTTCAAATCAAGCACATGAAAAAAATCCAAGAGGTGAGACACTGAATTTTTGCTTTACTTACCAAGGCTGATTTTGAACCATCATGTTTTGAAGATGCATATACTAATGAGGTTTGGATGCAAGCAATGCAAGAAGAGATGGATTCTATTCACAAGAATGACACCTGGGAGCTTACAAAGCTTCCACATGACAAGAAGAAGATTGGCGCCAAATGGGTCTACAAGACTAAGTGTAACAGTGATGGAAGTGTTGAAAGGCATAAGGCGAGATTAGTTGCTAAAGGCTTCACACAAAAGTATGTCATTGATTATGAAGAGACATTTGCACCAATAGGAAGACAAGAGACCATTAGAATGTTGATTTCATTAGCAGCTCAAAATATTTGGAGCATCCATCATATGGATGTGAAAAGTGCCTTCTTGAATGGGTACTTAGAAGAAGAAGTATATGTGGAACATCCACAAAGTTTTGAAGTGCAGTGAAAAGAAAATCATGTTTACAAGTTAAAGAAGGCTTTGTATGGCCTCAAACAAGCACCAAGTGCATGGTATGCTAGGATTGATGGATATTTTCAAGAGAATGGCTTTCAAAGAAGTAAGAGTGAACCTACCCTTTACTACAAACAAGAAGGTAATGATATTCTAATTATAAGTTTGTATGTTGACGACTTGTTGTATATGGGTAGCAGTTCTATGATGAAGGATGATTTCAAAGTTTCCATGGTGAATGAATTTGAGATGAAAGATTTAGGCCTCATGAAATATTTTTTAGGAATGGAGGTTTATCAAAGGGAGAATAAAATTTTCATTTGTCAAACAAAGTATGCTAAAGATATGTTGAAGAAACTTGATATGGTTGATTGTAAACTAGTCTCCACTCCAGTTGCTCATGGAGTTGTGTTGTGTAGAGATGATGGTGCTGAAAGAGTTGATGAGACAGCCTATAGAAGTGTTGTTAGAAGCTTAATGTTTCTAACTCATACAAGACCTGATATTTCTTATTTAGTTTCACTTGTTTCAAGGTACATGGCAGAGCCATCAGAAATACATATGAAGGCAGCTAAGAGAATTTTGAGGTATGTGAAACGTACTCTAGATTTTGGTATTCATTACTACACTTCTAAAAGGTTCAATCTTGTTGGTTTTATTGATTCTGATTGGGGAGGTAGTTTGGATGACCGAAAGTCAACATCTGGGAATTGTTTTTTTTTTGGTTCTAGTTTGATTACTTGGAGCTCAAAGAAGCAAAGTATAGTTGCCCTTTATTCTACAGAAGCAAAGTATGTTGCAGTCACTTCAGTAGGTACACAAGCATTATGACTTAGAAAACTTCTTGAAGAAATTGAAGAGATTCAAGTTCAACCCACAATTATTTTTCGTGATAACATTAGAGCTATTAAATTGACCAAGAATCTAGTCCATCACAGCAGGACAAAACATTTTGATTTAAAGCATCATTTTATCTGAGATTTAGTGCAGATGAAGGTAGTAGAATTGAAATACATCAACACTAAAGAACAATTGGTAGATATCTTCATGAAAGCAGTTACAACAGATCAGTTTTTGACACTCAGAGATCAAATTGTGAGCCCTCTTAGCATCAAGGGGGAGTATGTTGATAACTAATGCATGCATGCTTCCCTCACCGCATGCTATCCCATCTCTTGACTGCAGTTCTCATCAACGCATGAGATTCTTTTATTTATAGTTTATCCTTTTTAATTCAGTTGTTAAACATTGTTTTAAACAAACTGTAGTGTTTTTTTAGCACAACGAATAATGCATGTTTAGAGATATAGACCTTTGTTTAGACTGCTGTTCAAACAGCCTATTAAACTCCCCTAAATCAAGCGTTCCTTATTATTAATAAGTGGTTTTGTACAACGCTGCATATTGAATGGAAAAAACTCTTTTTTTTAATGCTGTAATTAGAATACAGTACAGTAATGAAAACATGGTACTCTGCCTTCTTCAAATTTAATGTATGATTTTTGTTTGTTATGTCTATTGACATTTGATAAAGGATGCAAATGATTTGGCTATGTTCTTGTTGCTATTCATTTTCTCTGTCACGATTATTTAAGAGCTGTTTCAGAAACTACAAAAATATGGTGAGATTTTTCCATTTGGATTACGAATCGAAAGTTGCCGAAATGGATTTTGATAGAAAATTTAAAGGTTTTGCAAAGCTAAGATGCACCCCTTGCATTAAAGAATCGGCTCTTTGGTCGAGAAAAATTGGTCGCTTTTACTTTTCCATTTTGGCGTTCAGCTTTGATACGTGCAGTGGGTGGATTTATGGAATTGGAAGGATGGCTTTGATGTAATTTGTAATGAATGAAATTCATTTCTGGCATATGCTTCCCACACATCAAAAAACAATTGCTCCAGTGTGTTTTGAAATGTTTCTGTTAAACAACTCTTTGGCCAAAGTTGTTTTCCCTAGCTCACCCATTCCATAAATGCCAGCTATCTTAGCCTCAGCTTTGCCTTTTTTGTTCAACTCACTCTAGTTTCCGAAATCTTGTATAAGTTCATGAATTCACTGACTTATAAAATCGTGTAAAAGCTTGTTAAGTTCCATTGGATATTTTGCCACATTTAAAGATTTTGTCCTCTATACTTCTTTTGACACTGTTGATACTATGATCTGGCAGCGGTTGAAACTTTACAACGGAAAAGAGAATTTTATAGGAAACAAATACTCCTCTCTAAATTCAACCAATTTATAAGAAATAAACTCTCCTCACTTAATTCAACCAATTTTGAGGTATGAAAAAATCAAACAAAGTAGAATCAACAAGTAGAATGGAAACACACATAAATATTACTCTGAATTGTTGAAAATGTAGCCAGTGATGTGTGAAACAGAGGGGAGGGCTTCCGTCCACTCACTAAGCTTGTCCACGTTCCTGGATTTCTTTTGGTAATCAGAGAAAGCTTTAGCATACATTCCTTTCTCTGTGGGTCGGAGTTCCGATGGCTCAACTTCATAATACACATGAATAATCTTGGCTTCACTCTGTAATATGAGAACCAGCTCTGCCAAACACCAAGCTGACTCTGTATATATTTTAGAAAAGATGGCAGCTTTGACAGTTGGGATTTGAAATGACATCAATAATTTTTTCATGTGTGCAGCAGTGCAGGACATAAGATAGCTACAGTTGTAGATAGAGAGAGTACATTTATCAATTGAAAAAAAATAGCTGCATTCAATATTGAGCATATTCCCAAATAAAATGTTTAAGTTATTAATTTTAATAATTATTAAAATTAATTTTTTTAAAATTTTTTGATTGTTTGAGAGGAAATAATCTAAGTGAAAAGTGAAATCATTAATAATTATTAAAATTATATTATTTTTGATAAGGATTGAAAATATAAATACACATTTGTTGGTCCATTATCACATTCTCTTCATTCTTAATATTTCTTTGACTTAAACTTTAAGTTGTGCACAATGAAAACTTCATTGATTTATTACATACTAATTTTTATAATATTTCATTTCGTAATGTGTGAATATTTTTTTATCTTATACTTATAAAATATTATAATATTTTTTATTTACATGACATAGCGAAGGAGATGGTGTGATTGAGGGAGTAAAGTGGGAGCAACATTGAGGATTAGGGCTTCGCAACTCACATTCAAGTAGTTTGTGACACGCCAACAAAGCTCTCAACTGCAAAATTCAACATGAAATTTGAGGAACACCAAATGCCTCAGAAGATGGCAAACGTATTGAATCAGAATCAAAGGATTTTCCTAATTATGATGCCATTCCTGTGCAAACAACTTTGGTGGAAGACAAAACATCACCTTACCTCATGCACCTTCGGAGTCACCTATAGGCAAGGAAATCACGACGGGGGTGAGTAAAATTCCAAGGGGGATGAAATTTGTAAAGGATATAAAGATGATGGATGACTCTTGGGTAAAGATAAACCCTAAGCCTCATGTCCATTTCAAGTGTTATACCGAGTTTCCTTTCCCACCCAAAATAACTGATTCAGGAAGATGATTTTTTTATCAAATATTCAGAGCATAATGGACAAAGGAATTACTGGTAAATTTGTTGGAAAATGACCAGTGATAGGCACTGTGGAACAATGGATCAAAACTAACTGGGGTAAAAAATTTATTGTTAATTTTTTGTTGGAAGGAATTTCTTTTAGCCATTTGCCTCTCACAAAATGAGAATGCTAGAATTATGGAAAAGGGTTCCTGGTTAATGGATGGTGTTGGATTATGGATTTAACATTGGAGCCCTAATTTTGATGCTCAATCTTCATATAAAGTTAAATACCCTATCTAGATTTGTTTGTATGGAATGCCTATGGAGTATTGGGGTGGGGTGAGTGGCGGGAGATTTCATTCAAACTAGGCCCATAACAAAATAGGACACTCTGGCTTCCTATGCTTAATTATGTGATTTTGTGAATCTTGACAAAGGATTACTTAAATGTGTTATCATCAAGACTTAGGGTAGGGTTTTGATGTAGAAGATCGATTTGAAAAAAAGTACCTTTCAAATATTACAAATGTAGAAAGGTAGGTTGCACACAAAAATAATGTTAGTCCACTTCTCCCCTTCTCAAAATAAGATTGTCAAGAAAATTTGGAAAGCCAAGTTTGGTCCACCCATTCTTGATTTTTTAAAAAGGAACGATTGGTAGATTGAAGAAGTCATGAACTTTGTATAGGATTCTAAAATTTAAGGCTTGAATTTTGCAACAATTGAAGCCCTATTAGAAAAGATATATCAAGGGAAACATCTCTCTTTGATTTCAATGCTCAAGGGATGTGAAATGATAATAGAAAAATCTCAAAATATTGTGAAGATTTTAAAGGAAAATTATCTTTCCAACTTGAACACTGAACCCAAAGAAAGAAATGTAGATAAGGATGATGTAGAGAAAATATAGAAATAATTTGTAGTCTTCTCTAATAAGGAAAGCGAATCTGATGAATAAATCAACTCCAAGAAAATCATCAAAATTTCACAAAAAGTGCAATCTTACACAATCAAATTGCGGTAAAATGTGTAAGAGAGGAAGGAAATATGCAAAGGAAATAATGGAGGTGGAAGTTTCTTCAAGTAAAAAAACACAATGAAATATTTCTTTGGTTCTAAGAAGCAGGGGGTGGAGTTACCCTCTCTCGAATAATTAATGAAATATCTTGGAATGTTAGGGGTTTAAATGCCCATAATAAGCAACACCTAAATAAGAATCAACTCATAGCATTAAACCCAAATATTTTGATACTTTAGGAGAGAAAACTGAATAAGGATGAGGCTGAAACTCTTATGAAAAAAAGTTGGAATCATTAGAAAGGGTTTTTCTTAGAAGCCATAGGCACTTCAGGCAGCTTATAAATTGTTTGGTTTTCTAGTGTTGTGTCAATTGAATAATATAAATTGGGCGTAAACTGGAAACTCTACAAAGTAATGAATCTCTCCTTTGATGTTTGATTCTTTCTCTTTAATGTTTGTGGTCCTAACTCCCCAATCCTCAAAAAATGTTGAATGAGAATTTGTCTTGAATTTTATCCCTCATACTAGGTGAAAGTTGTCTTTTAGGTGAGGAATTTAATGCTACCCTAGATAATTTAGAAAAAAAGACATGGCATTCAAAGGATATCCCGATCCTAGATTGAATTATCTTCTTTTGTGTTCTCTTCTTGGCTAATAGACATTGCCTCAAAAAGTGATTTTTTTCCTACATAAACTGTTTAACCCTTTTTTGAGATTAACGGTTAGGAGGAATAGAATACTCGAGAGTGAAGTAAATTATTCATAAAAGTAGGCCAATTAAATAATTTAGTTTGTGATATTCAATTTCAGTGTTGAATTATGAAAATACTAAATATAGAAAGTACAATGCCAAACATTATTTTGATGTGTAATCACAAAGAAGAAATAATACTTAACATATACAATGATGTGTAAATAGATATGAGATGTATAGGTATGGGAACATATCATTTAATGTTTAGGAACAAGTTGTCATATTCTGTAAATATTCTTTCTTATTGCCTAAACATTTGCATTGAATTGTGGACACTTACATCGATGCTATTATTTGAATATCGATGCAACTGTCTTGTATATAATGTTCATTGTATCAGGATGTGACCACGTGGGTATTTTTAAGTTTCTATCACATTTTGTATAATGTATCTGAATATTGTACATAGGCTCTGTATCACTATTTATAACTTAAACTTTAGATCTCTACTTTAGGTTTGGTTATTGGGTTGAAAGTGTCAAGCTGACCTGAAAGAATCCTCTATCAGTGAGCACTAATTACATAGACAATAATCTAAGGAGGGCCTCAGACTAATGTAATTCTCCCCTATGTGTTGGTATGTATGTGAAAAATAGTTTAAAATGTTATATACAAGTGCATGTAATGATCTAGATTGTAATTTGACAAATATGACTCATGGGTTATACTTTGAGTTCTTTAGACATGTAGTATGAATGTTCATATTATTGATATGTAACTAGGAATGAATAGTGTAGAGTAGTTTAGTTGTGCACTTTGAAAATTAGTCGTATGTCTAATCTTGAGAGGTGATTGTTTGATGATCTAATGAATTATTTTTTATTTGTATTTATACTAGTTATTTTGAAAATATTTTCACAAAAGGGTTAATGACATTCTTAGATTGACCTATACACATCAAAATATTTGTAAATTTGAGTGTTTTTAGGGAAATGACACTTGTGTTAGAGCAGGGAAAGTAACATTGACATTACTAGCTTGTTCTAAACATAACTATCTAGGAAGGTGTAAAGTTGCTAAGGTTTTATAACTAACAATGAAGGATATATATATATATATATATATATATATATATATATATATATATATATATATATATATATATATATATATATATATATATATATGATTTTAGGTGTTTTTACTACACCCTTAACCGTTGGTGTGTCTAGGGATATGTGTAGCCAACTTATGGCTTACATAACCCTTTTGCATATTATTTTACATTTCTATATGCATTCATATAATTAGTAGGTTGACCTATGGGTGGCACATGGCCTTGTTAGACTATATATAGGAGGTAAGGTTAGTTATTCATCATCATATTTGAGTATTCATTCTTATTGCAAGCATTTGGGATGTTGCCCCCTCGAAGTGGCTTATCTATTATTCACAATTGCTTATATATTTGCATATAATTATGATATATTTTTTGTATTTATGATTATTTGGTGAATTAATATCATTCCAAGTGGTATCAGAGTGTCAATTTGGGCTATAATTAGGTCAAAAACCCTAGATCTTAAAATTTGGATATATATTACAAATGGTAGTCAATTTCTTTACAATTTTTAAAAGGGAGTTTTTAAATCATTCAAGTAAGTTTCCATTAAAATTTTAGATCATTTGGATCTATTTTTAAAAATTTATTTCCATTTTAGGGTTTTTTTTTTTTTAAAATTTGCTCCATAGCTTGCAATTTGTAGAATTTTTTTAAATTTATTTACATTTTTGGAAACCTTGGAAAAAAATTAGTTTGGGAATATTCTTTGATATTTATTATTTTAGGCTAAAATATTTAAAAACATTCATGGTCAATGTTGGGTCAATGGGGCAAAATAAGATTCACCATCAAGCCTTTGTATGGCTGGTCCTAACACCCACGATCAGGGGAAAAGGTAAGACACCCCTAAAACTTATTTAGGGGATGAAATGGACTATGAATCATCTGATATGATTTCTCAAATTTAATCAAATTTGCATTGCCTAATGCATAAGGATATGCAAGTCCAAACTCAAATATCAATAATACAAGGGTAGCTTAATGTCATGAACAATTAGTTGCATCAGATCATAACATAATTGGATACCATTTCATCTCATTTACTAACAAAAAACCCTCCACTTTTTCCTTCTGATCCTCCTTCTCTCAATGCTAACATTGCCAATATGGGGGTAAAACTGATGTTTCTAAAAGTAGATTTGTGCAAGTTTGATGGTAAGGATCCACTCACTTGAATCACTCAAATTGAAAATCTATTTGATCTACACCAAACTCCTAGCTCTCAAAAGGTGGTTGTGGCATCTCTGGATCTAGAAATTGAGCCATTAATTTGGTATTGATGGTTTTGTGATCAAAAGAATAAAACTGGTGTTCCTGTTACATGGTCAGTATTCTCTAATGAACTGATGTCTCACTATCGGGATAATGTTTCTAAAAACTACTTTAACCAATTATCCAAACAATGACAAATAGGAATAGTGAAGGATTATATTCATCAATTTTATAATCTATCCTTATGTGTGAAGGATATTACTGAGGCAAATTTGACTGATCTTTTTCTAGGTGGACTAAAAGATAATA
This sequence comes from Torreya grandis, assembly GCA_037957365.1. Taxonomy (NCBI): domain Eukaryota; kingdom Viridiplantae; phylum Streptophyta; class Pinopsida; order Cupressales; family Taxaceae; genus Torreya; species Torreya grandis. Next base: position 1,785,355 of record JARHVA010001395.1, read on the forward strand.
TTCAATTAGAGGTTCATACATTTAACCCCACAACTATATTTGAAGCTATAACAAGGGTAGGCTTGGTAGAATAAAAAAGATGATAAAACATCATCCTTTCACTACTATTCAGGAACACACCTTCCAAACTCCATCATGGCCTCAACCTACCAAATTGACACTACAATAAATTAAGGAGAAGCATGCCAAAGGGTTGTGTTATGGTTGTGACAACAAATGGAGCAAAGGTCATCCATGTGATGAAAAGAAGTCATTTTACATTAAAGGGGCTAATGAGGATGAAGAAGATGAGGAGGCATCTAGTAAGGTTTTTAAAGGACCCGAGGGTGAAGCTATAGATTCTCAACCTACTATCTCTTGCCATGCCCTTGTAGGTATTTCTACTCCTTAGAATCTTAAGGTGGTGGGTTTCATTAAGAAATAGAAGGTCATTGTGTTGATTGACTTAGGTAATACACACAATTTCATTAAAAATAAGTTGGTTTCTCATTTAAATTATTTCATCTACCCAACCCTAGAATTTCAAGTCATGATTATAGATGGTGGTATAATTAATTGTTCTAGAAAATGCCACAATATTTAATTAGCAATGGGGGACTATTTGCTAGGTTTTCTTATGTTTGCTATTCCTATGGGTGGGATTGACATTATTTTGGGAGTAAAATGGCTCACCACATTGGGTCCTATTGAGATGAATTTTCATGAACTATTCATGTATTTTTATTATGAAGGCAAGTCAATAGAACTACGGGGATTAAGATTTAAATCTCCACAAGTGGTTAGTTCACATAAGATGACCAAGATATTGAAAAAAGGTTTTGAAGGATTTGTGGTATGTTTGTTTTCCATTGATGTTAAACAAACTAAGGATTTTACCCATCTTGAGTTACAACAAATATTGGATGAGAATTCAATTATTTTTGGACCCATGTGAAAAGGTCTTCCTCATAGCTATACTCACGATCATGCCATTAGACTCATTCTTGGAAGTACACCACCCAACATCATACCATATAGATATCCTTATGACCAGAAGAGTGAAACTAAAAAACTGGTACAAGAGTTTTTGGAGGAAAGAACTATTTTCCATAGCCAAAATGAATATTCTTTTCTAGTAGTCATGGTGCAAAAGAAGGGTGCGACTTGGAGGATGTGCCCAGATTATAGAGAGCTCAACAAGTTCACTATCAATGATAAGTTTCTTATTCCTATAATTTATGATTTGTTAGATGAATTACATGGTGTTGTTTATTTTACCAAATTAGATCTCTACTCTGGGTATCATCAAATTAGAATCCATGAGGAGGACATTCCTAAAACAACCTTATGTATTCATGAAGGCCATTATGAATTTTTGGTCATGCCTTTTGGTCTCACCAATGCACCATCCACCTTTCAGAGTTTAATGAATATAGTTTATAGGCCATTTTTGAGAAAGTTTTTACTTGTGTTTTTGATGACATCCTTATTTATATTAAAAATTAGGAAGACCACTTGCATCATATGAAATAGGTACTCTCAGTTCTTGAGTAACATTAGTTGTATGCTAAACCATCCAAATGTGCTTTGGTTTTCAATAAGTGGAATATTTGGGTCATATTGTATCATATGGGGGAGGAAAAGTTGATCCTAAAAAAATCCAAGCCATCATGGAGTGGTATATTCCCAAGACACTTAGGTAACTAAAGGGATTTTTGGGGCTAACTAGTTACTATCATAGGTTTGTCAAACACTATGGTACTACTGCAACACCACTTACTTCTTTGTTGAAGAAAGACTCCTTATGGTGGACTGATATAGCTACCAAGGCATTTGAATAACTTAAAATGGCTCTGTGTACCACCCTAATATTGGCTAATCCATATTTTCTCAAACTTTTGTGGTTGAATGTGATGTTTTTAGATATGGTATGGGTATAATATTCATACAAGAGGGTAGGTCCATTGCCTTTAAAAATTATCAACTGAAGGGTAAAAATTAGATCAAACCCATCTATGAGAAAGAGATGATGGCTATTTTACATGCATTCAAATAATCAAAACCTTATATATTGGGTCGTCACTTTCAGATAAAGACTGATCATGATAGCCTTAAATATTTTTTTATAACAATGATTATCCTCTAAAGAACAACAAAAATGGGTGACAAAAATGTTATGTTTTCATTTTGAAATAGTCTACAAGAAAGGAAAATAAAATGTGGTGGCTAATGTACTATCTAGGTGAGATGAACTAGTTAAGGCATTGTTATGTTCCGTGACCATTTGGTAGGTAGACTAGCTCAAGGAAACAAGAGAAAAATGAGAGAATAACAATATTACCCATGCATTGATTCAGAATCTACAGCAGGGTTCAGATGGGATTAAAAATTTTACATGGAAGGGGAATGCATTATGGTACAAAGATATATTATATCCATGTCAAAATTCTCTTCTCAAATAGAAAATCCTTCAAGAACTTCATGCATCTCAGGGTTTTTGAAAACCTATCATAGAGTCAAGAATGATTTTTTTTAGAAAAGACTCAAGGGGGATGTACAAAAATATGTGGCCAAATGTATGGTTTGTTAGAAGAATAAAGGTGAAACCATTAAAACCCCAAGTCTTTTATAGCCCTTATCCATCCCTAGTCAATGAGGGAAGAGGTATCTATGGATTTCATTACTGGGTTACCATGATCTAAAGGTAGAAATGTTATCATGGTTGTTGTGTATATACTCACAAATTATGCTCATTTTTTAATTTATCTCAACCATTAGTGGCCAGTGTAGTAGCTTCTGCCTTCCTCAATAAAGTTTAGAAATTTCATGGTACTCTCAATATTATTATCAGTGATTGAGATCCCATATTCACTAGTAATTTTTAGACATAATTATTTGCATGTTTGGAAACCCAATCGAATCATATCTCATCCTATCATCCTCAATATGATGGAAAAACTAAGGTAGTCAACAAGTGTTTGGAAGGGTACCTTCATTGCTTTGTGTCAGATAAACATGATAAATGGGTTCAGTGGTTACCCTTGGCTGAATGGTGGTATAATACTTCAGTGTATAGTTCATCCAAAATGTCTCCTTTTATGGAATTATATGGATAACATACTCCATACCTCACTTTACCCTTGAAGACCCACCTAAAGGTGCATGCAATGTAGGTACACCTTCAACATCAATAGGAAGTCCTTGCTAGTTTACGTGAAAATTAATCTTTGGCCCAAAATTGCATGAAACAATAGGCATATCAACATAGGAGTGAGAGGCATTTTGAAATTGGTGATTGGGTGTTTGTTCACTTGAAAAAATATAAGAACATGTCCTTAAAGCAATAAAAAAAGGATAATAAGCTATCTCCCAAGTATTATGGCCCTTATCGGATCTTGCAAAAAATTAGTAGTATCACCTACAAGTTGTAATTTCCTCCATCCACTTGTATTCATCTAGTATTTCATGTATCTTGCCATAAGAAGGTCATCAGATAGAGAGTTACCACTCAAACTAAGTTACCAAAATTAGATAAGGAAGGACGGGTTATTTTTTATCCTGAAGCAATCCTTCAAATGTACACTAAGTAGCTACAATCTAGACTGATTATTGAGTATCTGATTAAATGGAAGAATTTGCCTTCTGAAGATGCTACCTGGTAGGATGAATCATTCATGCAACATCATCTAATATTGATTCAATGTTGAGGACAACATTATTTTGAAGGGGAGGGGCATGCTACACGCTTAACCATTGGTGTGTCTAGGGATATGTGTAGCTAACTTGTGGCTTACATAACCCTTTTGCATATTATTTTACATTTATGTATGTATTCATATACTTATTAGGTCATCCTATGTGTGGAACATGGCCTTATTAAAATATATATAGGAGGTTGGGTTAGTTATTTATCATCATATTTGAGTATTCATTTTTATTTCAAGCATTAGGGAGGTCGCCCCCTCGAAGTGGCTTATCTATTATTCATAATTATTGATATATTTACATATCATTATGATATATTATTGTATTTTTCTTATTTAGTGAATTAATATCATTCCAGTTTTATGGTTACATGTGATCTAGATAATTAGAGTAATCAAGGTTGGACTAAGAAATAAGTAACTAAACCCAGTGAAGAGGTGAGTGCGAGTCTTTTGGCTATAAGTAAAGTCAAATTGAAGGATATATCCTTGAGATATATTTATAAAGTGTATAAGACTATTTTAACATATAAATTCATATTTATGCATCTACATTTCTCCCTAATATAGTAATGCATAAAGATGAAATTACTAGGTTAAAGGAAAGAAAGTGTACTATGGTGTATACAACACAACTTGTCTTTGATTTAGCCCACTTGAAATTGTTGTTTGTGATTTACCTGAAACCAAGATCATGTTATAGGTGTAATTACTGAATATAATCTAAAATTGAATAATTTTAATTGAAATAAAGATAACAAGGAAGGAGTACACCAGTGTGTTGATGCAACCATGTTTCCCCTTGGTAGTTTATCTTGGTAGAGATACTTCATAGTTGAAGCATTGGAAAGAGGTTCACAACTGAACCTTGGAGATATGAATAGGGGAATTTGAAAGTGATTATGCCCCAAATTTGGTGTAAGGATGAGTTTGTGCCAAGTCTATTTAGATCACAAAATATCAATCACACAACTCAAGTATAACCAATCTAGCCAGTTTGGCCAATCTCTCCCAATTCAAATGGTATAACCATATCAACCTAAAATAATAGTAGTGGTAAGTCCATTGAGGGAAAAAAATCTTGATTGATTTACTAAAAAAGAGACAATTTCTATAGATAGATAAAGGCCCAAACATTGCATCTTGGTAAGTATTGGTCTCAATTTGTGACCCACCCAAAACACCTATTAGACTAATAGTTCTAAGAGGACAAAGGGAAAAAATAACACATGGGAAAAAAATCCCCTCATTTAAAGGATTTACCTAGTTTAAACCCAATGGGATGCAAAATTTCTAGTCATCACTCTTGGAGAGCATTGAGAGTTTATAACAAAAAATTCAATCAATTATGTACTATTTGAAAATTTTCATTTGCATTGGTTCAATTATTTTGATTATTTCATATAGGAAAAGTTGTTTTAATACAATGGGTAGGACATTCATCGAAAAAATTATAAAAAAAGAGAAACGGTAAGGTAGGAAAGAGGTGGTTTCTTGACTGAAATAAGATATTTAATGCTAAAAGATGAAAACATGCCTAGCTGTAATTATACCACTAGGTACTAGGTCTAGCCATAACATGATCTCAATACCTCAATGGGAAAGATTCTGAGGAATTAATTGAACATATTATCCTAAATTTTTATCAAATGCAAGCATGTAAGATCCCTAAAACTACTGCACACAATGGCTTAAAATAAATTAAAATTAAACATAATAGAAATTTAGAACCAATTAGACTAACTATTACATAATCCAAACACATATTCACTAGAAAATAGGCACTACATTATCTTTCCAATATTAATGAACCTTAATCAATCCAAGAAACAAAGGACACTACTAAAGAAAATCATGAATTTCAAACCAAACTGGTATCCACTTCAGTTTTATTACAAAATTATTTAGCTATATCCTTCAGGTAGACAATCACTAGCCAAGATAAGGCAAGAAAAGGGAAGGTCTATGTAATATCCCCTCCAATAGAGATATATGAAAGACACAAAACTATGATACCAAAGACCAAAGCTCTGATACCACTGTAATATCCCCTTCAAACAGGGAATATATAAACTATAAAACTCTGGTCACAGATACAAACTTGCAGAATAGATTCAAAATAAGCATACACAAATCACAGTATAATCTCTCAATAGCAAATAAAGATCTCATTACTTGTTCTTCTGGACGATTACACAATTGAGTCTTTGTTATACAAAATAAAGAATATTAAAATCCTGGTCTTAAAACCTTGGCTTTTGCTAATCTGGCAATGGAAACTGGATCTGGAAGTGTCTCAGCCTTTCTGTGTTGACACACAGACGCCGTCGTCGGTCGATATATCGCCGACGTCGGTCACTGTCGATCGGCTTTCTGCCGACGTCGGTCTTCAGTCGACCGATGTCGGTCACTGTAGCCCTTTCTCTGCCGAGGTCGGTGCCTAATGCAGATCTGTACAGACCTGTACGGACTTGGTACGGCCGCCAACCTGTCTCTTCTTAACCCCTGATAGCTGAACAACCTGATCTCATGAATATAGATTCTAACACAAGATCTATCTCTGTATAACTTATTAGATCAAAACTAAATAAAGAAAATACCTGGAAAGCTCTGTGATAAACTTCTGTGTGAAGTTATCTCTCAACCCTGGAATTTTGTGATAACTTCTGGGTGAAGCTATCTCTCAGATCTGTATCTCTGTGATAACTTCTGGATGAAGCTATCTCTCAATTTGGCAATAAATCAGCTGATATCTCATAGCCTCTAAATCACACACAATGAAGAGGGAATGTTCTTCACTGCAATGGAATCCTGGAACCCTTGGCTCAGTCTTCACAGAAGAATTTCTTCAATTTTCAATAATCAATAATCTATGCATAATCAATAATGGCCTCCATGAGAAACCCTTATACCCTCAAAAAGATATGCTTGCCCTAATTAGGGTTTCTTAAATTAGAATTAGGGTTTCTAATTAAAAATAGGCTAAATAATTAATATTTGATTGAATCAATCAAATATTAATATCTCCCTCAATACATGTCGGATCGACGAACCGATCGAAGCTAGTGAATCAGGGAGTGATTCCGCACATAACCATACCATAATAAAGGTGCTCCGTTACATATCAAATATCCCTAAAAAGTAGGAGCCCTGGCCAAATATGTCTGAGATACCCTGAATGAAAATCAAATGTAGAAATCTTGTGAATCAAAGTCAGGCCAAGCTCCATTATGACCCTCTATCCATCTTATTAGCCTACGAAGGTCGCATAATAGGCTAATCATCAAGACTGTCAATGTCCCTGAAAAAGGGGACATGACAATCCGCCCCTCCAGAAATTGCTTGTCCCCAAGCAATCTCGGAACAATGAACTACTCGATCCACCTGGATCCCAAGGAAAAAGTTGTGTAACATCCATCATGTCACCAATCAACCCATGTGAATAAATCATCAACATCAACAGCATCAATAGTATCAAAATTAGCAACTGAAAAACTGCACTCGACACCCAAACAACTATCTGAAGACCAACTGTAGATGCTGGTAGAAGAAACCACTCTGAGGGACTCAAGCCAACTAAAATATCAACTCTGTCAAAATTCAAGTCCCTATCTGACTGATACTCACATCCAACTGGACCGTGGATATGACAATTATTGGTATCTGAATCACTGACACCAAAACTAATCTCTAGATGCAAAGAAAAATAAGGAGCATAACTCACCGTATGATGCTGGTAAGAACCCCCAAACTCTGCTATTGGCACACTATTGCCAAACTGGGACTCAATGGATGGGTCCAATCTCGGCTCAACAAACATCACCTCAACATCCCTGTAAGGTAACATAGTAGAAAGGGTTCGTAAAATCTCCTCACCCAATCTGCTAATAGCACTAGAACCTCGGACAAGAACACCTTCTGTCATCTTATGTGAGTCCAGACGAACACCTGCACTATCCAGCAAATACTCCATGAATGGTTTAGTGCAGTAGAAATTATATGTGGAAGCATCAACATACTCCCCCACACACTCCAACTGATCTCTCTGTAAAGGAGGCACAACCAACTATACCACACTGTCATCCGTGTGAGAATAATCAATCTGGAGACATGACTCCACTGGTATCTCAAACTCATCAGAATCAACAAGATCCAAATCCTGTATATGTGTATCAGCCTCTGCAATATGCTCCTCAGCAACAACTGCAGGAATGTACTCATCACCAACCACCTCAATATACAAATGATCAACGTCAAAGCTCATATCAACAGATGGAGTATCAACAACTATAGCATCACTGTTTAACTCTTCCATACAAAAAGAAACAACCGGTGAAACTAAGTCCTCAAAACTGTCCACTGCATTCTCCTGAGTATCATCTGCAATAATAGGATCCTGGGACTCTGCTACAATCTCTACCATAGTTGAGAGATCATCAACCCTCAGTGCACTAACATCTGAGCCCCCCTGTACACTCTGAGTGCAAGCATCTAACTCATCATCATCTTCACTATATCCTATCTCATAATCATAATAATTATGGGACATGCTGCTCTCTCGTCTAAGTGATCTGTAGTGCTCTCTCCTCAGCTTGACAAAACGATCAAAGGTCGTCCTCTCTTGAACATGAGGAGGTAATAAGTCCCACTCATCATTCACTGTCATATACCGTGCGGGTTTGTTTTTGGATGTAGGATATGAAAGAATTTCATTCATCCTCCTCTGAGTTGCTTCCAACTACTTCAAACTGTGTTCCAGCTTCTTCATACCATTGTCCCACTGTTTCTGAGTATATGAAGGCATCATGATACTTTGTTGATTCAATCTACCCAAACTACCCAACAGGATGGCAAGACATTAGCTTTGATACCACTGTGATATCCCCTACCAATAGAGATATATGAAAGACACAAAGCTTTGATACCACTGTGATATCCCCTACCAATAGAGATATATGAAAGACACAAAACTCTGATACCAAAGACCAAAGCTCTGATACCACTGTAATATCCCCTCCAATAGAGATATATGAAAGACACAAAACTATGATACCAAAGACCAAAGCTCTGATACCACTGTAATATCCCCTTCAAACAGGGAATATATAAACTATAAAACTCTGGTCACAGATACAAACTTGTAGAATAGATTCAAAATAAGCATACACAAATCACAGTATAATCTCTCAATAGCAAATAAAGATCTCATTACTTGTTCTTCTGGACGATTACACAATTGAGTCTTTGTTATACAAAATAAAGAATATTAAAATCCTGGTCTTAAAACCTTGGCTTTTGCTAATCTGGCAATGGAAACTGGATCTGGAAGTGTCTCAGCCTTTCTGTGTTGACACACAGACGCCGTTGTCGGTCGATATATCGCTGACGTCGGTCACTGTCGATCGGCTTTCTACCGACGTCGGTCTTCAGTCGACTGATGTCGATCACTGTAGCCCTTTCTCTGCCGAGGTCGGTGCCTAATGCAGATCTGTACAGACCTGTACGGACTTGGTACGGCCGCCAACCTGTCTCTTCTTAACCCCTGATAGCTGAACAGCCTGATCTCACGAATATAGATTCTAACACAAGATCTATCTCTGTATAACTTATTAGATCAAAACTAAATAAAGAAAATACCTGGAAAGCTCTGCGATAAACTTCTGTGTGAAGTTATCTCTCAACCCTAGAATTCTGTGATAACTTCTGGGTGAAGCTATCTCTCAGATCTGTATCTCTGTGATAACTTCTGGATGAAGCTATCTCTCAATTTGGCAATAAATTAGCTGATATCTCACAGCCTCTAAATCACACACAATGAAGAGGGAACGTTCTTCACTGCAATGGAATCCTGGAACCCTTGGCTCAGTCTTCACAGAAGAATTTCTTCAATTTTCAATAATCAATAATCTATGCATAATCAATAATGGCCTCCATGAGAAACCCTTATACCCTCAAAAAGATATGCTTGCCCTAATTAGGGTTTCTTAAATTAGAATTAGGGTTTCTAATTAAAAATAGGCTAAATAATTAATATTTGATTGAATCAATCAAATATTAATATCTCCCTCAATACATGTCGAATCGACGAACCGATCGAAGCTAGTGAATCAGGGAGTGATTCCGTACATAACCATACCATAATAAAGGTGCTCCGTTACATATCAAATATCCCTAAAAAGTAGGAGCCCTGGCCAAATATGTCTGAGATACCCTGAATGAAAATCAAATGTAGAAATCTTGTGAATCAAAGTCAGGCCAAGCTCCATTATGACCCTCTATCCATCTTATTAGCCTACGAAGGTCGCATAATAGGCTAATCATCAAGACTGTCAATGTCCCTGAAAAAGGGGACATGACAGTCTAAGCCTTCCATAATTTATATAAATTTTTGGTGCATACAAATTTCCCCCTTATGTACAAGACTATATAATGTATTATATAAAAAAATAAAATAGGACACGTCCTTATGTAGCACAAGGCCCCCCATCTTTGTGCATGACAAATAGTCTAGGTTGTTTCAATCACATTCAGTTAAAATATTCCATTTCACCTTCATAAAATAAAATTTGGGGATCATTGAGGAATCAAGATGGGCCTTTACCTAATTTAACATAATCTAGGTGGACATTGAATCTCCTCAAATAATCATGGTAGTTTATGGCCCTACGTGTGATCAGTTTCCATTTGTATTTTCTTGCCTTTTATCTAATTGAATGTCGACTTTAGCTAAAGATGCCATTTGATTGGACCAACTATGGTGAATTGATCCTCTTGGTTCATCCATGTGCACTAACATGCTCCTTTTAAATGAGTTTAGCATCTGATTAGGCTGTAAATTACTTGGGTCCCCTTATTTTTCCATTTGGCTCTACTCTACTCACTCCCACTTTGATTTCAAATGTATAATTATAGACAACCTAATTGTGAAGCAAATAACTACTTTCAAGTAATAACCATCATTTTACCATCCCTTTTATTTCTTCCTAGACATAAAATTTAGGCCTATGCTCTATTGAAATCATGGTTCATACATCCTTTCTTTGCTCTTATATTCCTAGGTCTTCATTTTTAGTTTTAGCCTTGCTTCCCCCTGGGTCCCCAAGTACCCATGATGATGCCACATGGAATCATTATAGGTCTTCAAGGTCATGGGGTATTTTTACTATCAATAATGTCCCTCAGGTCCCTATTTCCTTGAGATGATGCCATGTGGCATCATTGTGGGGTTTGGGGGCCATGGGGCTCCTCATATATTCATTGTGTCTCTTGAGTCCCTAGGTCCACGTGATGATGCCACATGGCATCATTATGGGTATTTGGGGCCTCAGGGATTTTCAAACTACTCACTTTGGGTCCTCATGATGATGCCATGTGGCATCATTGTAGGGATCTTATTCCCAAAATATTTTTTAATTGCCCACAACATTTCTAATGGCTATAAGATGTTGCCCTGCATCGAGCTGGCATTGGATCTTCACTCGGGAGGTCTACACTATGTAAAATGATTGATTGAGTCTTGATTAAATGGGATCATGCCACATGGCATGACCTTAGGGACTTAACACTTGAGACTATCTAGACTTTAGCATTCATATTGATTAGCCTAGGATTCCAAATTGATGACACACATCACAATCTTAGAGAGGGGAGAAATTTAGGACTGAATCAAATTTTTGAAAAACTATGGAAACCTCCAGATAACACAATAAAGACACTTATCATAAGATTAATGACTCGGGGGGGGGATATGGTATATTATACAAATAAATATAGGCAAACACACTTAGAGTAAACATGATTTATAGGTTAGTCTAAAACCCTAAAGTTGCATAGAGAAGGCCCAAAAATGCTACATAAATATAGAATAAATGAATCAAACATGATTAAAATTCCAATTGAACAAAAGAGGTGACCACTATAACTTCCAATAAATGTTGGGGGATCAAACCAACAATAGATTACAATTGTGACAGCAATAATCGCGGAATTAAATTAGATTGACAAGTAATTAGAATGATAATAGCAAGAACAAGAGATACAAGAAAACACCCTGAAAACTTGTATTAACAAACTCTTTACAAAATGAATACAATTGAAGAAAGCTTCTTTCTTCCACACCTCTCCTAGACGTATAGATCTCTCACTAGATCTCTATTCCTCAAGAGCTCTCTCTCTCAAGAACAATCAACTCCAACAAGCCTGGATTGATTCAATTCTGTACTGTTCTTCTCATACAATGAATTACAATAATTCACCCAACTACAATAATCTACTACAAAGCTAAGAAGATCTAATTCTACATATAGAATTAGGAGACTTGAGCATGTACACCCAACAAGCAGTTAAGCCACTTGAACAAGGGATCTAAAAATAGTATTGCCAATAATAGAGACGCGAGCTTGAGACTACAACTCAAACTTATCATGCAAACACTCGCTTCTGTCCACGGAAATAGCTTTTTGGACACGCAAGTAACCGACGTCGGTTCCTGCTGCTTGTCTGTGACCGCCGTCAGTCGACCCTCTACCGACGTCGGTGCCTCTGTAACTGCCTGTGACCGACGTCGGTCACTCCTGATCGACGCCGGTGTCTGTGTAGACCCGAACCTGATAATGAATGCTCCTTGGTGAAGCTTTTAGCTCCACACCCTAACAATAAAACTATTTTTAAAATTTGAAGGAGGATTTCACACTTAATTAAAGTGGAAATTTTAACAATAATAGATGAAATAAAGATCATAATGGAACCCATTTATTTGAATAATTAATCCCAAAGCCAATAAGAATAGAGAATTTTAAAGGTACTTTTTAGATTTAACATAGAAAAGGAGACTAAGTCTAAAAATTGAACCTCCAATAGTTCTAAGTGATATCATCAAAGATTAATGATAAAGATAAATCAAATTTTCAAACAACATGAATAATGCCTCTAACCAAGGGAAGCAAATAATAGTTTGATCAAATGAAGCATCACTCAAATTAAAATTTAGAAGATGTTAAGAACAAGGAGAATTCTCAAATGAAACCCTAAAAACAAGAAATAATAGAATAAATAAGGTAGACAAGATGAAACAAGAGGGTCCCCATGTGAAATTTGAGTATGGAGCAAGTTGGACCCAAAAAATGGTGATTTCCACATGGAGAATGTTGTTAATAATTTAGAATCCAAAATGTAGATCTTTGGTTAAATTAATTCAAAATTTAGACTGCAAATCTTCACATTTGAATACAAGCATAAAATAGAAAAAATCTTTTTCAAACTAAATCAAAAAAGATGAAGGCACTAAAGTCTACCTCAACTTATGGAATAGTAAGTTTCAATTTTGTATTAGACTATCAGGGTGTGTAAAAGTGATTGATTCCTTTATATCCCTTGAATTTTTATGAAATAATTCAAAGATACCTAAGCAACTAGAGCTCTTGAAATGGAAAATATTTGGCTATTTAGATCAGGGAGGAGAGGCATGGGTATTTCTCTGCTACCATCTAAGCATCTATATACCTAACAAAGATACACCTGGTCCCAATCAAGGCCTTACTCCACTATTAGTGAAACTAGAAAGCCTATGGTGGATTTTAGTAAATCAACCTTTCAAGGGAAACTTGGATTTTGCATTTAAAGTCAATTTCCTTTGCTTTCTTTATTTTTGAAAATATTTAATTTTTTAGTCCATTAAGAGTTGGGGACCAAGCCATGGGTATAAATATAAACTAAGAAATCCCATTTTTAATAAAACAAATTCAAATGAATTATTGTCTCATTTTTCTTTAGTTATTAGATTAAATGGAGTTGATGGCTTTAGACGAGAAGAGAAACCTTTTCAAAAATCTAGATGTTCTATTTAGAATTTTAGGCATTCAAAATTTTGAAAATATAAAAATAATTGTATCTAGTGTATAAACATATTCGATAATGACTACTTACTATCAAACTTATGAAATTTAAATGATCCTCATAAATCCACCCACCATTTGAAATGACTAGCCTATTAAAGATCGAGGGAATCTTGTAGTAACATGTTGTCTCAACTTTTGTACTTCTTTCCTAGACTTGATTTTGATCCAATGTAAACTGAAATCAAACTTCACTTTCAAGGACCAAATCATGAACAAAGTGAAATAAAGGGAGTTCCAATAACAAGGCTAAGAGATTATCTTTTCAAGGACTGACTTCTCATGATATGGCAAGTAATTAACTTTGATTAGTTTTGGGAAGGGCACATTAAAAAGTACCAATTATTTGAAAAAGACAAACCAACTCAAATGTGTTTAGGGGGGGGAAGAAAAAAAAAGGAAGTAAAAAAATAATCAAACCAAACCAAAGGCAGAATAAATAAACAATAAAAATTAAACCTAACTTAGGAAATTGTGAAATAAATTATACAATGTATACATATAACAAACCTCAAGACCCTCATTTTAAAATGGCATTGGATGAAACAACTGAGAAGTAATACTTTAGAAACTTCTTATTGACTGGTAGTTGTAGGCCATTTCCTCTAAGATCCTTCAATCTGAAAGCATTCTATCCTAGCAACTCAACAACTTGATAATGAACAATTCAAAGAGGACTGAACTTAGAATGCTGACCTTTTTTTTCATGGGATTTGTCCCATAATAAAATGAAGTCTAAAATGTGAAAGAACTTTACATGTAATTTTCTATCGAACCATATTTTCACAGCCATTTGGGACCTACTAAAATCCTAAAAGGCTTGATCCCTCATGTCATCTATATGGATCATGTCTAACAACTCAGACTTACCCAATTTATTTGCTTCCATGTAATCATGAATAAATTTATACATGGGTATTTTGAGTTTCGTTATAAATATTGGTTTCACACCATAAACTATCTTAAAATATGAACTCTTAAGTATTTCCTTATTTCTTGTTTGATCATTCCACAAAGTATACTTGAGTAAGAGATGCCAATTGCATGGGTTCTCTTCTACTACTTTTTTAATGACATTAAAGAAGTTATTATTTGTGGATCCAACCAAGACATTTATTTGAGGGTAATAATTTGAAGAGAACTTCAAATTTATTTTATTTTGATATGCCTACTTAGTCAACTTAGTTGATTAGAAGGAATGCTTATTGTCTTCTTGAAATGAACCCTACTAGGTCCTAAGACCTACTTCAAGTGACACAATGGAAATATCCCTAGGTTTTCTGTGACATATGATATGGGTAAATATTTGGCTAAGGCCATCTCTTTTTCAAATCATAATGCAACTGATCTAAGATCAAACCTTAGCCTTCTAAGTTTTAACCTACACTAGCAAAGCCTAACCTAAACTACAAATATGATTTGGTGTGAAAAGGGAGAAGAAAGAGACTAAAAAATAGAGATAAGGTAATGGACCATACTTGAATGTCTCCTCCACCTAACTATAACAACATAATAAAACTAAACAAGGATTGAATTTGTGTTACACACTCTCTAAATTAGGCTTCTCATGCATTAGTATTTCATATGGAGGTCATGATCTATGCTTACAACTTGAAGGGATATATGTAAGGACCTACATAAGACACAATCAAGCTAATATCCAAAAAAAATCACTAGCATAATCAAATTCAACATAACATATGACATGCACAATACCAGCCCACTTGTAGCAAGGTGCAAGGAAACATACACAAGGGATGATGACTTCTACCACAAATGTAAATCAGAAAAACACTAAAATCACAAAATGGTACAATATTGAAAGAGTTAAAATTCATTCTTTATTTGATTCAAAGGATTAAATCCAATAGTAAAAGTCATCAAATGAGTAGAGTCTTGTCATATACAGGAGGAGGGCTTCAATACAAGGCATTTTTAGCCAAATATATAAAAAATAGATGCAAGAGAGAGGAAAAAACACTACTAGAATACATAAATATAACTATTACAACATGAATTAGCTCATTCAAAAGAGAAACAAATGAAAAATTATTTCGTTAAGCCTTTTTTCAATATTTCAGCCTACCATATTGATGACATTTTCATGGAGAGTGGCTTAAGAGTCAAGGAAAGGCTTACTTATTTTCTATTCTTGTCCTTTTGGTGGCTTGGTGGATGATAAATGTGATCCTAGATGGATAATTCACTTTTAAAACTCCTACATTTATTACTCCCAATGAACTCTCTCTTCATGATTGCATGCTAGAACTATTGTATGGTTAAATTGGAAGAGGATTTTCAATGCCATTTTTATCCTTGAGGGTTGACATATCTTGATGAAAACTTAATGGAGTAGTTACATGCTTGTGAGATTAGTTTTCTGATTCCCTCCATATCTTATTCATTATAAATATGGCCACTTAATTCATTTGGTCTCACATGGGCTTATCCAATGTATCTCTCATGCTTAGTCTATAATGGAGTTGGAAGTGTTTGAAATCACACTTATAACCAAACATAATTTCTCTTAGAGAGCTTAGAATCCTAGATCACTATCATATCTACCTATATGAGTTCTTGAAGAGGCAAAAAATATGTATTTATATGTTTGATAATAATTTAATCCTCTATACAAACTTTCAAAAAGATTTTCCACAACCTGAGGAGGCTCTCAAAGATCCATTTTAACTTGAAACAAGGTGTAAAAATTACTCTTAAGCCTAAGATCTTCTTTATAAACTTGAATCATCACCCTAAAAACCATTTCTAACTCTTATAGCCTTCTCCTTAGCTTGATTAATAGCATTGACTGATATGAGGATTTGTGGATTAGTGATATAATATGTACTTGAACATGTAGTCCTTCTAATAAGGTTCTTGATCAATTTTTATGACCTATAATTTCTACAAATCTACCTGCAACTTGAAGGTTTAAGGGGTTTTGACCATGTTCTAGGACCTTTGAAACTTTATTTAATTAAGTGGTTTTTTACTTCAAAAATAAACCTTCAAATTATTCAACCTACTTGCTACATATTTAGCTTACTTCCCTCACAATGGAGTTTTGGACTAGCTTATGATTTCTTAAGATGGAATGCAATTCATTCATAACCTTCTTCACAAACTTATTATCTTGTATACAAATTGAATTCTTGAGGGAATCAATTTGAATTTAATCTTATACATTGTCTAGTGGATTTGAATAACTTGGTTGTAAACCACACCAAAAGACCTTCAAGTTTTTTTATTTCACCTAACAAGACTAATAATCTTGGCCAATTGCCTACAACTGGTCTCATAGAGCTTGCAACCTATAGGTTGGGTTTTGAGAGCTCAAAACCCTCTCTCCTTGCATTGCAGCATCAAGAATTTGCATGGAACCTTGTTTCATGGTCCTCCAAGCATATGGTGATCTTAAAATTTCACTTCCTGCCCCAAAAATTCTTGGTTTTTCTTGGCTTGAACTCCATTCTATCTTCTTGTCCTCTTGAGGAGGTTTGTTGATCTACACTTTGTTCAAATTACACTCAAGATCTCTACATCTATCAATGTTATCTTTTGAAATTTTCATTGAATCATCCCAGGCCATCTCATGGATTATATCATACTATTTCATCATCATCTTAAAACCTTTAACACCACCTTCTGGACCTTGAATGAGCTAAAACTTAGGTTTGGTAGGGTTTGGATTGTGTTTTCTAGGTTTATAGGATTGTAACTCAAATAGATTTATTTTTGGTCACCCTAGTAACCTAAAAACACCTAACACACTTGAAAAATGATATTTTCTAACTCCAAATATATTTTCATTAGATTTCATGGGGTGAAATAAAATATATGTGGTTCTCTTGGTATCTAAAACCTTAGGTAGAGGACAAAGTTAGACACATGCCTAAGAATAACATTCCTTGATATATCACCTTTTGTATACTACTTTGGGAGGATTTATGATGGTATGTGGCTATAAAAATTCCTATCCCACCATTACAACCATTTTCCCACTTTAATAACTCTCAATTTTGGATTAAGGCTCTCATTTTTACTGTTATAACACCAATTCCAAGACTCATACTTGTAACTTTATCCTTAGTATTGAAAATTACTTCAAAAAACTATAACTTGGATTATCATGGGTCAACATATGGACTTTTTTGGCATAAATTTCAATGGGAATATTATAAATTTCTTGAATACCTTCCATTTAAATGAGAACAACTCAAAATACATTGAAACCTTCACATTTTGGTGTGTAGGCCTATGTGCCTTTTCCCCAAGCTTGAGACACCATTAAAACCTTGGAAATTAGAACTATTGAAGTAATGAATACATGTGTGAATGGAAATTAATTCAAGTTTAAGGATGTTACTGAGATTTTTTGAGACCACTCATCAAGAAGATACCTTCTAACATGCACCAAACCTTCACTCTTCAAACTGCAGACTTGCTTGTCTCATTAGCTTGAATCACCTATTATAAATCATTAAAAGTTTCTTCAATAGGAATAAAAAATTATCCAAATGGACTTGGATACATATGGGGGTTTATTTTATTTCTTTAATACTATTTATAAAGAGGATAATGTTCCAAAACATATTGTAGACCTTCACCTTTTTGTGTAGGCATGTGCGGCCTTCTTCAAGCTCCAATTTGTAGCATCTATAACAAGGCTCCCAATAAGATTGTAAATTATATAAAGGAAATTAGGAGTAAATGGAGGATTCAAATACTTTTTTATATTATTTTAATAAATTTATAGACACTTGGAAACACATTGCAAACCCCCTTCTTCAACCTACAGGCCTATAAAGGTTTTTCATTCTTGAAACACACTTAAACCTTTGTTATGGTCCTCATGGATTAAAATATTATTATATGGATCCTAATGGATATATAAATTTATAATAATACTCTTCATGACTTCATTTTATTCACCTAATCATGTTTCAAACACCAAAAATGGGACCACGAGCTTGTAGGGTTTAAGAGTGTTTAGGGGCAGTTTGTGGTCTTCTCAACCATTTAACGTGATACAAAGCTTCAACATATGGTTTAATGGATTTATATGATGATATATATACATATTTTACATATATAATATCCACACATCACCATGCATTGACATTAGTGATATCAACCCCCAAACTGTGCCTCTATCAGACTTTTCTAAAGATTATTTTAGCTTCTTAATAATAGTTCATAGCTTGATTTAGTTATATAATATTCATAACACCTGAAATATATCCTTCATGACCTCATAATAAATATATAATGGAAATTAAGTCCCATATAATTCCTCAATATAAGTATCACATCTTAGAAAATAGCTTGTAATTGCTTATGAAGGAAATTTTAGGTCAGTTTTAGCCTGTTTTGGAGCTTGAGAGCATAGTTCTCCTCCATGAAATCATATGAGGTATTGAAAATTAAAATTATTTAAGGAAATAAATGTGACCTTAATATGTGTTTTTTATCCACCTTAAATTTATACAACTCCCATTAATTCCTAATAAAACCCTATTTTTTCATGCAAAACCTCATGTTTGGAAGCTTTGTTATCTCTTTCTACCTACAACCAAACCTGAAAACATTATTCAAGATCTAATTTACCAATTGATCTCAAGACTTGGGTTTACATATCTCCTTAATTTTTGAGACCTAACACTAGTCAAATTTAATCTTTATTGACCTACAAAAGCTCCCTTTAAGAGGCATTTGGATGTTATAACAAGTTGTTGAATTAAAGATAATGATGAAGCATTTATTTATAAATGAGGTAGTGGTCTCATTGATTGCATGGGGAGAATTGAATATATTAATAAAGGGTGATTATTAAACTGAGTTAAATTTTTTGATAAACATCACCATTGAGGTGTAATGGAGGAATAATGAAACTTTAATGACTCTAATTGGCTTTTGAATGCATTGACCTCACCCTCAAGATATGGACAATGATCCTTAGACCCTTTTATTTTGTTTATAAAACCATTTTTTTTTGAAATTATAAGAGGTTATTATACCCTAATGATGACTTAAAAACCTTTAAAATTTGTTACAACCCTATTTTAAACACATTTCTCATTGAATTACCTTCAAAATGACTCAAATTCAAACATGAAACTATGCAAATTTTTTGGCAATATTTTACATTGATGGTCATATTTGAAAACCTATAGTTACAAGATATAAATTTGAAAAGGTTTAAATTTTTATATATAAGACCTTATATACACTCCTTGATGGAAAACATTCCAACCTAAGTCCTTGAATATACCCAAGATCTCAAGGAAATAGATATCAGTAAGGTCCTTGCAAGAAGATCATAATCAACTAGTTTTTTACAAAACATTCCCCTATCCAAGTGTGAAAATGTCATAGGGACCAAGGGTAGATAGGATAACCAATATTTTAGTGACCTATAATGGGTGTTTGCCTATCTTAACACTCAGAATAGTTGCCTTGTTAAGTCTATTAGGCATGGAGTCAAGAAAGGACTAAATTTGAAGATGACACTTTATTGGACCATCTAAAATAAGATTGAAAATCACATCCAAAATAGAAAAAAAAGAGATAGGAAAAATAAAAATAGATAAATCAAGGGACAACAAACACTATGCCAATATCACTTAGGGAATGGAAAACTAACAAATAGAAAACATTGTGCTAGTATCACCTGGAGGAAGAAACCCAACCTAAACTAACCAAGTAAAAGACTATATAAACAAATAAATTAATTGTTTATTTAAAATAATTGTCATTATTGATCAAATTTTAATTCTTTTCATGATTTAGATTAACCAACGATAGGTGGAGAGAGAGTGGGTACTCAACAAACTGGTGAAATAATTATCCAAGGGTGAAAATAAACTCACCCACTTGAGTTCTTTGGAAATATAGTTGCTTTAGAGTGGATAGGTAGGTTGATTAGGTCCTTATTTATGCTCAATATTTTTATTTAAATAAAACATGAAATGTGGTGACTTCTTATTAGTATCCAACTATGCTAGATGTCTGATATGACATCCTCTTGAAAATATAATGTTCAAATAATCAGTACTGATCTCATACTTATGTTCTACTGCTTTACCATCCTATTGATTAGGATGGTTTTTTATAGTTACTCACTTGGAAAAATGGACACTTCCACCTAATGTTCATGCTTCTCATGAGTTTCTTCTTTAAGAGATGTTGTTTTGATGTCAAAGATTGAATAGAAGTCCTCTAGCTCATCCCAAAAGAAGTCTTCTTCAAAGTCTTCTTTGCTCTTCTACATGAGAAGATTCATAGTAGTTCTCATGAAGGTTTGAAGAAACATTAAAATATTATACTTGAAGCATATATTATTTTTTTATATCTTATTCAACTTGATGAGTAACCTTATGCACATCAATCCTTTTCTTCCCAAAAACAAGACTGTCCTTATGTTCTTCTTCATGATTTAAGACTTCATTTTCATAGCTGCCTCCATAGACCAATAAATCATCAAAGTCTTTAACATCCTCTTGATACTTTAAAATTTTTGTTGATGTGAGCATTGGTATGCTCTCTTCATCTTTGTCAACACAGGTAGTTAATCAAATAAGGATACCAACTCTTCCTTTTCATCGCTACCCATTTTTCAATGTTTTATTGTTCTAGCTGATCATACTCATTTTATTCTTGTATAAAGTCTAATTTATCATTTTACATAACACATATGGGCTCAAAAATAGTATATTGTTATTTTTTTCCTCAAATATCTCCTTCTCTTGCTCATATAACTAACTAGCTTTCCAAACAACTAGTCCATTTTTGAAGAGTGAAGTAGTGTTAAGACAAGAAAGATGACTTGGTATGATAATTTGAAGGGTTTTTTGTAGTTATTGAATAAGGATAGGTATTTTAAAGGATTGTACTTGAGGAATGATGGATTGAGTTTGTACAAGTACATGATTTTGTAAAGGATGAGGATCTCTAAAACTTGTAATTTTGAAATAAGGAGACTTACTTGAATGCATATAAGACTTTCCTTACTTGAATCTTAGGATTTTGAATGTGGGAGCCTCTTCTTTTATAGATTGATCCATAGTTATTATAGGATTTTGTCTAAAACTAGGAATGAAATAATTTTGTTGGATTTATTTCTTTTGTGTTTAGACAAGAACTTTCTTCATTTTTTCCTCCTTAGCTACAACCTGTCTAGCAAAACATTCTTCTTCATATCTTCCTTGTATCTCCCTCTCTTACTGGTGAAGATAATATTGATAATCAATCTCTTCCTATTACAAATTATAGTGTTGCTCTTTTATAACATCATCTAACTATTTTTGTAAGTTTAACATCATATCTTTGAGATTACCAATTTATATATTATCCATATCTTGGGGTTGACTAGGAGGATAACCATGCTTATTAGGAGAAAAATAGTCTTCTTAAAGATGATTATAAGCATGAGTATGATGATATATTATTGTGAAAGGGCTATTTGGATTAAAACTAGAAACATTTTTAGTCTGATATGGATAATAGTAAGGCACAAAAATTACATTTTGATAAAGAGGAGGGGAGAGGACATATTCCATGATAGTTTAACATGCTAGATCATTAAAATAAGCTATAAAATAATTGAAATATTCTTTAAAAATAAAGAACAATTAGGTTTTATTCTTTAAGAATAAATAGATACCAATAGAGTCACCGGGTCCTTAGATTACTTCAAAAGAAGGAAAAGATCAAGAATATCACCTAAATCCTGATCTTTGATATTATTTAAGTGCTTGGACTACTTAAACTTGTACATTTGATCCTTGAAGTCACCTTAGTGTTGAAGAAACTACCTTGAAAGGCAAGATGCACTAAGGAACACACCAAAACTCTTCAATGAATGATGTAAGGATCATCAAACTATCTAAATGGGTGTTCCATAAACTATTATCTCCTTAAAGTGCACCCTACCAGATCCTAAGACCTAATTCAAGAGATATAAAAGAAATAACCCTAGGTTGTGGGTGACCTATGGCAGGGGTAAATCTATGGAGAAGTCCAAATCCTTTTCTTATCATAATGCAACTAATCTAAGATTAGATTGAATCCTTCTAACCTACACTAACAAATCCTAACCTAAACTAAAACTATGCTTTGGTTTGAAAAGGGAGAAGAAAGAGACTGAAAATTGAAGATAAGGTAATGCACCAGACTTGAATGTCTCCTCCACCTACCTATAATAGCATAATAGAATTAAATGAGGACTAAATTTATGTTACACATTCTCTAAATCAAGATTCTCATGTATTAATATTTCATATGGAGGTGATGATATATGATTAGAACTTGAAGGAATAGTTGGAAGGCCATAAACAAGACACAATCTAGCTAATATCCACAATAAATCACTAGCATAATTAGCTTCAACACAATATATGACTTGCACAATACCAACCCACTTATAGTAAGGAGAAAGTAAATGGACATACACAAGGGAGAATGAATTTTACCACAAATATAGATTAAAAAAACACTAAAATCACACAATGGTATAAGTTTGAAGGAGGTAAAATTCATTCTTTATTTGATTTAAAGGATTAAATCCAAAAGTACAATTCCTCAAATGAGTAGAGTCTTGTCATACCCTAGAGGAGGGGTCTAGAATAAGGCATTTTCAGCTAGATATATAGAAAATAGATACAAGAGAGAAGACGAAGCACTACTCAACTACATAAATGTAGTCATTACAATATGAATCATCATATTAAAAAAATAAACAACTAAAAAAAAGGTGTCATCAAAGCTTTTTCAATGCTTTAGCCTACTATATTAATGACCTTCTCATGGAGAGTGGCATCAGAGTGAAGGAGAGACTTACTTGTTTGCTATTCTTGTCCTTTTGGTGGCTTGGTGGATGATAAATGTGTTTCTAGAGGGATACTTCTCTTTGAAAACTCCTACATTTGTTTCTTCTTCTCACATATCTCTTCATGTTTGCATGCCAAATTTTTTAGATTGTTGACTTTTAGGATGCCTTTCAATGCCATGTTTAGCCTTGAGGGTTGACCTATCTTGATGAACACTTCATGGAGCAGTTACATGTTTATGAGGCCAATTTTCTAATTGCCTCTATATACAATTCATTATCCCTATAAACACTCACTTCATTTGGAGTCATGCGGTCTTATCCAATGTATCTCCCATGAGTAGGCTATAATGGAGCTTGAAGTGTTTGAAATCACCCTTAGAGCCTAATATAAGATCTCTTGGAGATCTTAGAAACCTAGATCACCATCATATCTACCTATATGAATCTTTGAAGAAGTAATAAATTTGTATTTTCATGTTTAAAAATCCTCTTGTCCTCTATACAAACCTATAACATTCTTTTTCACAACCTAAGGAGGCTCTCAAAGACCCATTGTAACTTGAAACTAGGTGTTGAGATTACTCTTAAGCCTAGTGTTTTAACCTTTTAGGACTTAGTGTATGTAAATAGTATATTTGTTATAGAGATAAATAGAATAAATTAGGGTAATAATATTTAATAAATACAACCACTAAATTTTTTAAAATTTGACTAACTTTGACTTTTCTAAAAATAATAATAGATAGAACAAGTAATGACTTAGCTAGAAAATACCTGATATGAATGATATGGGTGCTAAAAATTGAGGTGGAAGCTGGTCTCAGTGTCATAAACTAGATTCTAGTTTCAAAACCCCTCTTTGATAATAGTGACATAATTGGATAATGGCACCATTATTGGAAAAGTGGAGGTAGTGTCTTGATATTAGTAGTAGTTTCCTCTATGTAGGATTATCTTGAGCTTATAAGTGTACATATGTTTTGATAAATAGGGTCTATTATTGCATGCATGGGTTCTTGAACCCTATATTTTTCATATAATGATTGGTTTATTATGTAAAACCTAATCCTCCATGTAACTAGGGCATGAGATGAAAAGTGTGTTCATTAGTAGGGTAAGACGAACATCCTCAACACCTCATTGTGAAGAGATTTGCCTACATACCAATATTATAAGGATGGATCAAGCCTAATTTAGTTATCCCCACCTAAATATTGGTACAATTTCAATTTATGCTAGTATGATAGTGGCCTTGATTTCCTTAATGTTATTGAAATTGGAAAATTGGATAATATGAGCTTAGGGTTGAGTAGATGGTAGTATGCAGAATTAGGGTAGAATAGGGATTGATAAACTTAAATATGCTCAACTTTTTTTGAGTTTGAATGTGTATTTTGAATTTGATTTACACTAGAGGTCAAAGGTCTAAAAGTCATGTACATATATTATTTTGTTGCATGTGTGGATGATAAAATATGTCTAGGCTGACCTTAGGAGGTTCTAGTTTTGAAAATATACCCATTTGAGAAAAGATAGGGAAAAAGACATTAACACCATTTTAGGGACACTAGTGTCATGTGGTGTTAGTGTCCTTATTGTGGTATGAGTATATAGATGGCAGAACACTAGGCACAAAGGGCCAAGATCAGGAAATGAGGGTCTAGGATTGCTTTGGGGCTGACTAAGGACATATGTGGGCCCACAAAAAGGCTAGATAAGTGGGACAATAGGATATAGGATAGGTATAGGGATAAAATAGAGATAGGTAGTCTCAAGTAGCACTCTTAACACTCAAATCCCACTTTTGGGTGAATATATTTGCCCCCCTCCCTTTATTCTAAAAATGCAACAAATTGAAATGACTAGGATAAAGGAATAAGAAGCATACCTATACTTACATAGGAAGTGAAGCCCATGAAGCTAGGCTGAGTGTGTGAAGTTGGGTTTGAGTATGCGAAGCATACTCCAATTCATGTCCTACAATTTAAATGTACATAAATTAGTCCTCACTTAAGAGATATAAGAAGAAAAAGACTAAATTGAGTAAAAATGTAAAACTAAGTAAAGAGATATGAAAGAAGAAAGGAATGAATACA
This sequence comes from Torreya grandis, assembly GCA_037957365.1. Classification (NCBI taxonomy): domain Eukaryota; kingdom Viridiplantae; phylum Streptophyta; class Pinopsida; order Cupressales; family Taxaceae; genus Torreya; species Torreya grandis. The sequence goes on from JARHVA010001395.1 coordinate 1,810,856, forward strand.
TATCATTGGGTACATGAACTAATGCATGAACCTAGTGATCACTTATGTGTGTGCATGTATATAGTGATGAATAGCTAAATAAATAGGACTAAGTTGATGGCTTTCTCAATCCTCATGTGTGGGTGGCTCAATAACTCAATCCAATTTTGAATCCACCATTACCTAACCCTATTTGGTGGATCATGATGTATGAATAACTTGGATTAGACTGATAGTGTGTCCAACCCTCTCATATAGGTGGCTCAAAAACTCAAGTAGGCTATGAATCCATCATTTCCCACCCATGTATAGTATATGCATATAAAATTGTATAGTGTAAAATATTGTAAATGTCTAACTAGGTATATTTAATTATGTATGTCAGATTTGCAACCACTTGGGTACATTAGATAGCTCTAGGCAACTTAGGAATGCCAACCAATATATATGGAATAATGCATGAAATTGGTGTGCAACCTAGAAATATACTGCTAATTTTATATAAAATAGATAATGACATGGAATTTGTCATTCCATATGATCAATCAATGTGTAAACGAGCATATAGAAATATTGTGCTAGGCACATGCCTCCAAATTTGATATCTGAGCATATGGATTCTGGAATGAGTTGTAATAAACTATATCTGGGTATCTGAATTGAATATGGGAATGGTCATGCCATACATTATGCTCCCAATCTAAGAAAAATGATATAAATTTAAACTAAACTAGTATGAATCTAAGCAAATTTGAGTATAATTGATAAATCTATAATTGAATCTAGGCAAACATGTATTATACCTTCTATACTATTCTATCCAATTTGGGTTGTTCTAAAATTAAGTCTACTAGATAGTAGTGCCATATCTTGGACAGTAGCACCATGTGGCACTAGTGTCCCAATTTGGGCACTAGTGTCCTAATTTTAATTTTGTACAACTATACTACTTTTTAGGTCACTACTTCCCACTATGTTTACCTATGTCTAATTTTTTGTAATTAAGATTGTGTGCTGAAAAATGTACTGTGAGTCCAATATAGGAGCCTGATCTCCATGACAAACCCCTATGAATGCCCCTTATTTTGAGGGGAGTTTTTGAACATGTGCAATAATTATCCTCAAAATAAAAAGATCTATAAAATGTGTGTTAGCTGAAGCATATATGATAACTTCATAATTATCCAATATGATGTGCATACATAACATCAAAATGTAAGATAATCTGAGCATAAGTATGTAATGTAAGATGTATGTCATGTCCATAATTCAAAAGGGTGTCAAGATATATGTAATAAATGTATGTAACAATAAATCTATGTAATAACTAGGTAACTACTTAGGGGAATGGGGCATTATGTCCATTACGACACCCAAATAAGAAGGGTAGATGCATGAGGTCCCTCATGGCATAAAAAACTATTATGTATAAAAATAAAAGACAAATGTCATGTCCATGCTGCATATAATAAAGCATACATACAAAACACAAGAGGTACATAAACTAGGCCAAGGGGACACAATATAAGGACATGGGCACATGTCACTAAATCTAAGAAAATAAGACATATAAAGACATGATCAAATTTTTTCATATGTAAGAAAAACAAAAGTGGGCTTAGATCCAAGGACATGTTCAAATGTCCATATACACAATCAAGCAAAAACACATAAGTAAATGGGCACATGTTTAAAGCATACATACTATGAATAGAATTGGTGTATAACCAAAGAGTAATGTCATATTCAAATTCCTTCGAATAGAAGGAACATGGAGATACAATCAAGTCTAAATTAGGTAATCTATAAGTTAAAGCATGCATGAATATGTAATATATATACATGTAAGAATGAGGATGTACATATTTTGAGTCTAAATTAGTAATAACAAGCAAAAAAATTGAGTAAGAGTAGCATGATAAATATCAATATATAACAATGCTAAAGATGGGATGTAGAGTATAGAAAGATAAAACTTGGGAATCAAAATGTGTATAGGATGACCCCAAGTGGGTGAATGTTCAAGTGAAGAAACATGCATTGGTGTATATGACCCTAATGGGTAGATAATAGTAAGTTTGGATCAATGTATTGGACCTGATTCCTCTAGTAATCTATAAGCACTCGTTAAGAACAAATGAATCATGTATGTATGATAAAACTGACTATACTAAGATATATAACATATGTGGTGTCTATCAAATATACAAAATGTAAACATAACAATGCATATAATCTATAATTTAGTGTATTTTGAGTAATATTTGAATGTTTTTGTGTTTTTGAAATATTATAATATTTTTGTATTTTCTGGATATAAACTATGTACAAGCAACATGAAAATGAACTATGTACAAGGATCAAGAAAGAAGGAAATCATGTAAAAAAATGGAGGAACAATACCATCTTATGAGTCTCATGGGAGAATCACTATCATTATGGCCCATGTCAAAAATAGGAATGGTAATATCTCATGTAGTGTGATTGATATGCTATAGTTGAATGGTGTTGTAGTAAGAATTTGAATATTGTTCATCATCAAAATCATAATAGCCTATAATGCTAGAGGGAATTGCCTCATATTGCGGGGTTAAATTTTTTGAATTGTGCTTTGGAATATTGATTGTGATTTTTCCCTTTGAAATTGTGCTTATTGTAGACATATGGTGTTGTCGAGGCTCTTTTGTTAGAAATCCTTTTTTGAGAATGCTTGTTGACTTAACATGATTTTGACTTTATAACTTAAGTTCTAGCTCTGTTTGTAATATTTCCTATGTATTTGGACTTTTTTCCTTGATAAAAAATATCTATGAATGGTTTACCTTAGGGTGTTCAATAAATCCCAAACCTTGTTTACCAAAGTTATCAACTACTTGAATAGGAGTAGTCGTGTCTTGGGTCTGCTTGTCCAAACCTTGACCTTGATAAACAAACTTATATATATATATATATATTGAGGCTCAACTTTTAAATTAGAATTGGGTTGTCCAAATATATATATATATATATATATATATATATATATATATATATATATATATATATATATATATATATATATATATATATTTGGACAACCCAATTCTAATTTAAAAGTTGAGCCTCATTTTAGAGAGGTATATTTTCATCATTTAGTTGCTTTACCTATGCTATTTTACTATTTCTTGCTATGATTGTGTAGTGTGAACCTTTCATTGTTTTGAGTTGTGCTTTGAAAACCATTTTTATACTGTTTGTAAATTTGACCCTTTTTTAATTTGTAGATGTGTCATTATTTTTTTTTTGGATGATGTATCACTAATTGAGTCATCTATACCCATTATCTTTTTTATTTTCCTTTTCAATTCTAAACATGAATCAGTGTGATTCCCATGTATTCTATGATATGTACAATAATATCTAGATCTCCTCATTGGGTGTAGGGAAGGTAGGTTGATAAGCTTAGTTTTAATAATTTCCATTAGTATCTCACTTAATATCTTATTTTATCTTTTAATTATTTTTAAATAAATATTTATAGATGTACTTTTTTGTGATTTAAGATTTAGATATGAAAGAGTGCTAGGCACAACTTATTAGATGTAGATGTATATAAATGTTTAACACTAGCATAATCTATATAATGTGTATATGTAATATGATTTGACAATAATGTGACATGGTCAATTAATAACTTATTTTAATTTTTTAAATATGATATTATCTTATTCATACTAATAATTTGATCCCTTAGAGTCTCACATGTGCAAACCCTAATTGCTTATGATTGAACATGCAAACACACACCCTGTAGGGAAGATGTGTGAATACGTTGAGTATGGGGATTAGTGAAAATGGTATAGGATGCTTCATCTCATGTAAGTGTGATAGCATGGACCTAGTTATATGGAAATTATCTATCACTCTCATTTAGATGAGGAGGAGAAAGAGATTTTTTCTTATGCATAAGATATAACATTGAACCTTGAAACTTGATTGTTAGCTTATGTATTATATCTTCTATGTAATTTTTTTTTCTTAATTGAATTACACATAAGATAATAATGAGATTATAGAGATATAATTAAACATGACATGCATTTAAACTTATATAAGGAATTATCTATACATGTGTTTATGTATTTTTTGAGTCCATTCTGAATTAAAGGGAACAATCATGCAAATGAAAATATTAAACTTTGAAAAAAAAAGTGATAAACTTCATATGTCATTATTATGATTATTATATCAAATAAAATTAGAAAATGTATGGATCTAATATCTAAATTCTAGGAATATAAACCATAGAGTTATCCAGTGTTAGGGTTTGTGCAATATTCAAATTAAGTCAGGTTCCTTTTAGGACTTTGTGTATGTAAATCCTATGTTTGTTAAAGAGATGAGTATAATAAATCAGGGTAATAATATTCAATAAACACAATCATTGATTTGTCATTGAATTAACTATCTTTGGATTTTCTAAAAATAGTAATAAATAGTGCAAGTAATGACTTAGATAAAAAACACCTGATATGAATGATCTAGGTGATATAAATTTAGGTGAAATGTATTTTGAGTGTCGTAAAATGGATTTTTATGTTATAACCCCTCTTGAATAGTAGCATATGTTTCTCTCAATTATTTTTTTACTTTTCTTAATTCTTTGAAAAGAAAGAAACTAGTGATAAGGGCTATGTAGAAAAACCTATTAAAAATGTTCACGTTGAATCCAAGTGATTGTGGAGAGATCCTCTTTGGCTTGGAAGGATGAACTAAAAATAATAAAAAACTAAAAGAAACTTGTTTTTTAGACAAATAAATGGGTGTATTTCCTAGCATGAACTAGATCCTAGAAGCAATAGCTTTCTAGAAGGCTGTCAATCCACCTAATTTAAACACTTAAGTTGAAATGATGAAATAAAAGTATTTTGCATAAAAATATCAAATTAATAATATTAAAATTATCAAGTAATTGAATTTGAGACAATGAAGCTAAATGATTTGATAAATTAATCAAAATGAAATAACTAGTTTGATTATACTAATGCTGAAAATTGGTGAAGGTAAGGTTGTGGTTTTGGGGTTAAAAATGGTTTGGTTTATCTAGTGACAAGAGATAAAGTTTTGGTTAAGGTTGGTAAATGGTTAAATTGGTAAAAGGGTAAGAAATAAAGAAGGCAAAAGGGATAAATTGTGAAGAGGTAAATAGATGAAAGGGATGAGAAAGAAAGGAGGTAAAAGGAGATAAATGGATATATGGTGAGGAGGCTAATGGGTAATTGGAATAAAGAGAAAGAATAAGTTAAGGGTAAAGAGGAAAAGGGGTGGAAGGAGAATAATAAGGCCAAAGGGGTTGTGGTTTTGAGGTCAAGAAAGAAGAGGCCAAAGGGGGTTAAGAAAGAAGCAATTGAATTTACAAAATAATACAAATTACCTTGATGTTTGTTGAAGATGGATTAAGGATGGCTTATTGAGGATGCTTGTTGAAGATTTTGGTATAGCTTCATTGCTTGAGATATTATCTCCAAGATGATAATGACCTCCAAGATTATTACCTTCTCTAAAAACATGGAATAATATGATAATAACAAAATATTAACTTACCACTTAACCTTGGGTGGAGAAGAGGGGGGTATTTATAGAATTTTTATGTGAAGATACATGCCAAAATATAGGAATATTGAAGCAATTCAAATCTCTCCAAGTGGGCTCATGATTTATTTAAGGTGAGGTTGGTGAATATTCCCATGTGGGTTGGTGAGTCTCCACATTTGAATGGAAATCATGCACATGGGTTTGAATGAGACTTAAAGACTTTTTACCATCCTTTCTTACTTTCACACAAGAATTTAAAGGGGCGACACACCAAATGTGGCACCATTTTCCATGTGGGGGATGAAAAGTCTAAGGTGAGGTTGGTAAGGATTCCCATGTGGGTTGGAAAATCTCCCATTTGGGTTGGTGAGCCTCCATTTGAGCTATAAAATCAAAAATGGATGTTTTTTTATCTTTTCCAAAGTCTTAAAGAGGTAGGTATCTCTTTTAAAGTATAATTTCATGTGGGAAGACAAAATACATGTTTAATAATGATCCATTAAAGGGAAATTCACCACATTTCATGGGGGTGCCCTTGTGATGCTTGAATGAGGTCATCAAGCACTTTAAGAAGGGTCCAAAGTGGGGTATGATGTCCCACATGACGCCACATTACTTCTAAGCCACGTCACTTGCCATATCAGCTCTTAAATCACCTCACATGTCACTTGCCATGTCACATGCCATGTCACTTATCATGTCACATGCCATGTCACTTGCTATGTCATCATGAATAGTGATAGTGGGTCCCATAGTGAATAGTGATGGTGAATAGTAATTTTGAATAGTACTTTCAAATAGTGATTTTGAATGATATTTGTGACTAGGAAAATAGTGATTTGGGTGGTTAAGAGGGGTTTTGGGAAGGTTTAAGAATTTTTATGGGATCTTAAGGCATTTAGGCATAAAAAATTGTGTGTGTAGTTTTCTAGTTTCTACATTTTGCCCTTTTTTGTTATGCAACCTTGAATTGACAAGCTGAAAAATAAAAACTAATCACTTGGTCAAAAGTTAGGGTACCATGAGTATGGGAGGAGGTGTTTCCCCTCAAATTGAGTGTAGATGAGGAAATTTCAAATTAGGTGTAGGTTTTATAAGCAGTTGATAGGGAGGCACTAGGTGGTGCCACAAGGTAGTTGGGTATGTGAAATGCTAATGGTTTCACAAAATATGACTAAGCACAATAGTCAAGATTATGCAGAGACTAAAGGTGCCAATTTTGATTACAATGGTTAGGTTCTAAGATAAAGATAAGGTAATTAGTCCTTAACATTGGTCATAACTAACTAGGTTAGTCTTATCAAGGTTCCTAGATAGGGTTAGTGTTGACTCAGGTATCTAGGGTAGGAAGTGCTCCTAAGAAAAACAAAAATGGTCTAGTTTTGCATGAGTTTGTGAAAATGTTTAAAATTTTAACATGACAAGGTTGGTCATTATATGTAAAATTTATTGCAAAAATTGCCAATGTTTTGGGTCAAATACAATTGACGTCAAGGTGGACATGGTGAAAGCATGGGTGGATTAAGTATGGGTTAGAAGAAGATAGTCAAGCTGACTCTAGATGCACGTATCAAGTAGACATTGCCTACATAGTTCCATAGATAAGGATTAAAAAAGAACATCATGCCAAATGTAGTTCTTTTAAGGTGAAGGGTATTGGTTAACCTGGTTGTCCTAATTGGAGATGATATAGGTAGGTCTAGGTGAAGGATGTTAGATAAAGGGAAGTACCAAAGGGTGAAAAAGATGGCTATCAAATATTTTATGATGGGTGTGGTAAAAATGGTGGATGAGGTGAGCTATGATGAAATTAGATGATTATGTCAACTATGTAAAATGAATCTATAGACATGGATAAGTAGGTTGAACCATGAAGTTTATACCACCATCATAAAGAAAAGGAAAGGTAGAAATATGTGATACTAGGATTTGGAAAATCTAGAACTACTCAAAATGCCATGGTGATCTGATGTGTTCTTTCATCACCATCCAAATAAGCTAACATTTTTTACATTCTAGAATAATGTTGTTAACAAGCTATGGAAGGTTATTATTCAATGGTTTGGGGAAGAAAAGTAGTAGAGTGGGTAAACAAGAAGTGGAAAAGATTTGAACTCTTGACTCTTGAGTTAGTGGGGCCCCAAAATAAGTAAGCATTGAGTTTTTGAGGTAATTCAAAGAAAGATGTCAAGGGTTTTTATAATATGGAGTGAGGTGAATAATAATAACATTAATTAATTAAGAGAGTAGGTTGTGGATTATGGTTAAAGAGCAAGGCTATTAAAAGGTGTAAGAAGATGTAGTTTGAAAGGGAGAATCACGAGAAATTATTGGTTGGAAGGTTAGGGATGTGAGAGGGTGTAGCTATCATCCCCATGTGGGTAGCCCAAATATTCCATTTGAAGGTGGTTTTAGTTTTGATTCTAACATCTTCAAAGGTTGGAGTAAAAGGGGTTTAAAATAGGCAAGACCAAAAGAGGTAGGGAAGGAATTTTCATCTCGATGGCTGAATGATGTTTAAGTTTACTAGTTGCTCATATGAGCTAGTGGTCCTAGCCAATTATGTTATAGAGCCATAGGATTGGTATATATCTTACATTAAACCAAAATTGAGTGGAAGACCTTGGAGGCCATAACATGTTAAAAATGGGTAGAGGGTTGAAAAGGAAAAAAGGTGATAGGAAGGATGAAGGGAATAGTTGGAGAGGGACAAAAATGATAGTTTGAGCATGACATATAGAGGCATTAAAGCAAGAAAGGGAAGCTCCTAAAGTAAGGAACCTAACCATATTTCATGTATTAAGGGAAGGGCATGGACGATACAAGGAAGTAGACAAATAGATGTACACATAAGTAGTACAACTAGTGACCACACTCTAAAGAGGTGGAGGTGAAATTGGAGAACATAAGGGAGATCCAACAAGGGATGAGGTAAAGGTGGACTAGGAGATGGATGAAGAGAAAATAATGAGGACATAGATAAATATGAAGGTGAAGAAGGATGTAAGAACCTAGGATTGGTCATATAGGTTAGGAAGAATAAGGAAGGGCATCAAGGGAGATGAAAAAATGAATTGAAATGGAGAAAAGAGAAGAAAAATAAAAGGTATAATATTGGGGGTGAGAGATGCACTAAATAATGATAGATTGGAGAATTAAAAAGGATGGAGAGAGAAGTGTAATAATCATGAAGGGTAAGGGAAGAATGAGGGATATGGGTGGCCATTAAAGGTTTGAAAACAAGTCTAAAAAAGATAAAAGAGAAAATATTTTGGTGATGAAAATGCAAAAAAAAGAAATAAATGAAAGAAAAATAAACATGAGGAAAAAAGGAGTGAAATGAGGACATAAAGAGGATGAGGGGAGATGGAAGAAGTAGGTGGTATCCTGACCAAGTAAGCATGGGTGATGATATGAAAGGAGAGAAATAATGAAGCAAAGTAGATGGTGGTTTTAGAGATGAGAATGGGATGGAAAATGGGAAATGGGTGAAGAATGAGGGGAAGTAAAGGATGGGTGGAAAAGAAGGTGAAAAGAGAAGGTAGGTGTTAATTAGCTTGTTAGAAGATATTGACAAGCTGAAGGTTGATTAGAAGAGATTGACACGCTAAAAAAATGGTGAGGTGGTGAAGAAAGAGGGGGACATAATGAAAGGGAGTGAGATGAAACTAAGGGATGAAGACTAGAGATGATAAGAACAAAAAGGAATAATTGAAGTAGGGATACAATACATGGATACTCACATAGATGAAAAAGATAAGTGAGTACCAAGATGGAAAAAGGAAAAGTGGAATGTAAAAAGGGACATAGACAAAAGAGATAAGAAGAAAAGGGAAATTATGGAAGGCTTCTCAAAGAATAAATACCCAGGGAGGAACTAGTTGTGGAGGAAAAAGGGGAAGATAAAAAGGTTGAAAGGATGGAAAAAAGAAAACAAGAAGAATGGAAAATGGGTACGATGGGAAAAGTGGTAGAATGACAGAGAGTGGTGGTACACAAAGAAAAAGTGCAACAATAGAAGAAATAGAAAGATTTCAATATGCATAGTACTAAGTGGAATGGGTGAGGGAAAGAGAGTGATAAAGGGGGTATGACAAATAGCCAAGGGGGGGGAAGATGATGAAGATAGAGAAAGAAGTTGAAGGGGATAAAGGGCAAGGTTGGTAATAAGGTGAAAGAAAGGTAGAAAATGCAAAAGGTGGGTGGCGAAATGGGCCATGAAGCATGCATAAAGAAAGATGATGGGGAAGGTAATGAAGTAGAGTAGGAGGTAGCTTTATGAGAGGTAAGGGGGACCAATGGGGAATACTATCAACCTTTGTGTTAAAAGATATTGACAAGCTAAAAAAGTGATTAAAAGAGATTGAAAATCTGGATGTAGGGAGATGGTTAGGAGATAGGTAGAGAAGTGGAGGAAGAGATTTTAGGTGAGAAGGACAAATAAAGTAAAGGAAGTGGCTGAGCTGACCTCCATAACTTAGTGCTACCTACATAGTCCAGAAAGACCTTAGGCTAATGTAGTTCTCCCAAAAATGGGGGAATGACTTAAAAATAAGTATTAGATGGTGTTTAAACATAAGGATGTTGAAGAAGGAATTCAAATCTTCCTTGATGTAGGATTCCCTAAGCAAGAGGGCATTGTTAGCGATGGAAATGAGTGAGAAGAAAACAAAGAAAAAAAGGGATGGGACTTAGTTATTAGTGGTTGAGCTACCCCTAGAGTAGTGCTTACATATTTAATGGACATCAGGCCAATGTAGTTCAACAAGGTTTGGGTGAGTGGTGTTCAAATTGGCTGCCCCAATTTGATGGACCACATGGGCTTGTTTGGGCTGAGGGAGAAGGTTTGGTAAAACAACAATTTTGGGTTTTGGTGAAGGTGTCGGTGAAAGTGAATGGGGTAGGTTGGTAAATAGTTACCACAATGATCCCACATTTATTAGGATGAGATATATGTATGGGAAAGGTAGGATAAATTAGAAGGGAAAACAATGTTAAGTACCACAAATGACCATCAATGGAGCTAATCCAAATAAGAGTTGCCTTTGTTAAGAGGTTATACCTTATAATATTGTGAGAGGGTAGGAGTTTGGAGATAGTGTTTACTTTTATGAGTCAAGTTTTAGTAGGTGTGGGTCTATTTAGATCTATAGAGTCACTATGGCCAAGGTTTACCACCGCTACGAGTTGAGTTTTAAGGGCAGTAACAAAGTGATAACCTACAAAGAACTTATTTGATAGTCAAGGAGATTCTACAAGTAAATAAGTTAGTAGTGTGGTGAGAAATAGAGGATGGACCCTGCTTGACCCAAGAGCTGCATGGGTAGGCTAGACAAATGGTGGCCATATCTACATCTTTTAACCCAATTACTTGGAATCGTAGACATTGGGTCCCATTTAGAAGAGGCCATAGTATCAAGGAGCTATGTGGTCTAAGATATTAGTGATATAATTAGATAAGATAGTCATTCCCCTACTATGGATGGACTCTTAGATGGTATAAAAGAAAAGACTCATGTTCGAGTAGACACTACCAATGGTTGGGGTAGATGTTTAAAGCTTGTCGTAATGGGCTAGTAGGAATAAGAGGGTATTGTGTTGGATATTGTTGGTTGAATGTTATTATTCTTGAGGTTGTGTGGATACTTATGAATTTTATGGTTATGGTTATGGTTATGATTGGTATAGTTATGGTTGTTGTAATATCGCTTAATGTAAAAGAAATGACCATTGCTGTTGCAATGTTGGATAGTAAAAGTCAGGGTGAAAACATCAACCATGCACATTAAGATAAGAATAGGGCTTGATGCTTTGTTTTTGAAAAAGACTAAAAATAGACTTGAAGTGAGATAACCTTAATGAATATAAGCCCTTAAAATGCTGTGCATGAGCAGTCGTTAGTTGATAAAAAAGGTTTCATGATGACAAGGTGTCAAGTAAGCTCTAAATCCCTTGATTTATAGATAGTCAAAAGGGAAGATAGGTGATAGGTGGTGTGAAGGGTAACAGAGGATATGTAAAATTACCTCATGTGAATTAGTTTTCCCCTTCTATAGGTGGCCCGAGAATGGTAATAGATAAGTCCATGTCATATGTTAGATGTAGACTGATCAATGTGGGATGTCTACATGTGAAAGCTAATTATGATTGTAGATTTTTTTATGGTAATGGGTCTTTTGCTTTATTGCTATATATGGGAGGCTGATTGATGTGAGAAGCTTCCATGAAATTGCTCTACTTTTGACAAAGTTAACTCAACCATCCTTCGAGGGATTGGTATAAGATCATTAGCTTTGTTTTAATGTTCTTGATAGTTTTCCTTCAAGGGAGTAGTCCACCTTACATTTGGCAATTTTTATTTTATTTTTAGGTAGTTGTCCTTCAAGGGAGCAGTCTACAATACTTAAGATATTGACCCAATTAATTATTGCAAGATGAAATGTGTTTAGACATGGACTAGTCTAATTAGGTTCAGAGGTTGACCTTTATGAGGGTAAAACTTTACACAAGAAGGTTAATAATATTTGATAGGGTGTGGTTTTGAGAGATAATCACCATGGGATTTCATCATGTTAGAGATGAAAAGTATCCATGAGAACCATGCTATGGGTAGAGCTGTGGTACCCATATTTAGGATTAGGCCATGATTATGATGGTTAATCACATGGTTCTATTTTGTAATCAATTGTCTTCAAAAGGGGAGGAGGAAGGTGGGTGAAGGTGAAAATCTCATAATCAAGGGATGAGCTTAAGTTAGATAAACAAGTGAGTTTGATATTTATTTAACATAAAAATAGATGTAGATGTGAAGCATTTAGAGGCTTAGGTTCTAATTTTCCTTCGAGAGAGGAAAAATGATAAGCTCCTAATCCATACTTATGGTGATAATGTAGGGTCCCAGCTAATTGAAAGAAAACTTGCCTCATTTAGTCTTCTCCATGTTGGTCACATGTTGGTTTTTTTTTAGGATGAGATCTATGATATTGAATTCCCATTGTTTGAGGTGCTTGTTATAAGTTCATGTGATATGCTCTTGATAGATATGGAGGTGGGTGAGAGATAGTAAATGATGCTCATCAAGTAGCTCAAGTTGAGCTAAATGATGTTGATGAAAATATTCTTCAAAAATAAGCTTTTTCAAAGATATGTGAAGAGAAGGGATTTGGATTTGAAGAGGCAAGATTACCTCTATTCAGAAGACTAGAGATAAAGGGGTAGCACCAGTAGAGGTTCAAATGCTAGTGCGATAGGCCCATAAGGCAAATGGGATGTGTAAGTGCCAATCCAGACCTAAATCACTGACAACTTTGGTTAATATTTTAGTGACGATTTTATTAGAGGCTTCCATGTGTCTATTTGCTTTTGGTCAGTAAGGCAAGGAAAAAATTAAATCACTGCCAAATACATCACATAAAACTTTGAATTGCTTATTCTTGAAGGATTTTCCATTATCGATAATGATCTTATGAGCAAAACTAAAGCGATAGATGATATGGTGGTTGATTAAGTCAACAATCTTTTTTAATTTGGTAGAGATTAGAGGAATAACTTCCACCCACTTGGTAAAGTATTTGGTGGCTATGAGAATGGAGCTATGACACTGTGAATAATGGGGGTTAATTTCCCCAATGAGATCAAGCCCCCATTGAGAGAAAGGCCAAAAGTCCTTAGATACTTGGAGGCTATTAGCTAGTGCATAATGTTAATTATCATGTTGTTGACATTTAACAATTTTTTTTACATAATCACAATAGTCTTGGCTGAGGGTGGGCCAATAGTAACCAAGGCAAAGGATGCGTTTAGTGACCAACAGGCCACTAAAGTGTCCCTCATAGATCCCATCATGTGTTTATTTGATGGCATGGGAAGCTTCATGGATATGTAGGCAATGAATAAGGAGACTGTAAAAACCATGTTTGTAAAGGATTTCCCCCTAGTATTGTGTAATGAGAGGTAATATGAATAAAATATCTTTGGGCATTCCTATAGAGGTTGGGAGGAACAATGCCTAGGTTGAGGTAGTTGAAATTTTGGTCATACCAAATGTTAGATGGGGGTTACTCTACATTAAAAATAGTAGGGAGGTCAAACTAGCCATAAGAGGGTGTGGTAAAATGATGAATGGTGACAAATATTTTGGAACCAAAAGGCTAAGAAGGGATCTGAGAAGCAAGGTAGGCCATTGTATCCAAAAATTTATTAGTAGATTGAGGAATGGATTGGACTAGGTAATGTTTGAATGATTTTAAGATTTTGTCGACTAAAAGTTTATATTTTAGCAAGACATCATTATTACATTGATAGAACTCATTGACCTAGTTGACCACAAGCTAGGAATCACCAAAGACATGGATTGTCTTAATTCCCAAGCTTTGTGTAGTTCAGACACCTATCAGTAGGGCTTCATACTTGGCCATATTATTGGTGCATTCAAAGTCAAGTTTTAAGGAGAGAGGAAGGGGTTCACCATCGAGAGGAATGAGAATAACTTTGACACCCCCTCTTTTTTGGCATTTAGAGACATTAAAGAGCATGATCATTTAGTAGGTTACACCATCTTCTTGAAAAAGAGTCATGATAGACTCATATGAAAAGTTAAGAGGGGGTGGTTGGTTATTTTCTAAAGGAGCTTCATCCAATTGATCATAAATGACGTAACCTTTAATCGACTTTTGTTGGAGAAATTCAAGGTCAAATTTAGCTAGGAATATGAGCCACTTAGCCATATGATAACTTTGGTATGGTTTAGAGTGCCTGTATTTGAGTGGGTCGGTATTAATGATGACATATGTTTTATGGTTAAGAAGGTAGTGGTAGAGTTTGGTGGCCATGAAGGTCAATGCTAAGCAATGATTCTCAATGTGTGTATACCAATTTTTGTATTCTACAAGCATATGGCTAATGTAGTTTATCACTTACTCTTTGTGTTGTTCATCTTGGTGAGCCAACATTACCCCTAGGGACTGGTCAATGGCATAAATATATAGGTAAAAGGGGTGGTCATCATTCAGAGGGGCGAGGACAAGTGGTGATAAAAGGTACTATTTGAGTGAATCAAAGGCCTTTTAACAATAAATACTCCATTTGAAAGAGACATCCTTATTCAGAAGGTGATGAAAAGGTTGGCAATGGTCTAAAAGTTGGGAAATGAAATGATGAATGGATTGAAGTCTTCCCTGAAGGCTGTGGAGTTGTTTAAGGTTGGTTGGAGGATGCATGTCCAAAATTTCTCTGACTTTAGTAGGATCTACTTCAATTTCATGAAGAGAGATGATGAATCCAAGAATCTTATTTGAAAGGACCCCAAAAATGTATTTCTTAAGATTTAGGCAAACATTATAACATATGAGGTGTTCAAATATGATCATAAGAATAGACAAGTGGTCTTTTTAGAGTTTGGATTTCTTGAGAAGGTCATCCACATAGTATTCTATGATCTTATGGATGATATCATGGAAAATATAATTCAAGGCATGTTGTTAGGTTTTACCAACATTATTTAACCTAAAAGGCATGACTCTACAACAAAAATTTACCCAAGGGGTCATAAAGGTAGTGTTATGTTGATATTCAAGAGTAATCAAGATCTGATTATAACTCAAAAACCCATCCATGAGAGATAACATGTCATGGCTAGTCGTAAGATCAACAAGCTAGTCAATGCTAGGGAGAGGGAAGTCATCTTTAGGGAAGGTGAGATTAAGGTCATGAAAGTCCAATCAAATTCATAAAACCCCCTTGACTTTGGTGACAAGTATGATGTTTGAGACCTATTAGGTGTAGTTAATGGGTTGAATGAAGTTTATATATAGGAGACAATGAATCTCTTCTTTGACAAGAAGGGCTATGTGAGGATGCATGCATCAAAGTTTCTATTTAATAGGCTTAGCATCATGGTGAGTGGCTATGTTATGGGTAGCAATGGTGGGGTCAATCCCAGACATATCATTATAAGACCAAATGAAGGCTATGCTACAGTCTTGGATGAAAGAGGAAAAATCTTGAAGTTCCTTGGTATTCAATGATTGGCCCAATTTGACAATGAGGGGGTCATCTAAAGTGCCCATGTTGATATCGATGGTAATTCAATCAACATAATCAATGCCTTAAGAGGAAGGGATTTGTGGATAGAAGACTTCCCCATACCTAGGTGGGTAAGAATGGAATCATCATCTTGATGTTGGATGGTGTTGATGGTGGGAGAATCATTCTCTACCATTTCAAGATGTATGAGTGGAAAGACCTTAGTTTTGCCACTCTTTTGGTAGATGATAGGGCCCAAAATTATAATATTAATAATAAAAAAAGTTAGGAGTGATGATATTAGGGTCTTCATGTGGAGAAAGTGATTAGGTTGGTAAGGATGGGACATCTTCCTCTATGGTGGTAATGGGTTTGGATGAATTAGTGGATTCTTGAGGTGGTTCATACCCAAGGCCAAATGACTCATGAAGTTTTAAAGTTTTGAAATGGGGTAACTCATGAGGCCCTTATTCATTGTAATCGATGTTAAATCCTTTCCAATCACATCTATAAAGATACAACTTAGCAAACTTTGGTTTGTTAAGATAGAAAAAGTTAGAGGCAAATGGTTGGATGGATGATGTAGTGGTAGGGGCTGGAAGTGGCTGATCAAGTCCCCCATAAATGAAATTCATTTGATGGTTAGGGAGACCAATGGGGATGATGGTTTCATTGTTAGGGTCATAAAAAGGGTCATGTTTGAGATTCCCATATTTTTGGGGGTTAAGGAAGGCATATAAGTCTAAGAGTCTATATTTACCAAAAAAAAGATGTTGGAATGTGGTTGTCACAAGGTCTTCTAAAAGAATTTGGGAAGAGGGGATAGATGAGCTAGTGGAAGCTTCATCAATAGTAGGTGTGGAAATGCTATGAGTTTTGGTTGGTGAGGTTGTGCTATTAGTAGATGGCTATGTGGTGGATAAGGGAGGAAGAAGGACACCATTAGACCAATATGTCATATTGCAAGATGTAAAAGGACTAGGGTCAGCTTGGATAGTCACAACTTGCCTTTCATGTTCAAACTTGACACATTGATGTAGGGTGGAAGGGACATAACTCATGGCATGAATCCAAGGGTGTCTAAGTAAAATATTGTATTAAAACTCTCCTTATAAAACATAAAAGAGTTTGGGAATAGTATGAGGTCTTAAACAAATATGGAAGACAACTGTGCCCAAAGTGGTAGCCATAGTATCATTAAGAGATCAAAGAACCACTGAGCTTTTAGACATGATGGTTTTAGGTAACTACAACTGGTCATAAGCATGGGAGGAGATAATATTCATGCTATCTCCCCCATTGATCATCACCCTTTAGATGTGGGTTTGATTGATATATGCCATAATGAAGAGAGGGGGATCAGGATCCTCTAAATGAATAGAAGGTATTTTTGAATTTTTAAAGGTGACAAGGCTAGAAGTTTGAAGGGTACCAAAAAAAGTAGCTCGAGGCCAAGGATCATTGGGTTGGACCTTGATATATTATAAATCCTCTATGAGTACTTGACAGTGATGGGGGGAGGTAGAGATTAACTCATACAAGCTCATCTTTGTTGGAGTTTGGTGAAGTTGCTTGAGAATAGATTTTTAGATGGATATTGCATATGGATTAGGGTATGGAGGGTTAGATGGAGAGGCACCTAAGATAGACACCTTGGGTTTATTTGGAGATGGATAAGGTTGGGTATTATTAGCTTGGGTGTTTGGGAAGGGGTAAGTCCAAAGAATGGATGCCTTAGTCTTCCCTTTATCCTTTTGTTAGGATGGAGATCGGGTAACCATGTGAATAGTGTGGATAAGGGGGTTTTCTAGGTTGTATGGTTGTTTTGGTTCCTCCTCTTCACTTTTGAGTGAAATAAAAGGTTAGATGGGTTGAGTAGGTGGTTGGATTTACAATGGGGATGAAGGAGGTTTACTCAATAATAGATCATCATCTTTGTATAAGTTGTGAACCAATACCTAGAAAGCTTTATAGTTCTTGGTGTCATGTTTTGGTGCCCTATAATATGCACATATCAAGTTATCATTAAACCAAGAGGGTTTGGTATGTGAAGGCTCGAAGGGTTTGATGGGTGCTAAGCTCAAGGGAGAAGTTTGCAATAAATGCTAGAGGGTGGTCAAGTAAGATTCATCTAAAAGTGGTAAAGGTTTAGCGGTTTTTGTTTTGGGTGTTGAAGTAGAAAGTTTTGGGGACATGGGTTGGGTGATATGTTTCTTGGGTAAAGTGGTATACTTGGTTGACAGTTTTGGTTTAGGTAAGGTGGTCGATGAGCTAGAGGCAAATGATTGTAAGGTAGGTAACTTAGGGATTATTGGTGTAGTGGGGAAAGGTGCTTTAGAGAGAAAGTATGAAGGTGTGACCAATAAATATGGTGAGGTTTTGGTAAAAATGGTGGATTTTGTGTTTAAGGTAGAGGGATGGGGACCTAGAATGGAGGGCAAGGTTGAGGGAGGTAAAATTTGGGGTTTTTGTCCCTTTGATGAATTTACCTCTTTGGTTGTTTTAGTTGTTGATTTTGGAGGGGATTTGGTCACTTTAGTTATCTTGGTGGGTTTAGGTGTTTGAGGGTGAATCAATTTGGAAGGAGTTTTAGTTGGTTGGGTGGAGGTTTTAGTTATTTTAGAGGGGCTAGGTTGGTCTGTTAAAGAAGGGGTTAGAAGTTCTAGTTTGGTTCCCTTACATTTATCTTGACTTTTGATAGAAGGTTTTTCAATTAGAGTTTGGGTAGATGGAGTCATCTTCTCTTATGAGATAGCTTCTAAAGAGGGGGTGGATGGTTTTGAGATAGGGGAGGAAAGTGTGGCATCCTCCAATGGAGGTGTGGATATGTTTACTTCCTTTATTTGGGTGTCTAAAGTAATAGAAGGTAGTATTGTTTATTCCAATAGAGGAATGGGGAAAGAAGTGGTTGAGGTAACATTTTATTCATCAATGGGTTGACTAGTAACCACATTAATAGTATGTGCCTCATCAGATGATTCAGGTTTATTTTCATGATGAGGGGTAGAAGGAGGATGATTAGGGAAAGGTTTGTAGAATATGTCAAGGGCTCAGTTTGGTGGCACATTAGGATTGTCCAATGCGAGCTCGCCCTTGTCAATGAGGGATTGGACAAGGTATTTAAAGGTATTGCACTTGTTGATGTCATGTCCTATGACTCAGTGAAAAGTGCAATGGTCATTCTCATTATACCAACTGGGCATTGGGTGAGAAGTATCAAACTATTGGGGTGGTTTAATTGGTGGAAGTTGGATGATTTTGGCTTTTAGTAAATTTTCTAAAATGGAAGGATAAGGCTCCCCAAGTGGAGTTAATGGCTTATGGTTATTCTAAGTTGGTTCTTTTAGTTTTGGTTTGGATAGTTAAAGGGTTCAGAGGTTTGGTTCCTTGGGTTCTATTGGTTGGTAGGTGGTGGAGGTGTGACTTTGAGGACAATAGAGTTGGTGGTGGCTTTTCTCTTAGAATTGGTATTGGTTGTGTTGTTTAGTTTGGAAGGAAAGGGCTCATTGGTTTTGTAAGTTGGTTTTTTATTCAAATTTAATCTTCCCTCATCAATGGATCTATTAACTAGTTTTCTATCCATGGTAAAAGCTTAATCAAATGTCTAGAATCTTTAGACATGCAATGTGGATGAGATGTGTTTTGCACATGCCCAGGCAAAGAGTTCTATAAGCTCAGGTTGAGGCAATGAAAAGGAAATTTAGTTGATTAGGCTCCTTCAACAAGCCATGAAATTTGAAATAGATTCATCTTCAAATTTCTTAATGGAGTAGAGGTTGGTAATATAATCTTTCTTAGATATATTGATTGAAAATTTATCCAAAAAAAACTGGGCTAGTTAGGTGAAGGAGAAGATGGAGTGTTTTGGGATGACACTATACCAATCCAATGCTAATCCAGATAAGGACATAGGAAAGGTATAGAGGAGGAGAGAATCATCATGGGAAATCAAGTAACATGCCTTCCTAAATGCTCGTAAATACTATTTAGGGTCCTCTTTGCTTTGAAATTTAGAGATTTTTGGAAATTCTCATTGTAGAGGATATGATCAGAGAGGGATAGATGGATGGATGGGTTCATTGAATATTTGGTCATAAGAGATAAGGTTATGTGAACTTGAGATGGATGACTCAAGGGCACTCATCTTCTCCATTAGCATCTTGACCAAGTCCATTTGGGGTTGTTGGGTTGGATAGGTATATGACATGTTTTGTTGGAGCTGTGTGACATGGGAATAACTAGTGGATGGTTGGGATGATGTTATGTGTGTGTGTGAGGTTATATAAGGTTGGGTGGAAGGTGAAGGTATGTATACTTGTGTGTTAGGAATATATTGATAAGATGTCATGGGTATGTGTTAGAAGGTTGAGGTTTGGGGGTTTATGTGTGGCATCAAAGTGGTTAGTGGGTTAGTTGGTTGAAGGTGGGTAGTGACCAAAGTGTTTATAAGGGGAAGTGTTTATGGTATGGAGAGCACTAGATTTTGATATTGGGTTGTCATTGAGAAATTGGTTTCTACCAAAGGGAGGATGGAATCAGGAGTGGAGGATAATGCCATAGTAGGTGGCGTGTAGGAGACTAAGGGTAGGGTTGAACCCACTTAGGGTGTGGTAGGAGGTGTTTGGTTGGGGGGTGGAAAGTTGGTTTGGGTTTTGATGGATGGGATGTTGGAAGAGTTGTGGGTCAAAAATGGTTGGGTTGAATTGGTACCCACCATAATCTGGGGTGGCATGCCAAGAGTGGGTTCAGTAAAGAAAATAAAAGCAAAAGGGGTGTGGTGTGTCATGGTATTGAGGTAGTGCTGTAAATCCAACTGATTATTATCAGGGAATGTAGAAAAGTTAAGATCTCCTTTAGATATGATTGGGACCCTATAAGGATAGGGAGAAGGGAACTCTTAATGTGAGGGGAACTCTCAATGTCTAAGGTATACTCCATAGGTGTGAAAGAAGATGGGGGATGATTAACTTGATTTCTAAGTTGTTGTCTGGTAGTGACCATATGAGAAAATAAGGAATGAAAAGGTGAAGATCTCAACTCAAACAAGAAATAACCAAAAATATTTCAAAGCAATCAACATAAACACTAGAAATGCGTTTAGCCTAGGATTACTTTTAAATCACTTTTGGCTTATGCCTTAAAGAGTATGGAGGGGAAGTTGGTTTGATATGGGTAATAAAAAGACAAGATATAGCTGGTTTTAGCTTGTTTAGGAACTCAAAAGAAATATCTATGTTGAAATTTAGTATGTGGATTGGTATTAGGGCCTACCCCCTCCCTTCACAATCCCACAATGATAAGGGTGTTGGGTGCTTAGCCAAGATATACCGAGTCCATAGTTTATACTCAATTAGAGAGCTGAGTTGGTTCTCCTCTTGGTGGTGAAATTCAAGTGGGATAGCTAGGAGGGGTTAAGGTTGCCACTAGGTGATGAAATCCCAATCAGTCCTTATCTAAAGTATTATTTTGATGTGTTGATTATTTAGTGGTTTGGCTTGGTGTGTGAATACAAGTGAAAGCTACAATAAAATTACTATTCCTACTAGTTACTAGATGAAATAATATTAGCAAGAAATTCAATGGATGAAAATTATATATTTTAAACCCAAAATAAAATTTTAGATTTATTTAAATGCATACAAAATCTCTAAATGCAATCTAAATGAAAAATGAAAATGCAAGTCCTAATCCTAGGATGATTGTTATTTTTATTTCTTTTAAATATGGAAGGAAAATAAACTTGAACTTTTATAAAAATATAGCTAAAACTTGTGTTTTTTTCCTAAGAAATAAAAGAAAACTTAATTTTCTTAAAAATGAAACTAAGAATGCAAGAAAGTATGTAATTAATAATGTAAGTAAATATGCAACTAAATGTGTTTTTTTTTTACTAATGCAACTAAGTGAATTTTTTTTCCCTAATGAAAATAAATGAAATGTTCACTAATGTATTTATAAATGTATTAATACAAATAATGGACCCAATAAAACTCAAGGGTTCCATCGGGTGTGCCAAAATGTTTTTCTCAATTTCTTTTGATTTTCTTAATTCTTTAAAAAGAAAGAAACTAGTGATAAGGGGTGTGTAGAAAAACCTATTAAAAATGCAAGCATTGAATCTAAGTGATTGTGGATATCTCCTCTTTAGCTTGGGAGGATGACCTAAAAATAAGAAAACACTAAAAAAAACTTGTTTGTTAGACAAGTAAATGGGTGGATTGCCTTGCGTGAGCTAGATCCTAGAAGCAACATCTTTTTAGGAGGCCTGTCAAACCACTTGCTTTAAACACTTATGTTGAAATCATGAAATAAAATTATTTTTCATAAAAATATAAAAATAATGATATTAAAAATAACAACTAACTCAATTTGAGACAATGAAGTTAAATGCTTTGCTAA
Organism: Torreya grandis; assembly: GCA_037957365.1. Lineage (NCBI taxonomy): Eukaryota > Viridiplantae > Streptophyta > Pinopsida > Cupressales > Taxaceae > Torreya > Torreya grandis. Next base: position 1,832,831 of record JARHVA010001395.1, read on the forward strand.
ATTAATCAAAATGAAGCAACTAGTTTGATTATACTTATGCTGAAAATTGTTGAAGGCAAGGTTATGGTTTTGGGTTTGAAAATGGTTTGTTTTGTCTTGTGACAAGAGATAAAGTTTTGGTTAAGGTTGGTAAATGGTAAAAAAGGTAAAAATTTTAAGAAAGAAATAAGGCCAAAGGGATAAATTATGAAGAGGTAAATGAATGAAAGGGATGAAAAAGAAAGGAGGCAAAAGCAAATAAATGGATAAATGATAAGGAGGCTAATGGGTAAATGGAATAAAGAGAAAGTAGAGGTTAAGGGTAAAGAGGAAAAGGGGTGAAAGGAGAATAATAATTCTAAATGGGCTATGGTTTTTAGGTCAATAAATAAGAGGCCAAAGGAGGTTAAGAAAGAATAAATTGAATTTTCAAAACAATACAAATTATCTTGATGTTTATTGAAGATGGATTGAGGATGGCTTATTGAGGATGCTTGTTGAAGATTTTAGTAGAGTTTAATTTATTTATATTTTATCTCCAAGATTATGATGACCTCCAAGATGATTACCTTCTCCAAAAACCTACAACAATATGCTAAGAACAAAAGACTGTCTTGGCGCTTAACCTTGGGTGAAGGAGAGGGGGGTATTTATATCATTTTTGTGTGAATAAACATGCCAAAATAGAGGAATATTGAAGAAATTTGAATTTATCAAAGTGAGGTCATGATTTATTCAAGGTGAGTTTGGTGAATATTCCCATGTGGGTTGGTGAGTCTCCACATTTGAATGGAAATCATGCACATGGGTTTGAATGAGACTTAAAAATTTTTTACCATCCTTTCTTGCTTTCACACAAGAATTGAAAGGGGTGGCACCATTTTAAATTTGGGGGATGAAAATTATAAGGTGAGGTTGGTGGGGATTCCCATGTGTATTGAAAAATATTCCATTTGGGTTGGTGAGCCTCCATTTAAGCTAAAAAGTCAAAAATGGATGCTCTTTTTCTTTTCCGAAGTCTTAAAGAGGTAGGTATCTCTTTTAAAGTCTAATTTCATGTTAGAAGACAAAAATACATGTTGAATAATAATTTATTAATGATAAATTCACCACATTTCATTAAGGGACCCTTGTGATGCTTAAATGAGGTCATCAAGCACTTTGGGAAGGGTCCTAAGTGGGGTATGATGTCCCACATGAATCCACATTACTTCTAAGCCATACCACTTGCCATATCACCTCCCAAATCACCTCCCATATCACTTGAAATGTCACATGACATGTAACTTGTCATGTCACTTGCCATATCATCATTAATAGTGATAGTGGGTCCCATAGTGAATAGTGATGGTGAATAATACTTTTGAATAGTACTTTCAAATAGATATTTTGAATGATATTTGTGACTAGTAAAATAGTGATTTGGTTGGTTAAGAGGGGTTTTGGGAAGGTTTAAGAAGTTTTAGGAGATCTTGAGCTATTTAGGCATTGAAAAATGTAAGTGTGTAGTTTTCTAGTGTCTACAACATCAAAATTAGATAATAGTTTTATTATTGGAAAAGTGGTGGTAGTGTCCTAATATTGGTGGTAGTGTGCTTTGTGTAGGACTGTCCTGAGCTTTTAGATGAACCTATGTCTAGATCTCTGGGGTCTATTCCTATGTGTATGCATTTTATAACCTTATATTTTTCCTATAATGACTAATTTATTATGCAAACCCTAATCCCCCATGTAACTAAGGGATGAGATAGAAAATGTGTTCATTAGTAGGGTAGGATGGACATACTCAACACCTTGTTATGAAGAGAGTTTCCTACATACCAATAATCTAAGGAGGAATTAAGCCTAATGTAGCTCTCCCCACCTAAGTACTGGTATAAGTTTAAGTGATGCTATTATGATATTCATCTTAAGTGCCTTGAATGTGATTGAGATTGGAAATCCAAATAATTTGAGCTTAGGGATGCTATAGATGGTAGTATGCATAAGGTAGACTATGGATTGATAACCTTAATTTTTCTCAACTTGTTTTGAGTTTGAATTTTTATTTTGTATCTGATTTACATCTAGTGGTTAGAGGGCTAAAATTCATGTATATATACTATTTTGTTTCTTGTGAGGATGATAAAAGATGTCTAGGCTAACCTTGAGAGGCTATAGTTTTTAAAACATAGTCATTTAGGAAAAGATATGGAAAATAACATTAACACCATTTTGGGGACATTTGTGCCATTTGGTGCTAGTGTCCTTATTATGGTGTTAGTGTCTAGCTAGTAAAACACTAGCCGTGAAGGGTCAAGATTAGAAAATGAGGGTCTAAGACTACTTTAGGGTTGACCAGGGACACATGTGGCCCACATGAAGGATGGATAAGTGTGACAATAGGCTCTATCATGGGTATATGGATAATATATGGATATGTATTATCAAACAAAAATATTATCACTTAAATACCACTTTTGGATGAATACACCTAAGATATTCCTTGGAAACTTGAATCATAACTCTAAGAACCATCTTCAACTCTTGTATCCTTCTCCTTAGCTTGCTTAATGGCATTGACTACTGTGAGGATTTTTGGACAAGTGGTATAATGTGTACTTAAACTTATAAGCCTAATAATAAGGTTTTTTGTCAATGCTCATGACTTGTAATTTCTAAAAATATACCTACAACTTGAAGTTTTAAGGATTTTAAACCATATTTAAGCCTTCTAAGATCTCTACAACTTTATTTCCTTAAGTGGGTTTTCACTTTAACAATAACCCTATAACTTATTCAACCCACTTGATATATATTCATCTTGAATCCCTCACACTAGAGTCGTGGATCAGTTTATGCTTTCTCAAGATGTCCTAAAATTCATTCATAACATTTTTCACAAGCTTATTAGCTTGTATGTAAACTCATGGCTTGAGGGGATGAATTTTAAGTTGATCTTATACATTATCTAATAGATTTTTAGAAATTTATTGTAAACCATACCAAAATATCTTAAAGTTTTTTTATTTCACCTAGCAAGAGGTCTCATCTTACATGTAACATGTAGGTTATGTTTTGAGAGCTCAAAACTCTCTCTCCTAGAATTACCACATCAAGAGATTGACTAGAACATTATTTCATGGTATTCTAAGCCTGTGATGATCTAAATATTTTACTTCCTTCCATAATAATTATTGGTATTTATTGTCTTGAACTCCATTTTGTCTTGTCTTCTTGAGGAGGTTTATTGATCTACACTTTGTTTAAATTACCATCAAGATCTCTGCGGCTATCAAGGTTATGTTTTGAAATTTATATTAAAGACTCCAAGTTCATATAATGGATTATTTAATCCTATTTCATCATCATTTTAAGACCTTTATCACCACCTTCTGGTCCATGAATGAGCCAAAACTTAGGTCTAGTAGGGTCTGGACTTTATTTTCTAGGTCTATAGGCCTGCAACTCACATAATTTTATTTTTGGTCACCCTAATAACTTAAAAACACCTAAAAAATGATGTTTTATAACTCCATATCAAATTCAATTAAATTTCAAAATGTAAAACAAAATATATGATATTTTCTTGGTCTTTACAACACTAGACAGAGGACATAACTAGACATAGCCCTGGGAATAACATTCCTTGAATATATAATCTTTTGTGAATTATTATGGGAGGATTGATGATGGTATGTGTCTATAAAAATTCATATCCAAAACTTACAACCATTTTTACACTTGAACATCTCTCAATTCTGGATCAAGGCTCTCATTTTGATTATTATAACATTACTTTCAAGACTCAAACCTGTAAATTTCTCCTTAGTATTGAAAACTACTTCAAAACATTATAAATTAGACTAAAATGGGTAAATATATGGACTTAATTGGCCTCGAGTGTAATTTTAATATTATAAATTTCTTTAATATCTTGCATTCAAGTGAGAACAACCCAAAATGCATTAAAACCTTCACATTTTGGTGTGTAGTCTTGAATGCCTTTTTACCAAGTTTGAGACATCATTAAAACCTTGGAAATTATAAATGTTGAAGTCCTACATAAATGTGTGAATGGAATTAAATTTTAGGGTAAGGAGGTTACTAATATTTATTGATACCACTCATCAAGAAGATACCTTCTAACATGCACCAAGCCTTCACTCTTCAAACTACATACTTTTTTGTCTCTTAAACTTGAAACAGCTCTTGAAAATCCTTGAAATTGTATTAAATATGACTAAAAAATTATAAAAATTGAATTATATATATATGGTGGTTTATTGGATTGATTAAATCGTATTGATTAGGAGTGGAATTTTCTAAAACATCTTGTTGACCTTCACCTTTTTGTGCATGCTTGTGAGGCCTTCTTCAAGCTCTAGTTTGTATCCTCTATGAGAAGTATCCAAAGAAGATTTAGCCTTATAAATAGGCAATCAGGATTAATTTTAGGATTTAAATAAATTTTTGTTGTCTTTTACTCAAGTGAGAGACACCTGTAAACACATTACAAACCCCCTTCTTCAACCTGTAGGCCTATAGAGGTTTCTCATTCTTGAAACACACTTAAACCTTGGATATTATCCTCATGGATTACAATATGATTATAGGGATTAAAATGGATATTTAAATTATTCATAATACTGTTCATGAATTCATAAAATTAACCCAAGCATGCTTTAAACACCAAAAATGGGACCATGAGCTTGTAGGGTTTAAGAGGGTTTAGGGACAACTTGTGGTCTTTTGAGCCATTTGACATGATCTAAAGATTCACCATATGGTTTCATGGATTAATATGATGATATATATACCAATTTTCCTCCTCTAAGATCCATCCTTAACCACGTATTTTCATAAGTGAGATCAATGCCCAAACCATGCCTCTATCAGGCTTTTCTAAAGACTATTTTTGTTTCTTAACAATAGTTCATAGCCATGTTTTGGTATTTCCTCATCCTAACACCTAGAACAGATCCTTAATGACCTCTTCATACCTATACAATTATTTTATAGGCCCATTTAATTCCTCAACTAAAGTAACACATATTATAAAATAGATTGTAGGTGCTTGTGAAGGAGAATTAAGGTTAGTTTTAGTCTATTTTAGATCTTGAGAGCATAGTTCTCCTCTCTAAAGGCTTATGAAGGATTGGAAATGATGTCAAGGACTTAAAATGACATTTTTATATGTTTTAGATACACATTCCTCATAAAAGCTTTTTTTCATTTAAAACATCATGTTTGGTAGTTTGTTGCCTCTTTCTACCTAAAAATAGAATTGAAAAAATTGTTCATGATCTACTTGGCCTCTTTAACTCAATACATAGGTTTTCATATCTACTTCATGCTTCAAAATTTCAACTGGTCAAGTTGAATCTTCATGGAATTGTAAAATCTCCCTTTGAGAGGCATTTATATGTTAGAGCAAGTTATTGACTTAAAAATCATGATGAAGCATTCGTTTATAAATGAGCTAGTGGCATCATTGAGTACATGGGGGATGTTGAATAGATTCATAAGGGTTGAAGAATGAACCTAGTTAAAATTTGTGCTAAACATGGCCATTGAGGTGTAATGGAGGAATAGTGAAACTTTAATGACTCTAATTGGCTTTTGAATGCATTGACCTCACCCTTAAGATATGGAAAATGACCCTTAGAACCTTTCATTTTATCTATAACTCCATTTTTTTTGCAAATGATAAGAGGTAATTGGGCCCTAATTAAGACTTATTAACCTTTAAATCTTGTTACAAGCTCCTTTTAAACACATTTCTCATTGATTAACTTCAAAATGAGTCAAATTCAAACATGAAAATATGCAAGAATTTTAATAATATTTTACATTTATGGGCATATTTAAGAGCCTCTATTTATGAGATAGAACTTTGAAAAGGTTCAAATATTATATGTAATACCTTTAATACATTAACTAATGGAAAAAATACCAACCTAAGTCCTCAAATATACCTAATATCTCAAGGAAATAGAAATTAGTAAGGTGCTTGCAAGAAAGTCATAGTCAACTAGTTTTTTAAAAAAATGTGCCTCTTTAAGTGTGCAAATGTTTGAGGGACCAAGGGTGGATAAGACATCCAAAAAGGCCCATTTTCACATACAAGTGTCACATAGGTGTTGAATTTGGTTGAAATTAATTCATAAAGGAATTAAATCACTTATTATGCAATACTATTATTTGTTGCCTTTTCTTTAGTCCACCTTATGTGATAGTATGTGGCTATAAGAATGAATTGATGACCAGCTGAAGAATTTAGATTTATAATTCCAATTAATTTTATACCTAATTAATTAAATTTATGTTCTTTAATTATTATTTTAAGAGGAATGCTAGTGTGAGTTTCTCTACTTAAAAATGTCTAACAAAGATGATAAGACCGCACATGAGCATGATCATCCTCGAGTAAGGTTGGCCAATAATAAATGGCTCTTAAGATGTTATGAGATATCAAATTTCTATAATTATGAACACTACCTAATTTATAAATGAAATAATTCATAACATCATATGCTTCTTCCTCTATTAGATATATCATGAAGATCCCTCTATGATTTCTATGATATACAATACCTTTCTTTAGCATGTAATGGGTAACCTTTAGTTGTAATGATTTATTTTTTTTCCTATCAAGGCTAGAAATTGGAATTCCATACAAAAATTAATGAAACATGGGGTCATACCATAGGTTGTGTTTGAATTCAGACTAATTTAATTCAATAACATCAATGCAAGGATAAATATTAAAAATTAGTTACGATAGACCCTAACCTAAAATGAGCCTTACTAGCTTAAATTCGATGTCACACTCTTGAAGTTTTGAGACCCATAATCATCTTCTTTCTCCAAGCTTATTCTATTCTAACATCAATTTAGTAGTAGGATATGAAACCATAACATAAACCTTTTTCTTCAACATGTAATGTCAAAATTTATTTCCTAACTTGACTAATGTATAGGCTTGCTTATCTAGAACATGGTATTTCAATTTCGCTTCCTTAAAATTACTACTTGTGAAGGCTATAGGGTGCTCTCCTTCAAAATTTTGAGTAATAATTATGATTGTATGATCAGATGTAAAAGAGTATAGGTAGAAATATTTTTCATAATATGGGTTGACAAAAACATGGGCTTACATTATGGCATCCTTGATTTATTGAAAGGATTTATTTTAAGTAGGTGTCCACTCCACTTTGGCTCCCTAGTTTAACATGGCATTTAATGTTTTATTTATTTAAACAATACTAGAGATAAAATTTCACACATAATTTATCTTAAAAAAAAATGATTTAAGCTCTTTCTTAATATTTGAAAATTGAAATTTAGAAATGGCATCAACTCGATTAGTTTTGATTGACATAACTTCTTTCATAATTACATGACCAAGAAGCTTACCTTTTAGTGCATAGAAAATACATTTATTTGGATTGAATGAAATACCAAACTTATGAAAATGTTCAAAGATCCTCTAAAAGTTACTCAAATGGTTTGAAATGCATTTATAAAACACTATTAAATCATCCATGTAGACAATAATGCACTTATTAATTAGTCCTTTAAATGCAATGTCCATGGCCCTCTACAATATGGCACCAACATTGATCAAACCAAATGAAATTTTATTATAAGAAAACATACCCAATTTGTGGTGAAGGTTGTCTTAGATCAATCTTATTTGTCAACCAAAACTTGATTGTAATCTAAGAATATGTTTAGGAAAGGCATAATCTCATATCCACTGACCTCATATAGATATCACGAAGGATAATTATCTTTGTTAGAAGTTTGATTCAAATTATTGAAACCAACACACATATGAATATATATGTTATTAATTATGATTGGTACAAAATTATATACACAAGTTGAATGTCATAAAGGAAAGATTAGACTAGTTGAAAATAACTTATGAACTTCATTCAAGATGAATGGTTTAATAACATGATTAACTAGTCTCCAATATTATCAAAATGGTTTATTATTAGGTTTCAAATGAATATTATTTGTCATGAAACTGGGGTTAAACACATGTAGGCTACCATAAGTCCAAGAAATTATTATTTGGTAATATATTAACATCCTTTATAAACTCTACATTTCTTAATGCAATGCATCCAGGCCCTATAGTGATGTCATGAGGTTGATCAGGCATTCCTATGTTATTAACTCATTACCTCTAGTTGGAGTGAAAAAATATTTTAATCCTAGCTACCAGTATTTATAAGTTGAATAAAATATCTAATGATATCATTCCCTTTGTAACTTTATTTTCCTTAAGGTTTAGAACTTCATCAACATCACAATGTTCTTCATTCAGATCACTCCTCTCATCCTCATCAATCATTTGTGAATCAAAAGCATTAGAATTAGAGATTAAACCTAAAATATGTCTATTGTACTAAAATACAAGCAAATTATTTATATTATCGGGCACATATGGACATGAAACCAATTCAATAGAAAACTTTTGTAAATTGGTTTTGTCCAAGGGTATGAGGTTAGCCATTAATATAACCAAGGTATATTTCATGACATTATCAAATCTACAAATGACAATAATGTTGAAAGCATAGAAAGACTTTATCTTGTCCCAAGCATGGTGTTTATACTTCTTTAAATAAGAGATCTTACACTAAAATTTACTTTATTCCTAATTGACAATGAACTCAAAGTCACTATATACCTTTAATTGGTGGACATCATACCCAACTGCAAATGATAATCCTAAGATTAGTGTTGCATATTCTACTATGTTATTTATACAATGAAATTATAGTCTGTATGATATTACATGCTTTCTAACATAAGGATAAATAAGCACAATACCTAATCTATACCCTTGTTTAGAATGTGCCCCATAAAAATATGAAGACCACATACTTAGATTATGATCTTGGTTGAACTATTTATTCCTCGTTGGTTTGGTGGTTAGAGTATAGACACCTAGATCCATTGAGGTAAAATTGACTTGTTCATTGAGTACATTATATTATTTAATCAACATCTTCATGCATGTCTCTCTATCAAATTTGATTTGGTTTTCCATTCCTGTCCATGGTAGCCACATATGGGAGAAGTCTATTGCCATATAGCCATTAAGATATTTGGACCAATCTCTACTTAACAACATGTCATATGATTTTGCGATATTGAAAACTTATATATCCATTAACTACTACATTCTTGCCTCAACCTAAATTTCATATGAATGTTCAATAATTATCTTACAACCTTGACTTTAGACTCATCTAACTAGACCACTTCCTTATATAATTTTATAGGGAGTATTTATAGTTTCCTATAAATCTATCTAGGCATGATATTGGTTGAGGCACCTAAATCAACTAGACAATTATGTAAGTTCTTATCAAATATATAGACTATAAGTAAGAAGGGTGGAACCTTAGCTTTGATCTTATGTATCACAATATTAATATTAGTTGCAACCTTATTTTTTGGTTAAATGCTCTTTACTGTAAGAGACTTAATAATTAAATCCATTTAGTTAGTAATTTTGGCCAATTCATGGAGGTTTATATTATAATTTACCTTTTTCATATCCTTTACTATGTTATAACTTATTTTTCTAGTGGTGGGCTAAATTTTCCTAGACTTTAGTGGGGGTGGATCACTTCTAGATTTTAGATCAGGAGGTGTAACAATATTATTAAGTGGCATTGAGGTGGTTAAGGGATGATGTTCCATTTTATTAAGAGTATAATTTCCCTTATGATATTTTTTCATAACATAAATTTCATTGGTATTTTCCTTAGGTTCATTGTCCACTTCACTAGGAAAGTTCAAGGTGTTTAAAACCATGGTTATATTAGGCAATTTTGATGAACTAGTAAAACTAGAGTGACCTAAAATGTTTTGGTTGGTTAGGAAAATATCATATTCATCAATATCATTTTCAAGGATTTCAAATTAATGGTATAAATCAAAACAATCAAGATCCCCATGCTAGGTTGAGCTATGTACACAACACTAGTTGGGTATGGAGATCTCCATGATGTTGATCTCATGAATTTTATTAGATGGAGACTCAACTTAATTGTATTTACTATTAGTAGGCCTTTAGTTACATTGATAAGTGAAATTTGGGGTATAATTTTCACTACTTAAACTAACCACTTATTTTTAAAGCTATGGAGATTATTGCTTAACCTCTAAACCATCCTTTGGATTGCATCTAGATCAAGCTTAATTGATTATTGATTGTAATTATGTTTGTTATTAGTTACAACTAGGACTATAGTTTTGTTATAAGATCATGGCATAACCTTTTTGGTAACAAATTAGAAATCATAGAATTTGATTTGAAACAACATGGAGTAAAGGAAGTTGTTTCATGATTGGAAGAGGCTATAACAATGGGACATACTAATTTACAAGAAGGATTAGATTCAATCTTGGAATGTTTGGGAGGATGTTAAAAATAGGGGAAGAATTTTCCCTTATGAGTTGAGATGATTGTCCACTTTTATTTCCTCTATATAGGTTTGAGGCAAATTGGTGATATTTATATCTTTCTTTAATAACATGATTGTCCATGGGTCTAAAGAATTATTATTATTATTTTTATTTTAGATAATTATTTGGTTTATAAAATACTTCCAACCTAATATACACATTTTAATAGAGAGCATTAAAATTATGTATATGTTCATTAGGCTCCCTTTTCATGCAATAAAATTATTGATATAAAAAATTGGGGTTTATCACTTGACCAAACTAGACCAAAAACATACTAATAAATTGATTTTAACTTGTAATTTAATCCTTAGGATGGTTAAGAAATAAATCATATTCCACATCAAGTAAGGTGGAAGGAAATATATTATAGGCTACATCTTCATCCTCAATGTTGAGTAACCTAAGGATATTTTTATAGGACATGACATGTTATTTCATTTTTTTCCTAGTGTTTAGGCTAAACCTCAAAAGATACCTCTCAGGGTTCCTAGGTAGATCATGCACATCATCAAGGATGTTTATTGCTAACCATGCTAACCTAGCCATGGATGCAATAATAAGCATGCGCTGATTCAAAGTATATTGCAAGGTGGGGCTAGTATGGGAAACTAAAGACTTTAGTTAGCTTATATTATTTTGGGCCCTCCTAAATATTTTCAATGGGGACACAATCAATCTGCCTTTAATTTCTTAGGATCTATTGATTCACTCAAGGGCTCCAAATTTTTTATGATATCAAATATGGATTAGAAATATATAGACCACTAAATTTAAACCAATTAAACATGAAATATAAAGAATTTAAAATCTAACAATAAATGAGGAATTAATGTAACATAAATTATCCATAATTTTCAATCTACACATAAATGACCCTCTTTCTGGTGTTAGTTTATATTGGCATCAATTTTTGACCCACTAAGAAATAACTATTGGACTAATTATTTTGAGAGGACAAATGGAGGAAACAAGACATGGGACACTATATCCATCATTTTAAGGATTTAACTAGTTTAGACCTAAGGGGTTGAGAAATTTATATTTATTACTCTTAGAGAGAAATGGCAATTTATCACCATAAATTAAATCAATCTGTGCTATTTAAAAATTATCACTTACATTGGTTCAATTCTATTACTTCCTTCACATATGTAGATATGCTATAATACAATGGGTAGGACATTATAAAATATATTAAAAAAGAGAAAGGGTAAAGAAGTAAATATGTGGTTTATTGACTAAAATAAGATATTCAATGCTAAAAGATGAAATCATGCTTGGCTATAATTATACAAATGGGTACTAGGTCTAGCCATACCATAAAACTAAATAACTCAATGGGTAATATTTTGTGGGAATTAATTAAACATATTATATTGAATTTATATCAAAGGAAAACATGTAAAAATACTATATGTATTACACACAATGTCTTAAAAAAAATTCAAATTAAACATAATAGAAATTCATAACCAATTAGACTAACTATTGCACAATCCAAATGCATATTTATTAGCAAACTAGCACTACAATCTCTTACCAACATTATTGAACTTTAACCAATACAAGAAATAAAGGACACTACCAGAGAATAACATGAATTTCAAACCAAATTGGTATCCACTTTAATGTTATTATAAAATCATTTAATTGTGCCCTTCAAGCAAACAATCACTGGTCAAGACAAGGCAAGAAAAGGGCAGTCTAAGACTTTCACAATTTATATAGAGTTTTGGTGCATAAAAATGTCCACCCCCTTATTTACAAGATTATAGACTATTTTATATATACAAATAGAATGTGATTCATCCCTAAGTATAAAAATGTGCCCCATATCTAGCCATGATGACCGGTCCAGGTTTTTACAACTTTATCCAATTAGAATATTGTTAGTAATTTAGTCTATCAAGGCCAAATTACTACCCCTATTATTCTAAAATTTCCCTAGAATGGTCAATTTCCATTTTTAGCTCATCAAACTAGTCAATTATGGTTTAAAAGTATCAATTTGAGTCAAAAAATACCAAAAATGGGGGTAAAAATGTCAAAAGTGTTTTTACGAGTAATTAAATCATACCAATTTGCTTTGTGAGTTAGTTATTTATCCCTAAATATTTCTTAAAGAATCGATGTTTAACAGGTCCTCTATTTAGGCGATTTAGGTTTTTTTTCTTTCACTCATCTTGTTATTTACAAGAAGGAATTTATGTTGCTTAGAGCAGTTCAAAAAGGACAAGCAAAAGACTTCAAGTTTTCACAAGCAGAAGATATACTTCAGGATTTCACAAAAGGAAGATTTTGGGTTTTGTCATATCAATTACTTTAGTCCATAAACCAAAAGTAAGTAAAAGGGAATGAGAAACTTGATTTGGTCCATTTGACTAAGTATCAGGAATTATTTCATACATTTTGTTTGAAACAATTTCCTTGAAAGGTTCTTTTCTTGAGAAATGGTCCTATGTGAAAGTTCGAAAAAGTTATTTTGGAAGCAAAGGTGCCTCTAACAATTTTTTTGATTGGTCTAGTTCAAAAATCTAAAGGAATTGGTTTTTCAGGAAATTTTTTGAAGGGCACTTATTGAGGAATTTCAAAGGGCATTTTCACAAAGGAAAAGGTACTTTACAAAAATTTGAAGGGTACTTTTTAGATCCTCAAAGGTATTTTTCTAAAAGAAATGGTCCTTTTCCAAAATTTGAAGGGCACATTTCAAAAAATATGAAGGTCCATTTTCAAAAATATGAAGGGTTATTCTCGATGAAATGGTCCATTTTTAAAAAGCCAAAGGGCATTTTCAAAAGCTGAAGGACACATTTCTAAAAATTTGAAGGGTTATTCTTAGAAAAATGGTCCATTTTCAAAAGGCCAAAGGGAATTTCAAGAAAGCCAAAGGATTATTCTTGGGAAAGTGGCCAAAAATAGATCTACTGAAGACATGATTTCCTTTAGACATTTTGTCCATGGAAATTGTTCAATGCTAAAAATTTTGAATGAATTATTTTAGGAGAAAAGTCCAAAGGAATTGTCTGTGGGTAAAACTCCCAAAGAAAAATGTTGAAGAAAAAGGGAGAAATAGATTTTCAAAGGGTTGATTCCATAGGAAAATGGCCGAAGAGAAAAATCCAAAGGAAATGACCTAAAGGAATTGATGATAGTTGCATGGACATTAACTTTAGCCTTATAAAATAGCCATTGGGATTCAAATATCTAATGATGGTCCCACAAATGTCAAGTTTGATCTCTTTCAAGTAACTATTTGCATTTGGTTAAGTTTTCGAAGGGTCCTAGTGGATTTTGATAGATAATAAGCAAAGACAATAGGGACTTCTACTTACAACTTTGATGATGTGGTCTACAGCCTACATGTAGAACATGTAAAGTGAACCAAGCTCAATTATATGCATGCAGGTGGAGTAAAAACATGAAAAAAACAAAGACATGTAGCTACCCTAAATCATAGTTCTCTCAGTTCCAAAAGGGAGACTCAAATGCATGAGGGGCTTGATGATATTTGTCGTGATTTTGGATGGCTGATCTCATGATCAAAGTAATTGCATGATTTCAATACAAAAGAGCTCAATAAAAACATGGAGTTTCAAAAATACATATCTAATATTAACATGGAATTTCATGCATGCTTCAATTTTCAAAATCCCTTTTCATTTAAGATAGAGTGAGTTGGAGTTGGCTCGACTTGCACTTTGGTTGACTAGTTAAAAATTCATGCATGCACTCTTATTTATCTTGTTAATCAAAGCCTTTTTAAATACTTCTAACTCAGCTTCAAGTGGAGTTTATGTTTGGAGATTGGCGTAACATCATGCATGATGAAATTTTTGACTCAAACTTGGCCCCACCACTAAATTCCTACACCAAGATTGGGAAAAACATGCAAGTTTTGTGAAAGGAAAATGTTTTATTAGATATTTTAAACATTGTAAAAGGTATGAGTCTTGAGTTGAGTCAAAAAAGACTAAATCCATTTTAAAATCTACTTAGGGCTATTTTAGGGTTTGAAAATTATATATTGGCTTAATCAAGCCATAATTTGATATTCTTGAAGTTTTAAAAAAGAAATTATACTCTGGACCATTTATCAATAAAGGAGTTTTTGTTTTGAATCTAAGTTTTGACAAAATAATAGTTTGTATTTTATTGTGCATTAGCATATAAGTGAGATTTATCTCCTTTTTTAGGTCCCTTCCTCTCCTATCTCTCTCTATCTCACCCTTTTATAGGTCATTTGAAGAGGTTATCAACTCTTCATCTGAAACATTTTTTCTTAAGGATAGAAATATAAATTTCATTAGTTATATGTGTGCATTGATAATAGTAACTTCAAAGGATTTAGATAATTCATGTGTATCACCCCCTTATGATTATAATTTCTTTTAAGTTAAACCTTCCCCTTTTCACCCCCAAAAATCATAGTATTCAGGTTTAATAGATAAATATTAAGGGAAACAACCATTTCTAGAGATTATTATCATCATAGAGTCACCCACACTATGAGAAGTTATAATTGTATTAGATAGAGTGATGGCATACTTACACATCTTCAAGTAGGCTCCTCTTCAGAGTGATAACAATTTTTGACACACCTAGTGGGACAACTTATTCACATTTTTGAATTATTATCTATGTATCTAAGTATTATATTCATTTCTATATTTTATTTTTAGATATGTATATTTTTTATGCCACAAAGAGTTGTCACAAGATCATCTACAAAAGGGAAAGAAACAAATTTCTCTAAATTATCTTACCATCCAAAGAAAAATAAAGCTTCTTAGCCAAATCCAAATCCTACACTTTTTGTTTCCCCTATTATTTCATAAAATCCTCCCATTAAATACAATATTGTTCAGCCAAATATTTATTTAAATCATATTCCTCAGATGGTTGTTCCTATAAGATAAGTTTTTTTTGAATTCAATGGTGGAAGTCCTCTAAATCTTGATCAATGGGATGATATTCCAATTTTAGTTTTGAAGGCTCTTCCTTATTTTATAGGAGAAAATCCAACAACTCCTATAGAACATATTGTAGATATTTATAATTTTTTTTAGTGCATCATGTAACATAGGAAAATGTAGCAATGAGGTTGTTGGAAACTTGTTTAAAAGGGAAGGTACTTCAGTGGTACATGGGTTTGACTCCTACATCAATCAACAACTAGGATAAATTTGGAGAACTTTTATGCAAACATTTTAAAGATAAAAGTGATCATATTTCACTTGTGGATCAACCTAAAACAAATAAGATATTCAACCATGAATTCATGGTGGATTTCAATTACATATTCTAGAAGACTTGGGATAAGATTTTAGCAGTGATCAATCCTACACCAAACTATGTTTTTTTATATTATCTGAAGGTTCTTAATTGAGATGTGGATGTAATGATCCAATCCATGGGAGGTAATACCTTACCTAAATGTTTTTAAGTATAAATAAAGGCTAATAATTATCTTATATAAGCAGGAAAGTTATATCCAAGGCCTCCAATGCATCTTTTTCCAGAGATCCATCTTCCTTCTCCAACTATTGTTCCAATTCTAGAGTCATCAAAGTTACATAAAATAGAAGGTGATAAAATTGATAGATTGGGGAAGATAGAGAGTATTATTAAGGCTAAAAGTAACAATTTTGTTGAAATAGAGAGGAAACAAGCTCCACCATATAGGCCTTATCAAAATACTAATCAGAATTATTAGCCCAATAGGCCATCCTATCAATCCAATCATCAAGGTCAAGGGTAGAATTATCAATCAAGGAAATATATTCCAAATGATATAATAAATTTAAGATATATTGTGCCAAATCAAATAAATTATGCTCAAGAAGGACAATGGAACAATCAATGGGATCAATCAAACAACATGGGAATGGCTCCAATTGGTGAGAGTTCTCATCAATCTTTCATGCAACAAAGTTTAGTTATTTTTTCATATGAAAACCAACATCCTTATTAAAATAAAGAATCCTCTCTACCATATGGATAAATTCCTTCATTAACTAAAGTAAGAGTGCCAAATCAAAAAGGAGAAGGTAGTGGTAAGGCACATACTGAAACTACATTTGTCAATTTCTAGGAAGGTGAGAATTGTTTATAATTCAATTTCAGCCCATAATAGATCCAAGAAAAGAGAAAATAGAGAAGGTTTAGGTCCTAAAAGGGGAGCCCCTTATTCTTCTTATCCACAACAAAAGACAACTACACATGAGCTGCCTCAAAAAAATTCAAATGAGCAAGTTCATGATCCAAAAGAAAATAATGTGAAAGGGCCTTATATTCCTCAATTTACACAACATTTGGGAGATCCTTCTATTCCTAAATTAAAATAAAAGGCAGCCAATTCCCCACTTAATATTTTGGATCATATGAAGAAGACTATAGTATCAATTTCAATGTGGGATACTCTACTAATTCCTAGACAAAAGGAATACTTACAAGAGGAGCTTTCAAAGCTCGTTATATTTAAGAAGTCACTTGAAAAAGAAAGAGTAAGTGATTTCATAACTAATTATAATCTAGATGTTGAGTCTTAACATGTTAAGGTAATTAAACCTCCTCCATTTTACCTTTATATTATCATTGGAGATTATCTAGTTCATAATAGTATGATTAATAGTGGAGCTAGTAATTCTATCATGCCCAAATCAATAGCTAATAAGTTAGGGTTGTAGTATGAACCTCATGAGAAAGGTGTGTTAAAATTTGATGGGTTTCCTACCAAGACTGTAGGTGTGTTGAAAGATCTAAAAATTATACTTTCTACTTGTCCAAATTTCACCATTGTACATGATGTTGTTGTTGATCTACCTTCATATTTTGCACTATGCTTATCCAGATATTTCACTAAAAAAATAGGAGGATAAATTTATTAAGATTGGTCATAAATGGTTTTAAAAAATAGGTATGAAACCAAAGTAACTATTAGATCAGATCCTATTTCCATATTTCACCTTGAGCCATATATGTCAAATATGTTAAATGTGAATTATAGTATTTCAGAAGAAGATGATAACACCACTGATCAAGAGCCTTCTAAGCCTCTTTAATGCATTAAAATCTTCTCCTAGATGAGTGGGATGCTTATAATTATGGACATGACCCCTAAAAAAGTATTGAATATGCTATTTTTGGAGTTTATTGTATGCACGAAGAAGGTGACTTATTGCCTAGTCTCACTAGCTCATTTCAGGATCAAGGAGTTTGAAATCTATTTTTTGATGTATCTAGAAAAAAGAATGTTAGTGGAGATTGTGTTATTTTGGTTTCAACAAAAAATAAAATTTATTGTTATTATATTGTATTTTAGTTTAGTTTTACTTCCAATACTATAGAATATGAAGTTCTTATTTATGGTCTTCAGTGGGCTAGAAAGAGGGATATTAGGCTCTTGCAGGTAAAAGGTGACAGTGAATTGATAGTCCAAAAAGTTATAAGTTTAAGTGTAAAAAATAATAATATTTTTAAGGCCTAAACACATAGAGTGTGGGATCTCATGGAATATTTCCTTGCATTTAACATTCGCTCTATTCCTAGGGGAATAAATCAACATGCTAATAGACTTGTTGCCATAGGAGTACAATATGATATTCTGGATCAGATTAAGGACAATAAAAATTAGAACTAAATCAAGGTGGTATGCAAGCATTCAATCCTAAATAATGATGTAAGTAGGGAAATTTTTTATTTTGATAAGCAAATGGCATATTTTGTATAGAATGAGGTAGAGTTTTGCCAAAGAAATCATGATAAATTACAGGATCAATATGGAAATCAGATTGTGCAATTAAAATAAAACAAGATGCCTAAAGTTTTGGTGAATTTAGAGATAATTTTTAGTGAAGATGATTAGATAAGGAAAGACAAAGTGAGTATTTCTTCCAAAAAAGAAAATTATGAGCCAATTAGCATAGATGAAGGTAAGCAACTCAAGTTAGGTAAAGTGAATACTAATTTCGAGAGAGTAGATTTTATTTCATTATGTCAAGAGTTCATGGATTTTTTTATTGGGAATACCATGATTTTAAATGTTTTGATCCTAGATTAGCACAATATACTATTGAATTAGAATAAGATGCAAAACTAGTAAGACAAAAGTGAAGGCTAATCAACCCCAAGGTTGAGATTCTCATTAGAAAGGAGCTTACAAAGCTAATTGAATTAGGTATTATTTTTCCTATTAAGCTTTCAACATGGGTTGTAAATCTTATTCTAGTAATAAAAAATAATGGAGAGATAAGACTTTGTGTTGATTTTAGAGATTTTAATACAATATCATTGAAATATCACTATCCATTTCTTTCCATGGATAAAATCTTGCAGAGATTTTTAGGCTCATAGAGGTTTTCTTTATTATATGGGTGCTTAGGATACAATCAGATATTGGTGAAAGAACAAGATTAGTATAAAACAACTTTCACCACAAAATGGGGTACTTTTGCTTATAAGAAGATGCCTTTTGGACTCTCTAATGCTAGAGCTAATTTTCAAAGAGCAATGGATGTTGCTTTTCATGGTCTTTTGAGTGAAATGGTTTTATTATATATTGATGAAATTATAGTATTTTCAAAGGATTATAATGATCATCTAACACATTTGAATTATTTTTGATAGATGTAGAGAATTTGGAGTTTCTTTGAATCTAAAGAAATGTTTTTTTTTTAATGCATGAGGGGAGACTTCTTGGGCATGTGGTGTCTAAAGTTGGTCTTTAAATTGATCCAAAAAGAATAATGTCAATCATTTTTCTATCATTTCCTAAACATAATAAAGTAATTTAGAGCTTCTTGGGTAATATCAACTTTATTAGAAGATTCATTCCTAGTTTTGTAGAACTAGTAAAGCCACTTACTCAAATGCGTAGGAAACACCAAGAGTTCACTTGAAGTAAAGAAGGTAAAATAAGTTTTGAAGATATCAAAGAAGAAATAAAATAAGATCCTACTTTTCTAAATCTATATTTCACTTAGGATTTCTTCTTGTATGCTTTCTCTACTTCTAGTACTATTTCAACCATGCTTATGCAGCATAATGATGAAGGTTTGGAACAACACATTGCTTTCTTTAGTCAATATTTATAAGGTTATGAGGAGAGATATTATTTTTTATAAAAGCATGTTTTTTATATTATAAGAGGTCTAAAAAAATTCAGATATTTGGTTTCAAATAACAAGATTATACTAATGGTTGCTCATCCAAGTGTGAAGGACTTCATTCTAAACAGAGTCTTGAGTGAAAAGAGAGCTAGATGGGTTACTAAATTCATGGAATATGACATTGAATTAAAATTTACAAAGCTATTCTAAGGAAAAGTATTATGTGAACATCTTGTAGAAGATGTAAAAGAAGAAAAAAAAATAATTTTGACAATTTAGGACACTCAACAAGAAGTTGCAAATACACCTCCTACAAGCTAGACACAAAACATTGCTAGATTTATTTAAACTAGAGAATGTCAAAGGGGTTTGAATACATGAAAAAGAAGACACTTTAGGCTGTAATCAATACCATAAATTTTAATTGATGGATTAATTTTCAAAAATGACATTAGAGGTATGATTTTAAGGTGTGTTGAAACTAGTCAATTTGACAAACTTTTTGAGAAATTTCATGATAGTCCTTCTGGAGGTCATTTTGTAGCCAATAATACAGCTGAAAAAATCATTAGAATTGGTTATTTTTGGTCTAATTTATTTATATATGCTTATGTATGGGTTAGGAAATATACAAAGTGTGCAATGTTTATAGGAAAATAGAGACTAGCAATTATGCCACTAAAGGCAATTTAGGTTGAACAACCTTTCATGTAATAGGGTTTACACTTAATTGGCATGATTCATCCTCCATCCAATGCTGGTCATAAGTGGTTTATTATAGCTACAAAATATTTCACTAGGTGGGTGGAATTAGTGCCTTTGAAAGAGGCAAATGAAAACTCTATGCTTGAATTCTACAAGAGCCTAGTCACTCATTTTGGAGCACCTTATACTATCATATTAGATAATGATTTAGCATTAAGAAATACAAAGGTATGTGAATGGTCTATTTAACATGGTATTTATTTTACATCTTCATCCAATTACTATCCATAGGGTAATGGACTAGCTGAGTCCACTAATAAGAACCTGATTCAGATCATCAAAAGAATAATGGAAGATAATAAGAAATATTGGCATATAAAGTTGAAGACTACTTTATGGTATGGTAGGATCACCCCTAATAAATACATTAGTCATTCACCTTATCTCCTAGTTTATGGAAGATAAGCAAGGATGCCTATCTCATTTGAGCTTCCAGCTTTGGAGCTTGCACACTAGTTAGAGCTTCTGAAAAGTGATGAAATGGAGGTAAGAATGAATGAATTGAGAGAATTAGAAGAGATGAGAGATGATTCTATGAATACCATGTGGTAAAATCACCAAAAATTCAAGAATTATTTGATACTAGAGCTTCATCAAAAACATTTTAGCAAGGAGATATAGTACTAAAATGGGATGAAGAACATGTAAAACTAGGTAAGCACTCCAAATTTGATAGCCTTTGGAGTGGACCTTATATTATCAATGATTACAAGACAAACAATTCTTTTAAATTATCTAGATTGAGTGGAGAATAACTTCCCATTCCTATGAATGGGATGTTTCTTAAATAATTTTATTAGGAGAGTCACTCCTTTGTACATAGTCATAATTTCATTTCTCTAAGTGATTTTTAGCACATTCTTTTAGTAATAGTTTTTTTCATTTTAGTAGTTGTTGTCCTTTACTCTAAGTACACATGTGCACATGTTGTTTTTGTTGAGTCTATTTCTCTTATTGTTTTTTGGCCTACAACTTTCCCAATTTTAGTGTTTGTCTTGGTCTATCCTTACTAGAGTTCTGAGTTCTTTTGACCAGTAGGCTGGTCAAATGCTGAAAGTCACCAAAATTATTAGTAATTTGTCCTATCAAGGTCAAAATAATACCCTTATTATTTTAAACTTTCCCTAAAATGGTCAATTTATTTTTTATCTCATCAAATTGGTCAATTATGGTCTAAAAGTGCCAATTTGGGTTTAAAAAAACCAAAAAATGGGTGTAAAAGTGTCAAAAATGTTTTCAAGAGTTATTAAATCATGCCAATTTACTTTTTGAGTTAGTTATTTAACCCTAAATATTCCTTAAAGAACCCATGTTTAATAGGTCCTCTATTTAGGTGATTTAGGTTTTTTTTCTTTCACTCATCTTGTTCTTTATAGGATGGTATTTATGTTGCTTAGAGTAGTTCAAAAGGGACAAACATAAGACTTCAAGTTTTCACAAGTAGAAGATATACTTTGAGCTTTCAAAGAAGGAAGATGTTGGGTTTTTTCATATCATTTACTTCAATCTAGAAACCCGAAGTAAGTAAAAGGGAATGAGAAACTTGATTTGGTCCATTTGACTAAGTGTCAAGAATTATTTTAGACATTCTATTTGAAATAATTTCCCTAAAATGTTATTTTCTTAAGAAATGCTCATATACAAAAGTTCTTTTGGAAGTAAAGGTGCCCTTAACAATTTTTCTGAATGGTCTAGTTTAAAACTTTGAAGGAATTGGTCTTTCAATAAAAAATTCTAAACGACACTTCTTGAGGAATTCTGAAGGGGATTTTCACAAAGGAAAAGGTACTTTACAAAATCTTGAAGGGTATTTTTTAGATCCCTGAAGGTATTTTTTGCAAAGAAATGGTCCTTTTCTAAAAGTTGAAGGACACATTTTAAAAATCTAAAGTGGTATTTTCAAAATCTGAAGGGCACATTTAAAAAAATTGAAAGGTCCATTTTTAAAAATCTAAAGTGTTATTCTCAGAAAAACAGTCCATTTTCAAAGGTTGAAGGGCATTTCAAGAAAGCTAAAGGATTATTTTTGAGAAAGTGGCCCAAAACAGAGCTCTCAAAGACATTATTTCCTTCAAACATTTTATCTATAGAAATTGTATAAGGCCAAAAAGTTTGAATGAATTATTTTAAGAAAAAAGTTTGAATCAATTATTTTAGGAGAAAAGTCTGAAGGAATTATCTATGAGAAAAAATCCAAAATAAAAATACTAAATCAAAAGGACAAAATAGATTTTTGAAGGGTTGATCCCGTGGGAAAATGGCCAAAGAGAAAAATCTAAAGGAAATGACCTGAAGGAATTGATGACAGTTGTGTGAACATCAACTTCAACCTTAGCAAATAGTTGTTGGTATTCAAATATATAATGATGGTCCTGCAATGTCAAGTTTGATCCTTTGCAAGTAGTTGTTTGTATTTGGTCAAGTTTTCAAAGGGTCCTAGTGGATTTTGATAGCCAATAAGCAAAGATAATGAGGACTTCTAATTTTGACTTCGATGATGTCATCTAAAACCTACATGTAGAACATGAAAAGTAAATTAGGCTCAATTATATACATCCAATTTGATCAAGAACATATAAAAAATAAAGACATGTAGCTACCCTCAAGAATGACTCTCTCAATTCCAAAAGGGAGACTTGATTGCATAAGGGGATTGAGGAGATTTGTGGTGATTTTAGATGGCTAATCTCATGATCAAAGTAATTACATGATTTCAATGCAAAAGAGCTTGAGAAAAACATGGAGTTTCAATGCTACATATCTAATCTTAACATGGAATTTCATGCATGCTTCAATTTTCAAAGCCCCTTTTCATGCAAGATAAAGTGAGTTGAAGTTGGCTAGTCTTACACTTTGGTTGACTAGTTAACAAGTCATGCATGAACTCTTGACTATATTGTTAATCAAATCCTTTTCAAACACTTCCAAATTATCTTTAAGTGGAGCTTATATTTCTATATTGACATAGCATCATGCATGATGAAAATTTTGACTCAAACTTGGCCCCACCACTACATTCTTATTTCAAGATTGGGAAAAGCATGCAAGTTTTGTGAAAGGAAAAGGTTTTATTAAATATTTTAAACATTGTAAAAGGTGTGATTCTATAGTTGAGTCAACCAAGACTAACATTCCCCATTTTAAACTCTACTTAGAGCTATTTTAGGGTTTGAAACTTATATATTGGCTTAATCAAACCATGATTTGATGTTCCTAAAGTTTTAAGAAAGAAATTGTAAGCTAGACCATTGATAAACAAAGGAGTTTTTGTTCTAAATCTAAGTTTTGATAGAATAATAGTGTGTATTTGATTATTCATCAACATATAAGTGAGATTTATCTCCTTTTTTAGGTCCCTTCCTCACATATCTCTCTATCTCACCCTTTTAAGGTCATTGAAGAGGTTTTCAACCCTTCATTGAAAACATTTTTTATTAAGGATAGAAATATAAATTTCATTGATTATATGTGGGCACTAATTTTAGTAACTTTAGAGCATTTAGATAATTTAGGTGTATCATCCCCTTTTAATTAGAATTTCTTTTAAGTTTCCCCTTTCCATTTTCACCCCAAAAAATCATAGTATTTATATTTTATAGATAAATCTTAATGCAACCATCCCTCTCTAGAGGTTCTTCTCATCATAGAGTCACCCACACTTTGAGAAGTTAAAAATGTATCAGCTGGAGTGAGGGTGTGCTTGCACATCTTCAAGCAGGGTGCTCTCTAGAGTGTTAACAAATATTCCATTTCACCTTCATAAAATATAATTTGGGACTCATCAAGGAATCAAGGTGGACCCTTACCTAATTTGAATTAATATAGGTGGAAATTGAATATCCTTAAATAATCATGGTAGTTCATGGCCCTCCCTATGATCATAATATATTTATATGTTCTTTCTTAATTGAATGGTTGACTATGGCCGAAGATCCCATCTGATGGACCAAATATGATGAATGTCTCTTCTTGGTTCATCCATGTGTACAATCAAGATCATTTTAAATGAGTTTAGCATCTGATTGAGCCATGAAAATACTTGAGTTTCCTTATTTTTCCATTTGGCCTAGCTCCACTCACTCTCATTTCACTTTCAAATGTGTAACTATAGACAACTCAATTATAAAGAAAATAATCACCTTAGAGTAGAAGCCAAGATTTCCCTATCCCTTTGATTTATTCATAACCATAAAATTTTGGCCAATGATATATTGATGTCATGTTCCATGCATCATCTCCTCACTCTTATACTTCTTGGCTTTCATTTCTAGTTTTAGCCTTACTTCCCCCCAGGTCCCCAAATCTCCATAATGATGTCATGTGGCATCATCACATGGCTCAGAGGACCCAAGGAATATTAACTTTTAATGATATCCCCTAGGTCCTCAAGTCTCTAAAATTATGCCACATGGAATCATCATGGGTTTTGGGTCTATGGGGAGCTTTGACTATTTATTATGCCTCTTAGGTCTTTGGGTCCCCATGATGATGCCACATGGGATCGTCATCGGCCTATGAGGCCCAAATATTTTCAAATTACTCCCTACATCCATTGGTCCCTATCTCTTGTGATGATTCTATATGGAATCATCACAAGAAAATCCTTAAGGCCCCATAGCCTTGTGATGATGCCATATGGAATCATCACAAGGATTTTGGGTCTTAGGGATTTCCTAATTATGAACCATGTTGGTGGGGAATGAAATATGTTTCCATGTGTTGATATAGTGTTGAATCCTCACTTATAAGGCTTAGCATATGTAAAATTATTGATAAAATCTTGATTAAACATGATCACACCACATGGTGTGATATTAGGTACTCGACACTTGGGACTGTCTAGACTTCAACACTTGCATTGATTGGGTCAAGATTCTAGATTGATGACATGCATCATAATCTATGAGAGGGGATAATTTTAGGACTTATTTGAATTTTTGAATAACTATGGAAACCTATGGATAACATGATGAAGACACATGTCATATGATTGATGGATTATTAGGGCTATAAAAACTTTTACAAAGAAATACAAGGTAAAAACACTCTGAGTAAATGTGATTAGTAGGTCAGTTTGAAAATCAAGAGTTACATAGATAAGGCCCTAAAATGCTATGTAAATGTAAAATAAACAAATCAAACATGATTAAAAGGCTAATATATCAAAATAGGTGATTTTTATAACTTCTAATAAAATTATTTTAAAATACAAAAGAGGATTTCATGCTTAATTAAATTTCAACCATATTATATGAAATAAAGATCACAATGGAGCCCATTTATTCAAATAATTAATCCCAAAGATAATAAAAATAGATGATCAAAATGTAGTTAACAAATTTAACATAGAAAAGGGGGCAAGGTTTAAAAATATAAGCTCCAATGTTTCTATGTGAGATCTTCAAATATTAAAGATAAAAATAAATCAACTTTTCAAACAACATGACTAATGCCTCTAACCAAGGGAAGAAAAAATTAGTTTGATCAAATGAAACATCACTCAACTTGAAATTTAGTATATGTTGAGGACAAGGATCATTCAAAAATGAAACCTTCCAAACAAGCAAGAATAGAAGAACCAAGGTAGACAAACTAAAACAAGAGGCTCCCTATGTGAAATTTGAGTATGGGATGTTTTACACCTAATATTAAGGTTGGTGCATAAATGCGTGTAAAATATGAAATCACATCTATAATTTGGTGTGTTTGCACCTCAAATTTATCTCAATTGGAAGTATATGTCAAAACTTAATCTCTACTATATAATATGCATATATTATGTATCATAAATATGAAAATATCTATTCCAAATATATGCCCAATATATATAATTATTCCCCAAAATTTAGATCTAAATCAAACTTTATTCATTCTATCAATTATATGTATGTGGAGTCATGTCTTCTATGACATGCCCCCCACTGATATGACCCTCTTTTTTGAGGTGAGGGGATTGAAAAAGCGTTGATCACCTTATCTCAAAATGATAAGATAACTATATTGTATATGTGTGAATCATGTAGTAAAATAAGCAACTATTATTGTCATGTCAAAATAGATATATTAATGAATCTCAAAATAGTCATACTTAACAAGCCATAAAATGCATGAAATGAATCATGGAAACATCTATAAGATAACAATCTCATTAAAAAATTAAGAACACATGAAAGAGCACTCAAATGTCATACAAGGGGGGTCCATGGAGATCTAAAATAAGGGGCATGTTCTAATTTTGCACACTTAAGTGGAAGACATGTGTAAATTTACACATACCAAATAAACAAGCAACACTTAGGGAATTATAGCTAATGTGAAAAAGAACATGTTCAAATATTACACAAGCAAGATAAAAGAAGGATATTCAAGTAAGCTAATGTAAAATAAATGAAGTAATGAGCTATAAATTAGCCTAATCATGTGATACTAATCCCTACATACATGTGTTAGTATAATGTCATATAAAATAGCATATTAAATACATTGTGTAACATAGAAACATGAGCATAGGCATGTGTAAGATATATAAGCTCAATAAGACAACATAAAATGTTCATAAAATAATAGAACTTGTGTCAATCATGATCATATAGAAACAAGATTCCCATAACATAGTGTATCAGATTAGAAGAGAAAAGGTCCAACATCTACATGCTTGAGATATCATGGGTGTAATGTATGCCTATATCAAACTCAAATACCTGTGAAACATATGCATATATAGAAATGATATGATATCTACTAACATAAAGTATTAACATATGAAAAAAATAGTAAACATGTGAAATGCTAAATATTTTGATTTTTTTAATTATTTGAATTTTTTAGTATTTTCTTGAATATTTGAATTTTTTTGGAATGTTTGAAAAGAGAGTGATAGCCAATGATCCCATCTAGGGGATGTTTATAATGTGTTGTATACTTTGAGTTTGGTACAATAAATTTGTCATGCCACCAAGTATCATGTATATGTGGAAAATATGAATGTGTTTAATCTATGACTCTATTTGTATGTCTCATATGACTATGTGGTTGTGAAGTAGTAATATAAGGTGTAGGGGTTTCGTGAACCCATTATTTTATGATTTTTCATTTCCTTGGTGTAATGGTTGGTCTTGTTACCCATTTTAAAACATGGTGTTCTGATGTAGGTAAATGGATAGGATGTGGATGTATGAATGAGGATCTTGAAGATTTCACTATATATATATGATATAAAGGCCTCTCAAGTATGGGGAATCTAAGAAATGGGATTTCCTGTTACTTGCCCTTTTGCACATGATTAACCTTAGTATGTTATTTAATCAATTATCATGGGAAAAACTTTACATGTTGTAAAGGATGTTCATATGGGATCCCATAAACTATAATTACCTTGTTGACATAAATATACTTAAAAAAACCATGTATTATGGAAGATAATAATTGGATATAATCATATATGTTATCTAATATTATTATGAGACATTATGCATAATAACATCTTTTCAAAGAATGAAAAAGTCGTTAAGAAGAATTTGATTTTTTTTGCCAAAGTGATAATCATTAGCCCGTGATACCTCCTCGAGAGGAAAATTAGGGATGAAATAATAACATGGGATATCTAAAAAAAGATATAAGAAATAACAATAAATTAGACCCAAAAAGGGCAGTCTTGGTTGATAGATAATTATATGCCCTAGTAGGGTATATTTGATCATTTGAGTTAAGAAGTTACCCTAGTAGGGAAGATTTTATTGATGATCAATCAAAATGGTTTTCCCCAATAGGGTGGATTTTAATTTAGAGAATTGATGATGAGGCATGTGAATAAATTTTTGGGGGACAGTAAACAAGGAGATATATTATACAATATTATCAATTTAGACTTCCTACATCCAAATTTTTGATATAACACCAATTCAGTATGCATCATTGTATAAAATACCATGATGACCAACTCATAACATGTGTTTGGACTGACCCTCAATCCAATAGACAAATGAAGACATTACACCAGTGATAAAAACCATGGTGAGAATGTTGGCATATGCTAATGTATAGACTTAAGTATAATGGCACAACATAAAGCACCAGGATGATGCCCCTATCAACATTTTGAAATGAGTCAAGGTGATAACAAAAAAGGGAAAGAAACATAACTTTAACAAAAAATGTAAACACAAATATAAAAATCAACATAAAGTGTCCAATTGCTTTAATAAATGCACTAAGAGCAACAAAAAATTCCCCAAACATTACCTAGGAGATGTATAATACCTTAGCGAGAGGAAAGTTAAAAAATTATTTTTGATAGGTAGGCTGATAGGTAAAAGAAATAAACACATGTTTCAATAGACAAGGATGAAAAACATGGTACTTAGAATAAAATGGCTCAAAAAATGGGTAAATGAGGCAAAAATGAACCTCTTGAGAAGAAAAATAGATCAAAAAAAGGCCTATGGGTTAAAAATTCCATATAATTGACTATATATTCACCCTTAGGGGGTGAAAACTATTCATTCTTACCCTCCAATATTACAATTCTAAGATCTAACCTTTGTGTGCAAGAGAGACTTGTAAAATGGCTAATATCCCCTATGATCAACACCTTGAAGAACATGTTCAAGAGTTCCAATGGCCACCAAGGAGTAGGGCATTAGTAGGTACCTTTTTTGTTTTTAATTTGGTCTTTAATTTCATTTATTAGGATGTAAAAGTAGGTGAGAAAGTGAATTTAATGATCTAAAAAATATAAAAATGATGAAGTGAACGTAAATGGTAAGAATGCCATGCAAACAATGATCTCATGAGGAAATTAGTGAGGCCAATAAAATAAAAGAAAATGCCAAAAAGGCAAAATCACTTATATCATCAAAAATGGCATAAAATGGTGAAATCATGAGTCAAATGATGGTATCACTAGTTAAATGGTGCTATCACCTGTCAAATGGTGGTATCACTAGTAGAATGCTGAAATCACCTAACAAACATTCATGGCATGAAAAATGGTGAAGCTAATAGAAATAATGAGGTCATCCTACCAAATGATAGGATTGATCTATTTAATAGTGAAATCATGAGACTAAGGAGTAAAATAGTGAAGTTAACCTATAGAGTAATGAAGACACTCTGTAGAATGGAAAAATTGTGAAGGAAAATGGTGAGGTTTCCAAAAATCACAAATAGTCCAAGAGAAAGTGGAAACTAGGATAGATGAATAATTTTTGAAGTCCAAAACTAGAATAAAATGGTAGGTTGATCAACTAAAATAAAAATATATAAGTGACTAACTCGATTCATCATAGTATGTGATCGATGGTTTGGGTCCTACATCGACTATGTATTGTTACAAATGAGATTGTAGGGCTATTGGAGGTGGCATATTTATAACACATAGCTCAAATACCAATAATTAAGGTAGATCAAGCATACCTATTAGCACTAGTAGAGTGCTAGCATTCAAATACATTTACTTTCCATTTGCTTACTAGAGAGGCCACTATGATCATCGAGGATGTATAATAGATTTTATGAGTGCCTATTCAAGGTCAACATTCTATTGGATGTTAGAGGGACAAATTAAAGTGTTGGAGGATTTGATTGGAGTGATAGACCTAGTTATTACTGAGGGGTCCATTTATATTGATGTGTTGGAGGACCTATCTTATCCTCTAATTATTTTTCGAAGAGTTCCATCACCTACATCATAGGGTACAATGCCCAAGGAAGTATTAATTTTGATGGCTCTTGTTAGTAGCTTCTTGCTACTTGACAAGAGTGGTTGATACTTTTAGCTTGGATGATTGGAATGGTATGAGATATGCTAGATTATATGTCATGATTTTCATGGTACCCATTTATATTGGCTTAGATATAAATATATTTACACATGATATCATATTGGATAGGGCATAGTATTAGACATAACACTCTACTCTAGGTCTATGCTTGGAAGTATACTACCATAGAGTGGCATGTTGGACAATAGTTTCAATGGTTACCTGAGGATATAGTGGCCTATGGTTAGGTTTAGAAAATCATAGGGGTATGAATCCACCAAGGAGATTTATACTTTTATAGGTGCACTATCGATGAGATGGTAGATGGTGACTTTATCTAGTGTCCATAACTAGTTATGAAATTTAGATGGATAGGGGATGGTCTTATTTTTAAGTATATAATAATGCCTTGATACATCATGGGTCACCACAAGTTCATCATGGATAGATATAGGTTGGGTTACATGTAATGATAGCTCATATTTTAGTAAGATGTGCTGAATGGGCCCCATTTTTTCACACATGTTACAAAGGAGATTTGAGATTGGGGGCGTCCAATACCTAGGTCTCAGGTCATTATATATTTTAACATGGTAAAACCTATAATATGGGCCTATACAAGTGGGTATGTGGATGCTATCATCATAGATGCCTATGCAACATGGTGGGTAGGTTTCTGACCTATCAAATGGATTAGACCTCAACCCAAATAGCTAGGGTAGCATAATAGAGTTAGGTAGAGGAGGGATAGGAAACATGTATAAGTAAAGCACATGGATAGGTTATAAAAAAATATGTGATACCCTAGATAATTTCCCTACAAATCATTTAAGTTCTAACATAGCATCTAACATGATAGGTTTTCCAAATGCATGTGCAACATATAGCACAATAATGGTTATAACTCCCATTTTTATAGGGTGGTGACATAGATGGAGATGGGAATGGAGAGGGAGGATAGATTCCTTAGATCGATATAGATATGGTCAAGGTAATTGGTGGGGACTTAGTCCATGGTATAGGGTCCAAAGAGGATAAAACCCCTTGCGCATGGATTGACATAGGTATAAGGGAGTTAGGTTCATTTGGATTAGGCATGGAGATTAATACTTGTATATGTATATGAGGGGATCAACCTTCTAGCTTAGCAAGATTGATTGATGATCCTATACTCATTGACATGTTACAATGTGAGATCATGATATGCCTAGTAGAGATTTTTGATTTAGAGTAAGATGTGGTAGGGTTACAAGCTAAGCTAGATACAACCTAAGGTGAGACCATCAGGTTACAAGGTATTATCATAGCCTAAGATTCAAAGATTACCATATTGATGGGGTAGGTGGATCATCTGATAGGTGTATAGGCTCAGTTGATTGGGCTCTTGACATAGTTGATAGTTAGGATGTAGATATATTGATAGTTGTAGGTGAGTAGGATAGAAATTAGGTAGATGCATAAAGGCTTTATGGTGAGCTAAATGAGGCATGAAATCTTGTATCTGATGGTGGCATGTCTAAAAAATTGGATAACATGATTATGGCCAAAGATGCTACCTTGCACATGAAGGATAATGTCCTACATGTGAAGGATGATATTTCCTATTATCATAGTTTATATGAGGCAAATGTCCCAGTGGATTAGAGTGCACCTACCTACAAATAATATTCTTGGAGCTAGTGGACTAGCAACACTTCCAAATCTCAACACACTAATATTTTTTAGCATTTTATAACATACCCAACTCCACAATAGGTAGTGATGGGGCCACCCCCACCATGGTCACCACCATCACTATCACCTGGTATAAGGTAGAGCTCTGATTAGGTTCCCCCTAGAGATGGGGTAAAGTAGAGCTAATTTTGTATCTTTGTAACTTCATGTTTTTATCATTGTATATGATCTCTTGATGTATAAACGTGTTTATTTTTAGAGATATATATGACATTCATTTTAGATCATGGATCATTGTATATGGACTCTTAATATTATTTTTTAATGTTCTTTACTTTTTTACCACCATGATGCTAGATGTTAGATGTTGATCAAAACATGCATATTGATGTGTATTTGGTTACCATGATTTTGTTGTCTTTTGCATTGCTATCTCATTTTGCACTGACATTTATCTCATGGATGTACATGCAGTATGACTAGATGGTATAAGCCTATTTCATGAGATGCACATCTTTAGTTTGCATAAGTATAGACATGTGTTTATATGATGACATTGTGATCCCACCTTGGATAGTGCTTTGTTATGTATGATCTTGAGCACATGGTTTTTTTAAATTTTGAAAATGAAATTATGTATCATAAGTATGAATAACTTATAATAAAATTGTATGTCATATCTCACATGGACCTATTTGAATGTGAATATTTACAAATTAAGATAATGATAAAATATCAAAACCTAAGTGGAAAAAAAAAACATATCTAAACATAAAATGCAAAATAATGATACTTAAAAATATAATATTATAACCACTTAAATATGAGATATTAAATATCCATACCTAAGTGTAAAACATAATGTATGAAACCAAAAAAAAGGAAAAAAAAGAAAAAAAAACAATTCAACAACAAACTATGACCAACTTAAAATCAAGATATGAATCATCAAGACTTAAGTGGAAACAAGACTATATCAAACACAAATATTTAAGAAAATAAATAAACAAAACAAATAGAAAAATGATATAAACAAATGAACAATATAAAAAAACACTTAAATAATATAAATAGTCTAAATACAAAAGTAGATGACTCAAGTCCCAATAGAGGCAAGACTTAAGTGTTTAACAAATTGTACTTAAACCTAATGAGAAAATAAAATAGTTAAATAAAAAGTGCAAAAATTAGAATCAACATATAAAATATCAAGAGACAAGCATAATATAAAATGTATTAAACATCAAAAATTAATAAAATAAATAAAAAAACAAACAAACAACAACAACAACAATAATAAAAACAACAATAATAATAATCACTGATGAGATGGGGGTGCATTCATAACGCAACTTGATTGTTATATGCACCACCCAAATTCAAATCTTGAAGGTATTGGAAGGTCAGTTGTGGCCATTTCACTAGTATTGGATGGTTGTGGCCATATTTGTGGTATTCAATGGTTATGGTGGTATTATTGGTATTCACCGATTGTGATGGTATTGTTGGTATTCATTGGTTGTAGTGCTAGTGTTGGTATTGTCTAGTTGTGTCCATATTATTTTTATTATTGGTATTCGTTAGTTGTGATGGTATTTTTGGTATTCACAAGTTATGGTAGTAGAGATGGTATTGGCCAATTGTGGTTGTATTATTGGTATTGGTTGATTGTGGACATTGATGTAACTAGTTATTAATCTAGTAAAAAAAGCTCATAACTATCTAAATAAAAACAACAAAAATAACAACAACAACAACAACATCATCAACAACAACAACAACAACAACAACAACAACAACAATAATAATAATAATAATAATAATAATAATAATAATAATAATAATAATAATAATAATAATAACAACAACATCAACATCAACAGCAACAACAACAGCAACAACAACAACAACAAGAACAAGAACAACAACAACAACAAAAACAACAACAACAACAACAACAACAACAACAACAACAACAACAACAACAACAACAACAACAACAACAACAACAACAACAACAACAACAACAACAACAACAATAATAATAATAATAATAATAATAATAATAATAATAATAATAATAAACAAACAACACAAGCACAAATTGTAAGCCACTTAAAAGCAAGATATGGATAATCGAGACTCAAGTGATAAAAAGATATACCGGATGAAAATAAGAAAAATAAATATAAACACAAAAGCAAACAACTTAAGCCTAGGTTCGGGCAAGACTCAAACATAAACTATTTGTACTTAAACACACAACACTCAAAACAAACAAGCAATAAACTCAATAATTGAAACACATAAAACACAATGTAAGTAAGATAAAGAAATCAATATGTTGTGTAATAAATGAGGTGTTATGATTTAGATATTATGCCCTTATGCTAAGGGGATAATGAATTGGTTATGGTAATAGGGGGAATAGAAGAAAAATAAAGGGGTGGCTAAGTCGACTTCAAATGCCCAAATGAAAGTTGATGTTGCTTTCATAGTCCTATAAACTATAGGCTAAATGTAGTTATCCCAGAGATATGGGATAGAAGAAACGTGATGACAAGTAGGCATATGATAATAGATAAGAAATAAGAAAGTAAATACTCTTAAAAATGTGAGAGCATTCAATAAATGGAAATATAAAGTGAAGTAAACCAAATGCATAATGCTTATTGGTCAAGTAATGATTACTCACAAAATGACAAGAGAACAAGAGAAGATGAGTGTTCATTAGTGCATCAATTTCATAAATATAATTCCCAAAAATGTGTCTCATAAAATTATGAGAGTGTAAGGAAAATATTTATCACAAAATGGTAAGATTTTATGGAAATATAAGTGAATAATAAGATTACACTGGCCAACCTATATTAAGATTCCCTTGTATCCAAACGCCACCTACATAGTCCATGTGGACCTTAGTCTGATGTAGTTCTCCCAAAAATGGGAAGATAATGTTATTATAATGGTAATTTGGATCAAAAATGAAATGATATAGATAAAAGGTTCCATCCCATAAATTTTTTTAGAGGTTTTATATCTTGTGTGGAAATTCTAAGCCAACTTTTATGATTTTGTGATTTTTGGAGTTTTTCTAGGTGTTTTCAATGTGTGTGGGTTTTTTGGAATAAGGAAATTAAGTTAATATGTTAAAATGTACACTGAACCATCTATAAAAGGACACTTAACCTTAGGTATAGGCTCAAATAATAGTTAAACTAACTACAATTATAATTACACCAAAAACAAATAATATAATCTATGGGGTATAAAAAGATCATGAAACAACAAGATAGGAATAATAACTATCCATAATGGAGAAATAAATGAGGAGAAAAAATTAGAGGAAGTTTTAAAGGAACTATCAAATAGGTAACACCCTTGTTAACATGCCCTAAAACACTTGCCTATAAATAAGCTACTGATGCTGATCATGGTTAAAGTGCCTTTAGAACAATAGTCATTAAATATGCATGTATCATCTATTTATAATAAAGATCATGATTGGTAAAAGGAATGGCATAAAACGTGAATAAATAATGGTCTATGGAATGGTATGGTAGGAGAAATATGAATGGCCAATATAATAGGATAATAAAAGAATAAAGGGGAAAATAGTGTCCCAAAATAAGGGCTCATATAGACAATGGTTTATTTTCAGTTAAGCATAGTATAATTTTAGATTCATTATGTTCATGGGTTCCTTGAGCTCTTTCCCATATGTTATAGCTAGTCTATATGCTCCATAACCATAATTTGAAGTCACAATAAAGGGCCCAATCCAATTGGATTCAAACTTACCCTTCTTGCATTTGACATTGGTATTCTTTTGATTCTCTTTTAACATCAAATAGCCAATTTCAAATTCTCAAGGGAGAATATGATTATTATAACTATGGAAAATTCTATTTTGGTATGCTATCAAATTATCTAATACATATTTCCATTTCTCATCCAAGAGATCTAACTCTTGTAATTTGTCCACTCTATACTCTTCATCATCAATGATATTCTATAAAGAAATGTGCAAAGAAGGAAACTTGATCTTGATAGGAATAATGAACTTAGATATAAAAACTAGGGAATAGGGAGTAACACAAGTAGGTGTGTTAAAAATAGTATGGTAAGTCCATAAGGCTGGGAATAATTGTAGATGCCAATCATGACCAACATCATTAAAAATATTTTTTAGGATTTTAACAATGGTCTTATTAGATGCCTCAGCTTGATTGTTACCTTGAGGATAAAAGGCCTTGAACTTTTTATGTTTAATTTGGACTTTGTAAACATATATTTTTTTGAATGGGATAACATTATCAATGGAAATGGAGGGAATACCATAACAACATATGAGATGGTAATGAATAAACTTAGCAATCTATTTTCCAATTATATATGTTAGGGGAATGGATTCGATCTACTTGGTAAAGTAACATGTGGTAGTTAGGATGTGTTTGTGGCCATATGAAGAAGTATGGTTAGTTTTTCCTATGTGATCAAGTACCCAAGTATAAAATGACCATGGTGTTGTGATCAGTTGGAGTGCAAAAGAAGGAACATGTATTAAATCATTGTGTTGTTGACAAGCATCACATTTTTTCACATATTTGCAAGCATCTATTTCCATTATGGGCTAGTAATACTTGATTTGAAGGAGTTTATTATCAAGGAATAAATCAATAGTGTGGGCCCCAAAATTTCCTTCATTCAAATCCTTAAACACTAATTAGGATTCTCTTGAAGATAAATAATGAACTAGAATTCCATCATAACCCTTACAATAGAGCATATTTCCACGTAATGTATATCAAATGGGCGATAAAGGCTTTATGCTAGTTTTGTGATAGGTATGGAGGAGTGATGTGGTCATAGAGGTAGTTATAAAGGTCTTGGTACCAAGGGACATTAGGAACAACAATATCACATGCCATTTCTAAATCCATTTGTTTATGATCTAGTTGGAGAAGGTTATCAATGATAAATTGATACTCTTTAACACTATTGACCACTGCTAGCATGGTTCCAATAGTTTATATTGAATCAATTGATAATTTATTTAACCTTGGCATCTTATCAAACTAAAGATCTTCAAACTATGACTTAAGGTTATATATCATACTATTTTAAGGTACAAGCTTCTTATATTTTATTTGGTACTAGTCTGTAGCCTAGTTAATGATTAATTAGGAATCCCCATATACCATTAACTATTGAATGTTCCATTGTATAGTGAGATGGAGTCCTAAAATGAGAGATTCATACTACGACATGTTAATTTAATGGAAACTAATGTGGAAAGCCTTGGGAATGAGATCCCCTTGTAGTGTAATAAATAAGACACTGAACCCAAACCCACAAGATGTGTATGAGCCCTAAAAATACAACATCCATTGTTTGGAATCAATAGAAAATAATTATAGAGTCATATTTGATTCATCTTGGAATTCAAATTTGAGTGGTTCCATATCCAATAGAGAAGCTTTAGCAAGTTGGTCTATGGGAATCTATCCCTTGATAGCCTTTTGATTATCATATTTTATATTAAACTCACTTAGCATCATTACCCACTTAGAAATGCAATCTGTTAGAGTTGCATTAGATAATAAGTATTTGAGAAGATAAAAATTAGAAATAAAAATAGTATTGTTGTTCAACATGTAGTGATGTAGATTTTAGAAAACACACACCATAGATAAAAAGTTTTCTCAATTAGCGAGTAATTTTTCTCATAAGTAAAAAGTGTCTAGCTCAAATAGTAGATGACATATTATTTACCCTAAATATAATTTTGGGCCAAGAGGACCTCGAGTGAATGTTCTATAATTGATAATTAAGGAAGCATAGGTTAGCCTAGTGTAGATGGCATCAGAACTGGTAGATTATCCAAGTAGGTCTTTAATTTTTCAAAGGCTTGACAATAATTTATATTCCATTGAAATGTAACACCTTTCTTCAAAAGGTGA
Source organism: Torreya grandis (assembly GCA_037957365.1). Classification (NCBI taxonomy): domain Eukaryota; kingdom Viridiplantae; phylum Streptophyta; class Pinopsida; order Cupressales; family Taxaceae; genus Torreya; species Torreya grandis. Next base: position 1,870,559 of record JARHVA010001395.1, read on the forward strand.
GTGAAAGGATGGAATTTTTTAGCCATCTAAGAAATGAGACATCAAATAGATTAAATATTACTGTAGAGTAATTTCCTACTCTATGTCGTATTTATTTTATTTTTTGATTCGAGCGCTGCAATTTTGGTTCCTACGTATCCTTGGATGTCGTGGCATAATTTTGAAGTAGAGGGCTGATTTATTTTGCCTAAGTATCGAAGTGTAGTGGAAGTTTCCAAGTGTTGCCCTTCGAGCATGAGTCTTTTTCCCCTTTTTGTTTCCTTCATCTCATTTTGCCCAAGTATCGACTTCAAGTAGAAGTTGCCATGTGTCAATTTTTGGGAGACAAAGATGGATAGCTGGCATCCTTTGAACACCCTTTTGTAACTTTTGGGAAGGCCACAGAATGTGCCATGTACCTAATAATGGCTAAGCAGAATGCACCACATGTCAGCGTCTGAGTCTCATAGAGGCACCCGTGTTTCATTCTACATTTTGAAAAAGATTTTCAATGGACCAAGTAGTATAGAGAGTGGAAAGTGCCAGCTAGTAGTTGCAAAGACCTTGAATGACCTTTTTGAAGAAGGTAGTGGAAGATGCCACATTCCCCAGATAGAGAAGTGGAAGATGCCAGGTATCTTCCCAGGAGTAGCAGAGATCACCACATGTCAATTTATGAGAGACCATCTTTGAGCCTAATTTCCAAATAAAGATTGTGGTGGGTTCCTAGATGTTATTTCAAAGGACTGAGGAAGCACCGAGTGTCAACAAGTGAAGACTACCATGTGCATCCATCCTTTCCTAAAAGTTGCCCAAGCAAGGAATGCGTAAGTTTTGTTTGATAAAGCTGCAAAGTATCGAGGAAGTAGGCTATGACAGGTGTCAAAGGTGGAGTGTTCCTAAGAAAAATATAGGGAAAGTGGAAGTGGCCAAGTGTCATCCTCTGGTGCCTTCTAGACAATAGGAGGGAAAATTCATAAATTGACTAAGTGTCCTCTTCCATTTCAAAGTGCCCGTCTACCTGTTACAGTGAAAATGGGGGGAAATTTGGTGAGCATTACTTTAGGTAGATAGAACAGTGCATCAGGTAGATTTTTGGGGATTACAAGCATTAAAGACACCATCCATTTATCCCCTAATAGTAGAGGTAGAGTAGACAGTTGAGTGGCCAAATAGATGATGGAACGAAGAATTTTTGGTGCAAAGAGAGGTACTAGACATGGATTGCCATGCGACAGTCAAGGCAGTTCTTGATAAGACCAAGATGCAACCAAGGCATTGAATGTGCCATCTATTTTATCCCCTATGAGTGAAGGATGGAGTGGAATTGCATGGGAAAGAAAGTGATCAAAGGAGACATCCAAAGCTATATAAGCAGGATTGTAAAATCAAAAAAAGTGGGGGGGGAATTCTCATAGTTTTAGACTTTTAGAGTGTTTGACTAATAATATCATTTGAATTTGTTACATTTTCTTGAGTTGAAAGGTTTATATGACTGTGTGTGTTTCTACATATTTTGTATGACTAGAAGATTCAATAAGAAAATTGAACACTATGCCCTTGTTGATGTTATCTGTGTCATTTGCAAAGTAGTCTATGCTGTAGATTTTCTATTGTTGTGATTGGAAATGTTATTTGCTTTTGTCCCATTTTTTGGAGTCTAAAGTTCTACATAACTATGCATGACTTTTATGCCTCTAATGTGATTAGAAGATTCTATTAAGAAGATTGAACACTATGCCTTTGTTGACAATTCCTGTATCTTAGCAAAAGACTCCCCTATTATGAGCCCCTATTTCTATTATTCCAATATTTTACATTGATCATGCACTTGTCTACTCTTAAATGTAATAGTATCATATAATAGTCTCACTTTGCTCAAGTTAGGATTAGGATTACACTCAGACGCATCACCATAGTTAGGTTTTAATTCCTGTATTTTGCATTTCTATTTAGTCTCCTATCCCTTTTCCCCAACACCTAATACAAAAGAAGAGACCAGCTTCTCTAAAATATGGAGGTTGTTTCAAGCCACATTGTGCCACAACTTAAAACTTCCCATTATTGATTGATTAAGATCAAGCATAATTTTCATCATCAACAGTTTCTAGCACACCTGATGGGACAGATCTTTCAAGGAGTTGAAGAAATTTTGGTGTATTCTTTAGCCAATTAGCCTTTGGAGGTTTTCATCAACACCAACAATGACTCTAAGTCATCAGCTGATCAAGCAGTATCATCAAGAAATCCCTTTTGGTATGTATAACTCTATTACTCATAGCTATGAGTCCTATTCTCCTTATATATTTAATCAAGATCAAGTTCCTCCTAAAACATCTCCAAGTAATGAGGATGCATATGGCCACGAGCTATACCAGTTTGATGCCCAGTCTAATCTCATTTTCACCTTCAAGAAACCATTGCTGGGATTTAAAAAATATGTGTTAGTGCTTGACAACAAAAGGGAATATGGCCAAGAAATTCCTTGTCATGTCATCTATCAAGTGAGGGAAGCAATAGACCTGATCAAAAGTGAGTGGCATCCTATTAAAAGGGAAAATTGGCAAGAACTTACATATGAAATTCTGGATGTGTGTGGATTGATTGCATTTCTAGAAGAAAGGCTATGCGTTCATGAGAACCAGCCTTACCAAGTCTACCAAACTTCATATCCACCACCACAAATCCCATATCAAACATATGCCACCCTTGTTCATGAACAAAGTTAGACTTGTTAAGATCATTTCCCTAATAATGCAGAGTCTATGATAGCATCAAGTCAAGAGGACCCCAAACTCTCACTTTCCCCTCAAGTCCCTTCCTCCCTTACTCAAGAAGCTTCTTGTTTTCCATCATAGCCTTCTTCTTCATCCCCTTTTGAAGAAGAATATATTTTGAAAGAGGTAATTGAGTATGCAAAAGAATATGCTCAATTCATGGCTAGTCAAGAGGATTTCATAAGTACGGATAAGGAGGAAATCACTGTAGATTCTCCTTTTGATGAGCAAGAGGATAATCCATAAGCTTTTTCCTTCACTTCAGATGAGGAGGAGATCATTTCTAACTTTTTACTTACTTTACAAGAGGATACAGAGGAACATGGATACTCCCTTGACCAAGTCATTGAGATAGATGACACTATCCTTTAAGAAGGCTATGGATTGGCCAAGTATGGAGAAGACAGCATCAAGACTCAGCTGAGTATGCAGAAGGAATGCCAGTTTTCAGATTCATCCTTTCAAGAGGATGAAATCATCAAAGAGCATACTAATGTAATAAATTTGGAATCTGAAGAAGATGCACTGAAAGATAATTGATATCAAAAGGCATAGAGTGAAGGACCAATAGCCAATGATTTATTGATGACACTCAACAACATGAAGAACTAGTATTTGATGGGCATTCAAGGACAAGAAGAGTTCATAGGTGTCGAATACACATTTTGCTCAGATTCGTTCGAGTGTAGGCGAATTCGTGTGGCTGGTGCAAAGGACATCCCATCAAAGGTATACCTGTTGTAATCACTAGTATGGCAACACAAGTTGGCTTGTCATAAAGAAGATGTTGGAAAGTTCATTTTTGATCCCAGAGGAAAATAAGGATTTGTAATTAATGTAGTTAGGTAGTTTCCATTCCCGCATTTCTTTGTTTTATTTTTTGCTTTCTCGCTTTTCTTTTAAAATAAGTGTTTTAAACATAAAGTCTGCATCTTAGAAGCTTTAAATTCTTTAAATTTTGCCACAATAAATGCTTCTCCAAATCTTTTGAAATCTCCAAGGTACCTTGCACTGCATAATGTGTCTGCCTCACTTTTTCCTAAAGATTGAGTAGGATTTACTTACGGTCAACTTAATTTAATGCTATTTGGGACTTGATAGGCCCATAAATATCCCTTAGCAAATTTTAAATTTTACAAACTCTCAAGCATTCTTGCAAAAATATCTTGCTCATTATGATTGTGGCACCTAGTGAAATTTGTTGTAGCAAGTGTGTTTTTATCTTGTGAAAGGTTCATACTAGGTTATTATACAAGAGATTTAGAGATGGTAGGAACATCAACATTAAATCAAGGAATAGGGGCACCTAGATATCTTGATAGATTACTGGCAAGTAAATCATATGTGGTAGCTCTTATGTAACCACCAAGAAGCTACTTGAGAACAAAAGCCCTAGGAGTCAGTTAGACCAGTGACCCATCCAAAGTAAGGGACTATGCAGATGGAATCATGGACCTGATTCTAAAAAGAGCCAGTGGTAAGAACCTCAGAGAAGGGGCACACCAAAGGTGTCTACAAAGAGCCCAAGCAAGGCAATATGAGACATTTGAGATGAGAATATGGACCTCACAATTGGCTCAATTCATTGTCCCAGCTATGCACTCATGCCTAGATATAATAGAATTATGCATGGACTTGCTCCATCCATAGTCTTACACCATTTAGCAAGGCCCATTCATGCTATAGATCACCCCACTAGCCATTAGGGATATGCTTGCCTTGCAATACAATGGTTCCGCCACCTTCCCCACCATTGATAGGATGCAAAGGACATGGGCAAATGTCAAAAATTAGACCAAGTTTTTGAGATCTAAGTTGCAAATAGCCAATGGAAATGTAATGGTACCCACACTTCTAGTATTGAGGAGCTCAGTCGCAATGCCATGGCCAATAGTTGCAGAAGCTGTCTCAATGTTGTTAAAGAAGGCATTGGTGAGATGAGACACCACATTGAAGATTTGGTGCAACTAGGCCTGCCTTCCCCATTTCTAGATGCAAAGATGGTCCTGATGGCTGATCAACTTCAACCATTACTATTGGCTAAACAAAGGGATTAGATAGTTTTCCAGAGCTTACAAGATAATTCCTCAGCCCCAGAGGTTGAAACTAATTTGATTCCTATTTTCTAGCTAGAATCCAAGCTAAAAGCCACAGTCTAGATCCTACAAACCTTTTCACACAAGGATATTATCAACCTTGATCTGGTCTTCATGGAACTACAAATCAAGTAAGGATTATCTGACCATAAGTGGTATATCTACCAAACAACTCTTTTAAAGCTGTAAATTTTGAAATTTTGATCGAGTGAGAGTCGGGTTCTTTTTTAGCAGGCTCAAAAGTCCTGGAGGTCACCAATAACTATAGAGTAATTTTCTACTCTACGTTGTATTTATTTTATTTTTTGATATGAGTGCTATAATTTTGGTTCTTACATATCCTTGGATGTCATAGCATAATTTTGAAGTAGAGGGCTAGTTCATTTTGCCTAAGTATCGAAGTGCAGTAGAAGCTGCCAAGTGTCACCCTTGGAGCACGAGTCTTTTTCCCCTTCTTGTTTCCTTCACCTCATTTTGCCCAACTATCGAATTCAAGTAGAAGTCACCACGTGTCAATTTATGGGAGATAAATATGGACAACTAGCATCCTCTAAACACCCTTTTGTAACTTTTGGGAAGGCCACAAAATGTGCCATGTAACTAATAGTGGCTAAGCAGAATGCACCACTTGTAAGCATCTGAGTCTCATAGAGGCACCCATGTTTCATTCTACATTTTGACAAAGACTTTCAATGGACCAAGCAGTATAGAGAGTGAAAAGTGCTAGGTGGCAATTGTAAAGACCCTAAATGACCTTTTTGAAGAAGGCAATGGAAGATGCCACATTCCCCAGATAGAGAAGTGGAAGATGCCACGTATCTTCCTAGGATCAGTGGAGATCACCACATGTCAATTTTTGAGAGACCATCTTTGAGCCTAATTACCAAATAAAGATTGTGGTGGGTTCCCAGATGTTATTTCAAAGGACCAAGGAAGCATTAAGTGTCAACAAGTGAAGACTGCCACATGCATCCATCCTTTCCTAAAATTTGCCCAAGTAAGGAACGCATAAGTTTTGTTTGATAAAGCTACAAAGTATAGAGGAAGCAGGCTGTGATAGGTGTCAAAGGTGGAGTGTTCTTGAGTAGAATATATGGAAAGTAGAAGTGGCCAAGTGTCATCCTCTGGTGCCTTCTAGACAATAGGAGGGAAAATTCATAAATTGACTAAGTGTCCTCTTTCATTTCAAAGTGCCCGTCTACTTGCTATAGTGAAAATGGGGGGAAATTCAGTGAGAGTTACTCTGAGTAGATAAAATAGTGCACTAGATAGATTTTCGGGGCTTACAAGCATTGAAGATGCCATCCATTTATCCCCTAATGGCAGAGGTAGAGTAGACAGTTGAGAGGCCAAACAGATGATGGAACAAATAATTTTTGGCATGAAGAGAGGTACTAGACATGGATTGCCATGTCATAGTCAAGGCAGTTCTTTATAAGACCAGGATGCATCCAAGGCATTGAATGCACCATCTATTTTATCCCCTATGAGTGAAGGATGGAGTGGACTTGTGTGGGAAAGAAAGTGATCGAAGGAGACATCTAAAGTTATATAAGTAGGATTGTAAAATCAAAAGTATTGGGGGGGGGGAATTCTCATAGTTTTAGACTTTCAGAGTTTTTGACAAATAATATCATTTTCTTTTGTTACATTTTCTTGAGTTGAAAGGCTTATATGACTGTGTGTGTTTTTTCATATTTTGTATGACTAGAAGATCCAATAAGAAAATTGAACACTATGCCCTTGTTGATGTTATCTGTGTCATTTGCAAAGTACTCTATGATGTAGATTTTCTAGTATTGTGATTGGAAATGTTATTTACTTCTGTCCCATTTTTTTGAGTCTAAAGTTCTACATAACTGTTCATGACTTCTATGCCTCTAATGTGATTGGAAGATTCTATTAAGAAGATTAAACACTATGCCTTTATTGACAATTCTTGTATCTTAGCAAAAGACTCCCCTGTTGTGAGCCTCTGTTTTTGTTATTCCAATCTTTTACATTGATTATGCACTTGTCTACTCTTAAATGTAATAGTATCATATAATAGTCTCACTGTGCTTAGGTTAGGATTAGGATTACACTCAGGCACATTTCCATAGTTAGGTTTCAATTCCTGCATTTTGTGTTTCTATTTAGTCTCCTATCCCTTTTCTCCAACACCTAATATAAAAGAAAAGACCAACTTCTCTAAAATCTGGAGGTTGTTTCAAGCCGCATTGTCCCACAGCTTAAAACTTCTCATTATTGATTGATTAAAAGCAAGCACAATTTTTGTCATCAACAATTACCCTATAGGATATGAAGTTGTTTTAGATTTGATGGTGGAGGAATCTCCATAATGGATTTGACTTTACTAGGAACAATTTCAATGTCCCTGTATGAAATAATGAACCCTATAATTTTGATCAAAGTGACACGAAAAATACACTTCTTTGGATTTAGATACACCTTATATTCATGAATTCTTTCAAGTATTATCTATAGAATGTTAGAATGTCCTGCTTGTGATTTGTATTTAACTAAGAAATTATCGATGTAGTCCTCAACAATGTCATGTATCTTGTCATGGAATATGATAGTCATGACATGATAATAGGTTACACCAACATTTTTCAATCCAAAGGGCATGACTTGATAACATAATGCCTCCCATAGAGTGGTGAACACTATTTTATGTTGCTTTTAAAATACAATTCTTATTTGATTGTATCCCAAAAAGTCATTTGTGAGGGACAACATCTCATATCCTATTGTTGAATCTATGATCATGTTAATGTTCAACAAGGGGAAGTCAAATTTTAGTCATGATTTGTTGATGTCTTTGAAATAAGAATGTAAGTGAATGCCTTATAGTTTCTTTCTAACTGGTATAATGTCTAATATCCATTCAAAATAATCCAATAGTTTGATGAAACTAGCTCATAATAATTTTTCTATATCCTTCTTGACAAGTTTAGTGATGCATGGATTCATTTTATATAATTTTTGATTGATTATCTTGGCATTTGTATGCACCACACGTTGATACACCACTAAATAGGGGTCTAGGCCTAAAATATTAGAATAGGACCATGAAAAGATATTGATGAATTCCCTTAAGATAGTAATTAAGAAATTAAACTCCTCAATAGCAAGGGATGTGCTTAGATAAACTATGTTTGGATCATCATATGCACCAATATTTAATTCTATGGTATCCTCTAAGAGTGTATATATATCTTATAGAATAGTTGGAAGTGAAGGGAATTGATCTTATTCATCAATTTTAGAGAGAAAAGATCCACCCATGTAAGAAGATTATGAATCTACCATTTGTGGCAGTGGCCAATTAATAGATTATTTAGGAAAATATTGAACCAACTACAAGAAGATTTGGTGCTCTTTTGAACTGATACTATAACCAATGCTAATTCTTGGATTAGGAGGAATATAAGCTTCCTTAAAATATGAGAAAATTTTCCCATCTAAATGTACCTAGAATAGGTTTTCATCTATGGACTTGTTTTTATTTTTTCTTTTTCCCTATTCTAAAGGTGCCTCAGAAAGGTTTTCACCTAAATATATTGATGTTTCAATTTGTTTATAACCAAGGAAGTTCTATTACTCTCTAAAGTAGGTAGTAGAATGCAATTGGAAGTCAAATCTTTATTTGTGTTTACCATATGGCAACCCATATCTAAAACCCATGAATTTTATAATAGATTATTCATTTTAAAATTCATCCAATGGTATACTTGATTCTTACCGGTCCCAATCGATGAGGCTTGGATGATGAAGGGAAAGGGGATAATAGGGCATAATGGTAAGAAAAACATTGGTATCAAATATGTTTATGTTTACAAGCTCATCATAGGTATCATAGTGGGAAGTTACATCACTATTAATAATTCATCAGTCAATGAAGTAGTATCACTCTTGAAATCAATGAGGTCACTCCTAAGTAGTGTAAATCCAGGGCCTCAACTTCCTATATGTGGTGCCAAGAGTATTGGCTCAAGGATACCTTGGGATTTTAACTCCAATCCTTTTCATTGATAGTCTAGATGGTTTGTGATTCTATTTAGTATAAGGTATTTAGCACTCTAAAATAAATTAATAAAACTATCACCATACACCCAACCTCCCTTGGAATTGGTGGCCTAATTTTGATTGGGTGATGTATTTGGTAAAAAGTCAGTGGCTCTTGTAGAGTAGATTTGGATTTTTTTTACAAATCATGTTGGGCCTGCCAAGAATAGGTTTGGGTCACCATATGACTTAGGATATTTAGGTAGCTTTCCAACATAGAAAGTATCCAAGATATAATATGTGGTAATACCCTTATCTTCAATGGTCAAATGAGCATAATTGCTCTAAAAATGTGGATTGAAATAAGTGGAGGCAAGGTCACTAGGGTCAATATACTTGTATTTAAGATATTTAGGAACTACTGCTTTATTATTCTTATCTAAAAAATCATTTCTTGGGAAATAGTTGTAGTTACTATTGTCACCAAATATTTCACCCTATAGGAGGTTGTTCAAGCCTACTCTAATATTTGGTAAAAATTGGAATAATTATAGGTATGTGGGTTACCTAATAAAGAAGTAGACCTCTAAGTTTAAGGGTTAGCTCCCTAAATTTTCTTTTAATTGCCTATCACCTACACTAACTGATTGACTGTGGGAATAGGGATAAAATATTGAATGAAAATAAACTAATCTAAAGTAGTGATACAACATGAATATTTTCACAAGACTATCATACTTCTCTCACTAAGAAACAAGACCTAAAAACTAGCTTTAAAGTCCTATATGTTCTAACATTAGTACTTTAATATAGAGGTGATATTCATGAGATAGCTTAAGGTAAGTGGAATAGAGATTAGTTTCAGAATCAAAGGATACTTTCACACTTGAATGGATCCTAACACACTATCTACACTCTATATGACTTGTTAGAATGAGAAATTATTGCACCAAAAATGAAAGGGTAAGGAGAAGCAAGGATAAAAGCTTATCACTAAACCCCACCATTCATAACTTCACACACTTAGAAAATATGTATTTTGAGCTCAAATCTAGATTTATTGAATTATTTTATTACGACATCAAACTAGTAGGGATTTTCCATATCAGGTGTGGTATAAACCTACAAGAGCCAAAATGGTTAATACTTATAAAATTTGAGAGAGGAGAGAGAAGAATGGATTCCAAGAGTCATAAAAACACTTGTCAAACTAAGAGAAGGAGTTAAATATACAATAAAAAGGAATATGGAATAGACCACGAAAGGTATAATTATAAAAATGTCCCTCAAGGGCATGAAACTCCTCAAATGTGCCATAGGACTCTTCAACTTACTCCTTGAAAATTGGCTTTATCATTTGGCATTATTTAAGTGCTTCATAATAGACTAGGGATAGATGATATCATTTAAATATTATGGAGGGGTTATTAAAATGATCCAAAATTAATTAGATGTGGCCCTAATCATCAATATTCTTTTGGCAAAGTATTCTCACTACTTGCAGTCATAATCACTCTTTTTTTACTCACCCTTCACACTTTGCACCAAGATGTGATTCAGTTTCTTAAACTAGTCCATATAGGGAAGTGTATGAAACTTTTAAATGGTACTCATGTATTTAGGTTCATAATTAATACCTTAAAATGAATCCCACTTGGATTTTTCACCTTCTCACTTGGTGATCATTCTTTGTTCACTATCCTAGTTTGGACTAGTTGAGATGAAGGTCTTAGAAGAGATGCTTGTGAGATTATATAAGGAAAAAAAGGAACATGATGGGTTAAATTATGTCCCATAATAATTGCCAAAGTGGTTTTCATATTTTTAACCCATTTTTAACTTTCAAAACATATAAATATATCAATAAAATCCATTTTACACCTTGTCCATACAAGTAGGGTGAAAGCAAATCTGATGGGAAAGAGACTTGGATAATCCTTTGAAAGTTCCAATAATCTCCCAAGTCATTATATCCATCCTATATTCCTATATTTTATTCATATTTCTAATCAATTCCTTAGCAAGGGATTTAGAGGGTTTTAGGTGGTTTTGACCTCTAATGATTTTTCATAAAGGTCTGATGTTCAACCTATAATAAAATTCCAAAAAATGCAAGTTTAAGACACTCTACATCATCTCCTATATCCTTGATATCCCATGCTAAGCATCTGTACCAATGTGAACTTCCAAACTTGGCCTCTTAAGTTCTTTAAGGAATTTTGTACATGTTAACAAGTTCTCAAGTCAAGAAATGACATTCTCATGTATTTTTGTATATACCAAAGGTTCTCACACACCTTATAACTCCCAATTATAATTTTAAAATTATTTTTAATGTTTTTTTAGTGTTATAAATGATATTAGACTCACTTTAGGCATTAGGCCTAGTCTAGGCCTAGTGGACTTTGACTACACCCATGTGGGTTTCGGCCATCAAGTTGGAATCCTAGAACCCATGAGGATTTAGTCATGATTTTTCATATTTAAATAAACCTCCTAAACCTTTTTAATGAGTTCTTAGATCTCTCAAATCTCTTCTTACCATTTTCATGCTAATCCTATAGGGTTTGGTTCTTTGGGAGTACCCTTTATTTGAGACAAAATAGATGTCACTTCCCCTATTATATCAAGAAAAAAAATACTATGAGAGGCTTGAGAAAGTGAAGGAGAATTTAATTACCAAATTCCATGTTTTGATCACATCATTTTCCCTTTCAAATATTCAAAACCCTCGAGCAAGACTTCTGGGATGTTCACTAACTATGCAAGGTTGATGAGTATAATAATAGGTTACATGTGAGACCTATTCATGCTCTATTTATATTTTATGGGAATAAATAAGTGTACATCATAATTATTAAGGTAATTTCATACATGTTATCACTCACAACTTCATCCAACCCTTCATTACATACCTTGCATTTGCCTAGACAAGATTGAAAGACTATATTTTATTGCTTAAAAGGTGATACCTACTGGTTTATATTTCATACTTGGGTCTTGTTTATCATTATGTGTTACCCTTGAAATCATAAAGGTACTTTTCAACTTCATTTTATCCTTTTCCATGCTCAAAAGACCATGATACAACCAAATTATCAAGTACTAATACAATGTCACACACAGTTATTGTAGGTGACCATTATTAAATCAATAGAACACCTGTAGATTGAATTTCACCCTTTAAAATATGTGTTACATGGTATAGTATATATTTGAATTATTGTAAATAACTCCATCACATAGGTGTTTGTGTTTTCAAACCTAATCACCAAGTTTTAACTATGAACTTGTAGGTGGATATCTACAATCAACTATAGGTAATCCTTTTAAGGGAAAGGCACACCTGTAGGTGGTGATACAGGTCAAAAAAGTGTAACTAAAATCTTATCCAAGTAACTTTAATCATTAGTGTGCCCATTAATTCAATATAATCACTTCACATGGTGATATGCTCTTACATTGCCACTTTGGGATCTAAGGTTACTTGGAAGTTCAAGATCCTATAGAAAACACTAAAAAAATGTAGTGTAAGAATTTTAATAATGGAATATATCTATACATCACCTATTTGGATCAAATACCCACTTCCATTAGAAAGGTTTTACCCATATATAATGACTAAAATATGGAATCATCCAAACTCATCTAGGTTCCATGTTTGCTCATCATATAACAGCATCAAAATTGGACCAAACCCTATTTTCAAAATTTTCAAGGTTATTTTCTCTAAACTCAGTCCCTTGAATCATGAATCATGACTCAAGTCTGTATAAAAATATATAACCTCAAATGTGATTATTAATACATTTCCCAACCTCTCAAACTTTATGAAGACTTAAAACAGGTTCCAACTCTCATACAATACTTTTAGATTTTTGAGAGAGCCAGCTATAGGTGGACATTTTAATACATAGAGTACTGAATATGGATAGTGTGCATCGAATATGAGTTTATAGTCAATTTTATACCTTCTAATAGTATTCAAATAAATCCTTCCAACCTTGAAGGACTTCAGACAAGTTACATGCATTGTCTCAATGTGATTAGCCTCCTTTAGGGCACTTGTAGGTACAAATTAGTGTTGCAGGCCTATGTACATATAAGAAATAGTCATCACAATTAGCCATATGTCACTTGGGTATGCTTATATTTATTTATCACATTATAAAAATATGTTCAACAGCTCCTAGACTCTTCATCACATCTTCATGAACAGTCTCAGGATCTTCATACACCATGACTATAGATGAAAACTTGCAAGTAGTTTGACTATGTTCCATGTATGATTGCAACTCATTATGTTATCATTTGAAATTTATATTATCAAAGAGGGATATTATTATGAAATTTGAGAGGCATGGAACATCATATCACATTCATTAAAACCACTATAGGAAATGAAAACCTTTGTAGTTGATCATGCCTATAACTTAGCCATGGAGTACTTAACCTATAACTTGAGTTGTTTGGCTCATCATTTCACTTCTAAACATGAAAAAAAGATTGAAACCATGAAATAAGGATATTAAAAATGATAGGAATCTCATACTCATATTTGACACAATAATAATCCAATACTCATATATTGATCTGAGACGCTGACTACACATAAATACCAATTCCTTTTATGGAAGGAGCAGCTTTGAATCATGGGCCACTTTGAGGAGGATACCTCCTTTGGGAAAAATAAATTATGAAATTTATTATTTTATGATCTACAACATCATATGTCCCTTTATTTATATTATTTCTTACCTACCCTACTCCTCATTCTAATGCATGTGGGATTATTTACTATTCTACTATTATACCCCTATCTAGGTACATTACATTCCATCCCCCTTAAAATATGTTTTACCTTCAAAACATGATAAGAAATAGGATATAAAAAAATGAATATTCAACCATACCTATTAAAATAGGTTGAATACTAGATAGAAGCCCATATGTGCATCCTTTTTTGCTTCCACTTCTTCTTTCTATGTTGGGAGGTGAACATATACAACATGTTGAACATGAGCATTGTAACTATAGATTGAAGTGTAACTTGAAACATGATGATCATCACTTCAAAGTGAGAGCAAGAGTGCTAAAAATAGTTTGTCTAATGAACTAATTGAGGATACATGCCATATCATTTAACATTAATCTTGACATACATTTTTGTTGAAGTAGCTAACCCCACCAAAGAATTCACTGAATTGTAGAAATCATTAGAAGGAAGAAGAAAATAAGTTTATATCATATGTATGGAAGACTTGGAAAAAAAAAGACCAAAATAACCCTCATCAAAGTGAAGGAAATATTTAGTCCATTCTCTACAAATGTCCTCCAATTCCTCCATGTAGTTATTTTTGCTTCATATTCTTCACTATAGGAAATGAATCTACATACCATTCACTATAGTTATACTCCAAATCTATCCATGCATTAATTTTGCATCATATTATGTGGTTCTATGAAATTTAAGCTCAATTATATCTAAAATAACATGAATATTGTTTAATGAATACATTGCTCTAGATAAAATAGAAGGCTCCATGACTCTTCTGTTTTTGATTTTTTTTTACAAAAGAGTAGTCAATAAAATTATGATAACTTAAAAAATAACAAACAAAATTCAAAAATTCAAAATATTAGAGAAAGCTACGACAAAGGAACATAGAACCCATAATTTTTTTAGATTGATTCATTACCGTTTATGATCAATTTGAAAAACAATTGGGTTTTTTGAGGATAAAAAATGAAAATCTGTACTTCTCAGACTTACTCCCTAAGGCTCCCAAATGTAACCATAATAAAAATCATGATCATGAAAATGGCCTTGGAAAGCACTTTGATACCAATGATAGGAACCTCATACTCATAATTGACACAATAATAATCCGATACTCATATATTGATCTAAAACATTGATTACACACAAACACTAATTTTTTTATGGAAGGAACAACTCTAAATCATGGGATACTTAGAGAGGGATACCTCCTTTGAGCAAGCTCAATTATAATATTTCTTATTTTATGATCTACAACATCATACGACCCTTTATTTATATTATTTATTACCTACCCTAATCCTCATTATAATGCATGGGGGATTATTCACTATTCTACTATTATACCTCTATCTAGGTACATTACATCCTCTTTAAGCAATTTCATCAATTATATTATCTGGACAAGCTCATATAAGAAGAAAACATGTAGGGTGTGTGGATTAGTATGAAGAAAAATATATTCTAGTTTCTAAACATGGTTCATATATCATATGCAATCATTCCCGAAACTCCTACCATGAAAATAAGTCATAGCAAGTGTAATATACACCAACAATAGCATTTGATGTGAAACCTCTCCTACTAGATGTACCATCAGAAGACCCATTGACCAGTTTTGCATGTCTAGTGGAGTGATGGATAATGAAAATGGTTTTGGTCCATTTTGAAACTTTAAAATATGATCAAGCATTGAAATTAAGTCAAGGAATTTTAATATCTATTCCATAATCTTTTCCCATGTTTCACTCTCCTTTATAGGTTGTACAACTGCCAAAACTCATTCTTTTTCACTTATTTTTTTGATTTCAATTAGAAACCTGCAAGTTTTAGATAGGACTAACATTAATGACAAGGAATCTAACATATTAGATGTTGGAAGATATTTTATAACACTTGTCTACCTATTAAAACCATATCACCTTCATAAATGACTCTAATATGCATCTTAAGTGACATATAATGACTTATTAAAGAAATCAACTATGACCAAGGTTAATGACATACCTAATGACATATAAAGGACCATGACATAGCCTATAACATTTTCTTATATCCTTATATCAATTTTTTTACTATAGGGGGTTGACCTATTTTGACTTGTGATCAAAATAATCAATAGCTCCCATACTCAACCTCTAGGTGCTTTCAATACTGATATGGTTGAAGATCACCATAGATAGTGACCTATAACTTGGAATGAGGGAGATTGATGCACTAATGTAATGTATAAGGTATAAATCATACTTCATGGATCCAAATATGGCCTAGAATCAAATTATAGGGAAGTTCTATGTTAAGAACATGACATAGAGTATCATGGGTGAAAGGACTAATAATGATAGGTAAATAGATTATTCTTGAAGACTCTATCTCTACATTATCACAAGCCTTGATTGTAATGGTGTCTAGTTGTATATATTCACATTTGGAGCCCAAATTTTAGATCAAATTTAATGAGGCTATGTTTAACCCTTGACCATTATCTGTAATGACCCACTTGACTTTGTGATGGATAATGATGACTTCAATACATAGAAGGTTATTATGTAGGGGACCAAGGGATAACATATCTCATTGTTCAAATGTAATTTATTGGTATGGAGACAAATGTCCCATAAAAACTTGGAATTGAGTTGGATCAATGTTATTAGTCACCTTAGACTATTTAATAAAGTCATTTAATATGGTCCTATGAAATTCAAACAAACACAAGAGATTTAAGATCGATATTTGCACAGCCATTATAATTAATTGTTCACCAATTTAAATGGATTCAAAATATAAGGATGGGATGGATTATATTTTGGAAATGTATAATGTATCATAGGGTTGGGATTGGTATTGACATTGCAAAAAGGAAAAAGGACTTAGATAATAAATCTTGACTATCTAGTTGTGACTATGTAATTTCAAGTTGGGGAAGGGTTACTTAAACTAGAAGAATTTGGTGGAGGTCCAAGAATGTTAATTTTTGATAATCATGATGCAATTGCATTGATCTAACCCATGTTTTAATTACTAATGGTCAATGGTGGTGGTCCTAAAATAAAACAATTAATTCTCTGATGAGTGTTAGTTGGCCTATGAGGGGTGAATTTGATAACGGTGTCATTTTTGTAAGTAATATGCTCCACAATATGTTTGTAATCATAAGGAACACTTATATATCTAAGTTGGTTGGATTGGGTATCATGATCTTGATTACAATTATTTTGGTTATGGTTTTGGCCTTGCCCATGTTTTTAATTTTGGCCTTGTTCCTAGTTTCTGATCGGTGAACTTTTGTTAATTGTTATGCTTGGGAAAGGGGTTCTTGTAAATTCCCATCTCCTGATTGGCTTTGGGTGCTTATTTATCTAATTTAGTTTACCCATTATCAACAAAATTTTCAATTAGGTGTATTAACTACACACACTTATAGATGGAATGAATGATCATGCGATGGTACTCGTAATACTCATTATTATGATACCATTATAATTTGGGTTGGACCTCTATAAATGATTTTACAATGGGACATATGATCATGTTATCAATTACTAACTTCTATAATATTACTTCAATAGGGTCCTTAAGGTCATTGGAAACTCTATATTTATAGTATCCTTATCATGGGGGAGCTCTTTGTAATGAAAATTGAGGGTTAGGTGGGAATTTTAAATAGGTGGTGGCTATATGTTTGTACATGGCTTGCCTTTTTAACCCCATTATAGACCATGTTTTTATTTTTTAAAATGCCTTTAATTTTTTAACTATGGTGGTTTAAATTGGCACTTAATTTGGAATTTGGTTCTAGATTTGGATTTGGTTTGTTATTTATGTCTGAGATTATATCTTGATAAGACCCTTGATGATAAGTGTTTTTGTATCTACACACCTTTGTCAGACCTTAAATGTCTTGGAATAATTTAGTTTGATGTTATGAGTGAGCTCAACATTTAGATTTTGTGAAAACATATTGGCTAATTGCATATCAAGAAAGTTATGAGAGAAAATAGTGTATATACATAATATTTTTAAACTTTACTAGTTACTAACACTTTCTATCTTTTAGGAACCCATCAAGTCTTAATCTCTTTGAGTGCACACCCTAAGAGGTGCACAAGGAAAAGGGTGGGTAGACCATTGGTGCTTTTTAGGATTGTTGTCCCCTTTACCACTTGTTATCTACATACTTATCTCCTAAAAATCATTTCCCTAAGCTTTGACTCATATTTTTCACCCTCCTCTAGTCATTTACCATCTTTATTATCCCTTTCCCTAACCTAAACCCCTTTTTGAAAGTTTACATGACTGTGTCAGCCACATCAACCCTGTATTTTTATTTACAAATGCTTACTAAGAACTAAGTCGGTCATGGCTAACATAGTTTATTATATAGTTAGTTTTTATCAATTTCAATACTAGGTAAACCTTGTCAGCTGAAAATTTAGAAAGTATTTAGGATTAGATATGCCTATATAAACACATTAATTTTAACATTTATAAAATAAGAAGAGAAGTAAGATATATTGTGCATCTGCTTATCCACCATTCTACTTGAGGAACAAGCTTAAGTTTTCATACTTTTTTTTAGAGATGTGGATCTTATCTTGTGGAGAAGTCTTTTAGATGCATTGATAGGTTGTGTAGCCTAGAGCTGATTTATCATTGTCATCCTTACATACCATAACAACCTCTTGTGAAGCACCTTGTCCAAGGGAGAGATTGAGGCTCAATGGGTTTGTATTCAAAACTTAGTATTCCTAACTTTGTTTCTCTGTAAGAGTAGATAGATATGCATTTGAAATTATCTTTCATACATTAGGATTCTCTATACATTGATGTGAGTATATGTATTTTATGTATTTTTAATTTTTATTGTTTATTACCCCCACTTTATGCCACAAGCTTTGGTGAACACTAGATTATATTTTACTTTACTTATTATTAGTTTAGTGAATATGTAAACATAAGACCTAGTTAGGGTTATTTCATAGTTTTGCTTGAATAGAGGCTTTAGAACCCTCCTTAGTGATATTATTGTGGTAATATATCCCTTTGCTAAGTCTAATGGATCCATATTGGTCATAAACCTGATTATCTAATATATTCCCAAGAGGAAGTGTAAGTAAGATCTATCTTCTTCAAAATAGGATTGATTTGTAGATTTGTTGCATTTCCAATTGCTACAAAGACTAGCTAAAGCTCTTCATCACTATAGGTATGCTGAGAAGCTCTCTCCTCATTTTTACTTGGTGTTACATAAATCAATAACTTTTAATTCACATTTTATGTTTTAAGATAAGTACTTGACAAATTTTTATGAAAAGTCATTGAATTTAGTGACTAATTATTTAGGAAATTTGATAAGCCATTCTAATGCTTGTCCACCTATGTTGCATGTAAATAAGTGTAAAATATAAACATGAATATATGCTACCTCTTGGAATGATACAAAGAATGATTTTAGATGTTCTCTTGGATGTCCCTACCCTTTGTATTTTTTTAATTTTGGTATTTCAAAGTTATTTAGGAAAGGCATTTGAATAAAACTTAAATCAAATGGATAATGGTATATGCTATCAAACTTATAATTTTTGAGTGTTTACTTACTTGCTCAAAGTTTGAAACTATCCCCTTTATTATATTCCACTCTTTGATGTTGGGAGTGGTTTATAATGAAAGGAGATCACTTTATTGGGTATTAGTAAATTGTTGGCCTTGGTTGGCATTAGTGTCAGTCGAAGTGGCTCCCACTTGAATAATTTGATTTGGAATATCCACCCTCTATCATAAATTATATGTTTGATGTGGGATATAATATTGGTTTACATTTGAATTAGAATAGGTAATGTGTTGTTGTTCCCAAGGAAGTCATTTTTATGAATGGTAGGGAATCTAATATTTATTTGGTGAAATTTGTTATTGGTTTTGTGTAATTTTTTGGTGATTTAGAAGAAGTCATTTTTGTTCTTGTTTATTCACAAAAGGAACTTGAAGTCATTACTGGTTTATAAGAGGAACTTCCTGTTATTGTTGTTAAAATTTGGAAGAGGTTAGTAATGTGTTTTGTGAATGATCCACTTCCTACTGAGGTGGTGGATTATTTAAAAATTATTATGAATGGTCTAGAACTTGTTGTCAATCATTAGGTATTTATATTTCATTAATAAGAATATATTAATGATTAAAAAATGTATGCTATGTATTAAGTGAAACTTGTTGTGAAGCATTCATTATTTAGGAGGATCCAAAATATCTACATTAGATGTAGGATTGACTAGGCTTGTTACCTTTATTCATGTAGCTAATTTCATTCTATAAACATAACATTGTTGAATGAGGTTTAGCCAAAGAAGTCATCAAGTCAATAATAAAATGATCTATGTAACATTGATTAATTTTCTAAATGGTGTAGACACCTAAAACTGCCCTTTGATAACCTCCAACTAGGCTTTTGACCAATTTCCACCAAAGTGCACAATTTGGCTTAAAAACACTAAAATGCATTAAATGAGTTGAAATTGATATATTCAAGTGCTGATTTTGGCTAGAGTATCATTACATGGGGCAATGAAATCTATGGGATAGCTAATTTTGATTAGATCATTTGGAGTCAAAATACTAATTTTGCACCTAGGTGATTTGGATTACTCTTTTCTATCAAATCTCTTACACAAGACATGTCACTTTGTTATTTGGTGTTGGTAAAATCCTAAATGGGATAATATATCCAACACACATGACATTGATTTATAATTCCAATCTAGTCAAATTTTGGACCAATAACAAGATATTTTGACCAATTTCATTAATTTTTACACCAAGAGCCAAAATTTGCACTAAAGTTGACTAATCATGTTTTAGGCTAATTAAACCAAATTAGGGCCTTAAGTTAATTTTCTATGGAACTTGTTGAATAAATATTTATTGGAAATTGAGTTTTATTAACTGCATCATTATGTGACATCATCATATGGGGTGGCATCCATAAGCCATAAATGCATAAAATATCAAGATTATAGGTCTCCCATGCCTCATTAAGACCCTCCATGCCTCATTAAAACCATCCATGCTTATTAAATAGCCCTCTATCACAAATATTAATTATGATATTTGTATAATGAATTTTATATTTAGATTTATTCATGGCCACACATCTCAAACTTGAGATGGATGGTCATGGTTAATCCTCAAACCATTCCAATAATCTATAAATAGGAGGTCTTGCCTATTGAATTTTAAGCTCTTTTATGCCAAACTTATAATGCCCAAATGCATTAAAAAATAATTGCATCTTAGTGTTATAACTCCAAATTGTTGAGCCAAGCCAAGCAAAGCCAAATCCAAAGGTGCCAAGAGGAGATGAAGGTAGCCACACTCCATTAAAGAAGATCTCTTAAAGCACAAGTTGAGCAAGCTAAAGAAGGAGCCTTTTGGAGAAATCAAGGATTTGGTAAGAAATTGGTGTTTTGTGTTCATATTTATTATTTATTTCCATTTTAAGTTGTGTTTTCAAATGGCTTTCCCTCATTAAGCTCTCCATAGTAACTAGGCCTAGAGATGTATGTTAGCTAGTGTATTGGTTTTTCAATTTGATTTCATTTTATCACTAAAAAGATACTAACACCTCTCTTGAGTCAAATTACTCATTCAAAAATGGTGGATTCTATAATGTGACCAATTTAGGAAGGATCAATCAATGGACCATTCCCTTTGATATGTGAATTAATGGTCAGTTTTGGAATTTGAATATGAGGTTATTTTTGTGGTTTATCCTCTATTTAGATTAGGGTGTGAATTTTTTTTTATTGGAAAATTGGGTGGGAGCCTAGATCCTAATTTAATTAGCTTTAAGAGAGCTTCGTATTGATCTTCTATAAGTTGATTATTGAATTGACATTGGCTTGTTCCCATAATGGGAAGGATATCTTCAAATGAAATCGGGTGTTCATCTATATCCTTGCTATACTCAAAATTTATACTATATCTCAAGGGATCATAAAAATGTTCTTCCTCAATATTTCAAATGTGATCTTGGTTTGGTAATTTGGAATGTGGAATAATTTCAAATGGTCTCTAGAATTTGGAATAGATTTAAAAGTGTTTAACCCAAAAAGTGTAAGTCTACAATAAGTTTAAATGATCTATTCTTCATAAATGGTTTCACTCAAGAAAATACATGTCTAATGTGAAACATAGAATAAGGACAAATGGCCTTGGTTTGTCATTGTTCATAAAAGATATTGACCTTGGTTGGTCTTTACTTTATTTTGGAATGAGATCAAAATGAATTCAAATGGTTTATAAATTGGGAATTATTGCAACACAAGTCTAAATAAAAAACATAACAGGAAACTTAACCTTACCAAGTGATACAAAGTCTATTATTTCAAATGGTAAGAAAACACTACAAAAATTACCAAGGTTGGTTTAGAAATGTGGACAATGTAATGGTATCAAATTAAACCTAGAGTGTAGGTTAACACAATAAAGCCCAAGTACAAATTTAGAATAGAAATGGGCAACATAACACCTCAATGTGTAAATAGGTGACAATGTGGTTGAACTTGTTTGGTTTGAGAACTTGGTGTGATTTTTTTCAAATGGGGTTGTGAATACAACACAAGTTTTAATAAAAATCACTTTGAAGAAATCATGTGGAAATTGACATGGGTACAAGATAGTCACTGAATCCTTTCAATATACTTACTTTTGATAGGATAAAATTTAAGGTTCATTAAAATAAATTAATTACTACACATTTTTGGTAGTTTTTGAAGTCTCCCTTCTCTCAAAAGTTTATGCATATAGAAATAATGAGTTAAAAATAAAAATTGAAATACAAACAACCTTTAATAGATACAAAATTTAAATGATCTTAAGAGAACAAATTTCATGGTGATTTATTCTTTTTAAGTGCTAAATACCAAATGTGGATGGAATTTATGTTTGTAGGATAGTTTTAAAAGTAAAAAATAGCTCAAATAGATAGTAAAACTTGCAAAATAGAAGATTAGATTGTCAAACAAAGGTTTTACTTATCCAAAAAAGATAATTTTAAGACTTTTAAACTCTCAAGAAATTTGCCACAGGGTAACTTCATTATTTAGTAGAGTAACCTCACTGATTACAGTCAACTTCACTATTCTATAAGAAACTAGAAACACAATTTTACTAACTTCACCGATTAGCAGGATGACCTCACCAATTACTAGATGAGTTCATCATTTAAAATAAAAAGCAAAAAAATGAATTTTACATTGTGAGATTTCACTATTTAATTTTCAAATTCATCAAAATCTAGGGTGAGTTCACTATTTACTTTTCAAGTTCATTATTTTCATAGAAAGTTATGAATGTAACTTCACTGATTAGGTTTTGACCTTGTTGATATGTAGGTCAACTTCAATGTTTCCTTTATGAATTCATTATTTCCTATAAAACACATAGAGATCACATAATAATATAAAATGATATCACCGATACATAGGTCATATCATGTTTGATCTTATATGTACTTACACATGATTCTATCCATGATTATATATTTTATAGGGTAATTGATATGTTATGCACTTGATGTTTTTTTCTAACACATTTTGATCAATGGGATATTATTATATATTTATATTAGTTGCTTATGATTTCCTTTTTGTACTTCCTTGAATCTCATGCATTGTTATTATCTTTCTTGTTTGAACATTTGACTATGCTCATTTATTTATAGCCCCCATGAATATGTGTTCTTTATTTGACATTTGAACATGCCATTAGTTTTGAATAGACATTTGAATATGTCATCCTTGATTTTGAGGGAATTTGAATAAGTCATGTCTCTTTGAGTGTAACATTTAAACATGCCCCTTATTTTCACTCTCCTTGGACCATTTTTTATTGACTTACTTTTGAGTGCTCTTGTGTGTGTTCTTGTTTGCTTGTTGAGCTTGTACTATTACTACCTAGACATTGCCATGATATTTATTGTGCATCTTAGGTCTTCATGTGATCACATTTTTATATGTACTTTAATGCTAAATTTACTTAGACATGTTATTATATATGCTACATGGTTTCATTCATATATTATTCATTTATATTATACTTTTTAAGTGAGGTAACTACCATTCTTTATTCTTCCCTCACCTCAAAGGGGAACATGCCAGCAGGGGAATGTCATAGAGGCATGTTATTCACATTTGGCATAATTTATAGATTCAGTGGTTACATACGTTGGAAACATGTTCTCCATATCACTTTAGATTTAGCATAGTTTTTAGATTTAGTGGGTGTATGCTTTAGAAACATGTTATCCACACTTACTCAATATTTGACACTCTTAGATTTAGTGGGGGCATGTTTTGGAAATATGTCCTCCATATTGGCACTTATTTTAGTTTTAAAATTTCTCCACATATATTAGGGGCATGCTTTAGATCATGTTCTCCACACTTACATTGTTTCTGAATTAGACAAAGAATATAGTTACATGATTCAAATTCATAGTTTTGGCATATTTCTATACATTGGTACCATTTTAATACATAATTTTAGCATGATACATATCTAAGGTATATATGCTATGTAATGTGCACATAATATTTCTAAATACAAATTATTTTTAGATTTCAAAACACTATTCTATGAAATGCCAATGCCCACCAAGATGATATAGAATGCATTGAGCCCATATATTGTAGTAGTTGGTTCACTTTTGGTATGGTCGAGGTGATGAAATTATTCAATCTTTCTAGGTTTTTAGTTTGGAATTGATTGTATCATCCAACCTCACTAGTTTCATAGTATGAGCTGACTTTGTTCACTCATGCTCACAAGGTTATAAGTATGATTATGTTGCATGGTTTAGATAATCTCAACTATCAAGTGGAAACTCACATTTTATCCAAGGTTGGGGGAATGTACCTTGTAATCACTCTCTATATCCTTAGATATATGCATTTTTTAGATTTATATTTGTGTCTTAATCTCAATTTCAATGATTCATAATGAAAAATATTTCAAATCAAGTTGCCAATAGGCAAGATAGTTACATCAATACATAGGTGTACTCCTAAACCTTGATCTTTCAATTTCAATCATTTAAAATGCTTTAAAATTTTAGATTATATACATTGAATATATACTATAAAATCCTCTTGGTTGTAGGTTAGTCACCAGTAAAACACTCAAGTTGGACTCACACAAAGGCAAGATGTGTTATATACACCCAAGCACACGTTTATTATCCTTTAAATAAAAAAATTAATTATGAGATTAAAGGGGGGAAATTTAGATGATATCTATGGATTATATGGTACCTCAATCTTGTACACTTGGAAAAATCAAACCTTGTCTATTCCTCTAAATTATAGACCTTTCTTGCTTTCAAAATTCTTACATCTACTCTATCTTATGCCCATTGGATTGTTTCTTGGTCAAAATAGTATTATGTTGATGGCCCAAATCTTATATCTTGCTCAGAATGCTTAAAACATGTCTATATTATGGCCTTAAATTTTTTGAACGTGAACCTATTTTCTAATTGCTAGGGCGTAAGTGTTATCCCTAGACCCTTATGTTGATGTTACTTTCCTACCCTAATATAGGTGTCTAATACCCTAAATTCATCTAATTTAAAAATAAAACATATCCTAATGGTCAACCTAAGTGCATTAATAAAAATTATTTCTCCAAAAGGGTTGATATAAATACAAAGATCAACCCTCATTCATTCCTCACCTAGAAAATACATAAGGCAAATTATCAAAACATTCAATCAAACACTCCTTAAAGTAAAAATTCCCTATTTTTTCTTATTTTCATATTAGTTATAGGGAAGAAACATACACAAGTTTTAAATACTGAAAGAGTATCCTAAGATCCCAATTTTCCAAGTTACAAGCTAGGTCATTATTGTCCTTGCTTCCCACATATTGCATGATTCACATGCAACCCAATATGTCAGTGAGAACTACATTAGTCTGAGGCCCTACTCACATTATTAGTTATGTAGGTAACACTCATTAACATATGGGTATTTAAGGATAGATTGACACTATGTGCCCACTAACCATTTTTCCCAAGGTCACTATGATGATAAAGAACTAGGGTTTTATAATTTCATGAGTGACAATCCATGACCCATATATGAATGCATCAGAATGAAGGTGAAGACAAACCAAGAAACATATAGGTGGTCACACACTTTTTAGCATGTATTTCATATAGGATACATGTTTTCAATTCAAATGGTAATGTCAAAACAACCATCTATGGTTGATACTAGTGTCCATGACTTGAAAGACACCCAATCTAGAATTTGGAAACTATTATAGAATCCTCTTCCAGTCTACTTCTTCCATGTTCCATATTTGGAAACATTTCAAGATTAGAACCAAATAAGTAAATTATTTATTTGTTATTTCCATATCTAGCATAATTTTACTTACTATTTTTAGCCTATCTTAATTTAATGAATTCAACATATGATATATCTAAGTTTATAATTTAATTAGCCTATTGTAGATTTGATTATCACCCTTATGTATTATCATTTATTTATTGTTAACCCTATCTACCTAAGTAGGATCCCTATCCAAAATTATGTTTAAATAAACCAAAAGGTTATGAGTCCCATCATGTTTGACATGGAAACCAAAGTTGACCAAAATTATTGCTACATTTTATACTACCTCTATATTCACATGCGGTCTCATCCACATGGATGCATTGTGTATGATGAGATGTGCCCACTTCATGTAATTATATATATTGTTGTGGTCTATGTTGTAACTATATTTATATATTTAAGCTCTTGTGTCCATCTTCTAAGTATAGTGGTAGCAGGGACATTGTAAAGAACTATTTATTTTATTAGAATTTAGAATTAATAGGCATGTTAAACCTAATTAAGATGAATTAATTTGAAAGAAAGTAAATGATGTATTTTTTTTTGAAAATAATAATGGAAGTAAAGTATTAAAATTGACAAAGTATGATTGAATGAAAGAAGACTAAATATGGAAAAAATAAAAAAAACTTAATTATTTTTTTTGTCTATGATTTGACTTTGCACTAATGATAATGGCTGAGATTGATCAAATGCCATAGAAACTAGTAGTGTAACTATTGAAGGAAAAGAACATTCAAAAGGGAATAAGATCAATTAGCACTATTTTATTCTATTATTAAATTATATCCTCTATTGAAAAATAGGGAAATTAAGGTATGATTATATATGTTTTTTTAAAAAACATGCTTGTGTATAAAATTAATCTTTGGATGCACATCAATGCCATAAAAATAAATTCTTTAGAGTTTAAACCCTAATAGCACTTGAAATAGCTTAAAAATTTGAAAATAAGAAAAGGTGGAGTGTAATGGTCTGAACTAACCCTAGTCACCCCCATAATGATTGATTATTACACTATGTTTCGAATAATTTGAATACAAAAATTGATCTCACATAGTTATCCCATTTAGAGTGCTTTGTGCATTTTTCCTCCTTTAACTACATGTATGCATCTAGAGAGGGCTTGAATAGTTTATAATTATTTGCTTTGGATTGGATAAAATGGGCTCTTGACTTAGATATGTATCACTTAAAATGATTATAAATATATTTTTTTGAAGAATATGGAAGCTTTTATCAATGCACAAGAGTGTAAGTGTGCTTCTATATTGAAATTTATAATTGATAGAACATGTGACTTAGATGTGCCTTTATAGAAATATAAAAGAGGAAAACATCACATTAAATATTCTTAAAATATGGATCAACTTGTAAGGGAGGGTCTAAATTTAAAGAGTAAATGTTACTAGGGTGAAGGACAAGATTGACCCATAGGGGACAAAACCAAATGCCAATATTGTTCCCTATTGGTCAATCTTTTCCTAAAGGGAAACATGTGAATTTTGGGATTTAGGATGTCTGTACAAATTTATAGAGGTGGTTTAAAAATTTAGAATAAATATGGATCCATAATATAATAACTTAGAAAGGAATATATTTGTATAGGTTATTAAAATATAATAAGGTGGAGAAATAGGTCTAGATTATGTACTCAATTCAATTAAAGTGAAAGTGGGTCAAAACTAACATTATCAAGTATTCATGATCAATAGTGACCAAATTCCTTACCCAATTTAGCATAGAAATTACATTACTATAGTAAAAGGAAAGATATACTCGAGTGTTTAAAACACACTTTGCATTTGAGAGATGCTGGCTCAAAAATTGTCATGGGGACAGATTGGTGAATTTGGGTCAACAGTGTGGGAATTGAGTCCTTATGTTAGTCAACAATGTAGGGATAAAGTCCCTCTCCTATTATTAGGTATAAATACCTTTATTACAGTATAAAAAGGGAAAATTAGGGGAAAAACTATTTACATCTATTTACATCAAAAATATTTTCTATTGGGGGTTTCGTACTTTTAACTAGAAAACACATAAAGGAGTTAGAAAGGAAAATGAGAAATTATGGAAATGATAAAAAAGGGAGAAAGGTATAATGGGATTTTTTTATCCAATTAAACATAAAATATAATAAAATAAACCCAGGGAAGATGAACGATGACTCTAAGTGACTAAACTTAAAGGTTTACTAGAATAGCCCAAGAAGGAGAAACACTATCCTAATTTAAATCTCTCTCCTTCAATGGGTGGTAAAGACATAATTACACCCTTAGAAATGCAAAACATACACTAAGATGATTATCTGATATTGATAACAAACCAAAGGCAACCTTACCATATTTACTCGTAAAAGATAACTAAAATATTTCTTAAACCCCATCAAGATTTCAAATTCATGGAAATAACAGAACTAGATTCAAAAATAAATTCTACTATGTGATTTACACCTTAAGAATAATTTATAAAAACTATGAAAAATATTTGAAATCAAATATTTGAATACAAATTAATCATACACAGTTATAATTCTTGAAGAGAATCTGAACACATAGTTTGTAAATATTATCCTTTGTATTTATCTTCATTGAGTTGTAATATAATATCAACTTCCAAAAATATGTCTCAGAGTTATATTATTTAAAAATCCCCCATTATAATGAGCTTAACCCTCATATTTATAGTTCAAGAAGGTGATCATGGTGTGTAACCACCTCTTTTACATTTTAGATGGTGCAAAATTACATTAAAAACATCATACCACTTAAATAGCATAAACACAAGTTGGTGTAATTTCATAGTGTTAAAATGTGAATTTATAATATTGCACCATTTTAATAGTACAAAAGTGCTTTGATACTTTTACACCACTTGAAATGTGCAAGAATACAAAATGTATGATTTGAGATCTGCAACGTTGACATAGTGTATTTGCATGAATTATATTTATGAGGTTGTGCTTACAAAATTTACAACTATAAATTGAAAAATGATATTCAAAATTTACATGAATAGACTAGAAGCTTTTGATAGAGTCTATTCATTTACTTTCTCCTTACCATGGTTTCAAAAATGCCACCTTTTATCATCAAAATCATTTAAGACTCTTGAGTTTGATGAAGGAAGAACATAAGTAATTAATATGAATTTTGCAATTACAAGTTTATGGTCACATTTATTTTAGATGATATATACATAAGAGGAAAAAAATATTTAAGATGTATTAAGTACACATCATTTAGTGGGCATCACCTCCACCAATCTGGAGATGTCATCTACCAAGAAAATCTACAATCTAAAGATGTTTAACCATTCCAAGCTTAACTAAATCACATTTTAATTGGGCATATATATTGGTTTCAATTACATGAAATATGCCCTCTAAAATTATTGGGTCTACATCATTTGCTATGTATGAAAGATTCAGTGATACACATGAAATGACAATCACTAGAAAATCAATTCTAGATAATTTCCACCAATTTAGAGTAAGTGATCATTAATGGATGTTAAATCATTGACCATTAAAACAATCCATGTACCTCATCAGAGTAACTCTCATGTAGAAGGTAAAATCCATAACTTAATATCTACACCAAAATTATGCATAAATATGTAAGCCTTCTTTCAATACTCTATCATCCAACTTAACTTGAATAATCCAAGTCATCGATTACCCATGGTCAAGGTAGTAAGTTTTCACAACTAGCCAAAAATAAATTCCATCCTTTTTAAAAACTTCTCTGTAGCTCCCAAATAAAATATGTTTCTTACAAATATTCTTTTTATCAAAATTTCTAAATGTTTTCCTCCATCTTTAATATTATCTAAAATTTGGACCACTTTTTCAAATAGGGTCAAAGATTTTGTGTTCTCTTCATCCTTCACATTTTTAAATATATATTTGAATCTAAGCTCTCATAATAACTATTCAAAAAGTCCACATAGAAGCATACAATTAGGTGGTCCACCATAAATCCCAGGATCTATTTATAATTCATTAAGAATTTGACCATACTTTTATGTTAAATTGAATGATCTAGACTAGGCATCAGGGATAGAAAGATCAAGCTCTACACATTTCCTTACCTATAACATTTAAACTATTTGACAAATTTCATCAAATAAATTTGGTCTAATTTGGATATCATCGACCTATCTCTCATCTCACGAGTTAGGAGGATGCTTGGAGAGGTTGTGAATTTGGCTTACACCTACCAATTTAAATTGCCATTCAATATTTTTCTCATATTCATATTTTAAATTATTTAAAGTGGTATTCAAATGTGCCTTGATTCTTGTACTCAAGATCATAATTAGTTCTTCATGATTTAATCAAGAAATAAATTCCAATATGTACTAGAATATATGATTTTAAATCTTGCCTCAAATATCTTAATGTAGTTTTACAAACAATCTATGACCATTTCCAACTCTATCACTAATCTTCCTCTCTCACTATACTTCTTCCCAGTTACATTAATACCAAACATACTATGTTGCATTACCTTTTATGAAAGTGGTTTAAATCTAAGATTTGAATCATATTTTATAATTTTACTCTATCTAGGCTTCCTTAAATTATATAGTTTATCAGGCTAGGATATAAAACCTTTATGTTTATGGATAGGGCACCCTAGAATTCATATGCTATGAGACAAAATTGATGTTAAATATTTGTGAATATGGCTCTCATTATGAAATGAATTTATGTCAAAAATAATGATCTTTGAGCGTGTATCGACTTGAAACCATTCTCCTTAGTGGGCTAGAATGAATTGTTTGCTATCTAAATTAACAAGATTGTTCTCTATATGTGAAGGTACTACAACTTTAGGGGTTGTGGTTAACTAATCCTCACATTCTTGTTTGAAAAATCATTCCAATATAATGGAAACAATTGAATGGTATAATTTCAATCATTTTCCCCCTCAAATAAGTGTACATAATCGATAAGTTTGAGATAAGGGCTCATAATTTATGAATTAAAATCTCAAAAAATTATTGAGGTAGTATAAGTTTTACAATACCCATCACACTTTCATTAAACTTAATAATTCAAATGCCAAGGTGAGTTGTTGTATATAAAACAACATCCAAACCAAATTTTAGTCCTAACCTACTCACTTATCCCAAGTACAAGTTTAAAAGAATCTTCTACCACTTGCTCATAAATGGGTTTACCACTATCTAGGGATGCATAAAAAACATCATGATTATATTTTAGAATATAAAACTAATTATCAATAGAAATATAAATAAGATCTCCTATCCAATTATTTTATAACTAGTGGCAATCTATCCTCATCTATCACCTCAATATCTTCCCTAATTGCCTTAATGTTTACAGTTTGTACCTTATTATGATTTACCCAAATATTTTTGCCACCACTATCCATACTAGCAATAGGTTCCTCTAGACTAGTCTTGATCATGATTGTGCCTTCATCATATTCAATAACAACTTGATTTGAAACTTTTAAATAGACAATGGCCTGAACACATTCTAGCTCATAATTTAATGTGTTTTCAAGCCTATAAGTTGTTACATGATAGGAAGTTTAGGAGGGGAATAAACTACTGATACATTATTTTCATTTCTATGTAAAGAGAAACTATTCATTTTTGATGCAGGCTTACAATGGAAAACATCTTCCTATATGAAATTTTGGCTTTGAGTTTAATTTATGATTCCATCGAACTTGTATCATTCTTTACCAATATACTTGCATCCAATTTATTTTAAACATTCTACAAATCACTATATAATTTTCATGACAATAGTAATGTAATAGATTTTGATGAAATAAATATATTTCACCCCTTTATTATTTACAATCTATGATTTTAGTGTTGTACAATTCTAATTTCAAGGCAAAATAAAATGAAATTTGATCAATTTCCTTTACATCCTACATGTAGAACTTATTCAAAGATTTTACAAGCAATCCATCATTTTGATATTTGTTTTAAAATATTTTGGGAAAAAAAAAACTTCCTTTTCATGACTCAGGTAAAGAAATAATGGCTATTGGATGTCATTGGGATATTTAAAAGTAAATTGAAAATTAAAACAATTAAATATTATTTCAATTGATTTATATTTTTAAAAAAATTTGTAATTGCACTATGTTCAAAATTGAAAATGCAAATTGCACAACTTGAAAAAATGTTGAGGCACTTTTGCACTTCTTGGGGAAAATTGAAAAACATTTGCATAGCTTAAAAATTTTCAAGGCATTTTAGCACAACTATGGGAAAGTCAATGGATTTTTGCATATGGGAACTTGAAAGAGCATTTACAGAGTTTGGAAAAGTGTTTGCTTGTGATTCTAATTCCCAATTAATATGATTAATTAAAATTAATCAATTAATTAATTTTAAATTTTTTTAAAATTTGTTAATTCTTATCCCAAACCAAAAATAGCCAAAAATATTAAATTTTTGCTAATTTTAAAAATTTCAAAAACTATGACAACAATTGGTTCTGACTAGGATTTAAAATTGCAAGGGATAGAAAGAACTTAAACTCTAGTTTTGTAGGCAAAAATTTTATCCATTGAGCAATGCAGTCTCAAAATTAACTATAACTTGATCAATTGATAAACAACTGATCTTCAATAAAATTATGGATCCTCAAACCATGATAATGATATCACATGTCAATTGATGGTGTATGTGAGGGCATCAAGTACTTAGCCTGATAGGTGTTATCACATACCCCAAAGGATATTGTATGCAAGTGCATCAGGTACATAAAATAATAGGTTTTATCACATATCTAAAAAGATAGTGTATGCAAGTGCATTTTTTGTTATGTGTTTTTAAACAAACTAAAATGCAAAGAGAGAAAAATATCCTTCATATAGAACATTATGGATTGCCTTATAAAACATTACAAATTTATTCCTTTCCACTACAAAAATGTTCTCTGAATTTGCTATCACATCTTGATTTCTCAATAAGATAATTTACATGATTATCCATGGATTATTATGGCTGTTAAATTGGTTAATTACTATTTATTTAAGTTGTAAGTCATATACTATTATGGGATAGTTGTATGTTTCTTAGATTACATGATTATATTGCTATGAGTTAACTATATTTATATATACTTTACATTATGATCATGTTGTAGTTGTTACAGTAGTATTTTGTGAATATATATCATGATATTATGGGTTAACTACCTTCTTGTCATGATTTGGACGCAAGATAGATCCATCCCTTAGAGCATGACAGAGGGAGAACATCATCAAAAAGCATGGTGTAGATAGAGGTGTTGGGGGATGATAGAGGAACAACTAAAACCCATGTGCACATGCCATGATAGATAACATTCTTTATATGTATTATTTGAATTGTCAGCTTTAATATGTTTTTGGTGTTGTCTACATTTAGATGATTTATTATGTATGTTAGTTGTGATCTAGTTTAGTTTAATGCTTATGTAGATCTAATTTTGTGTGATTTCATTATGGCTATAGTATATAGATTGAGTACATAATATTGCTTTTTGATCATGTCATGCTATTAAATTCATGATTATAGGTGATATTTGTTTAACGATTAAGTCAATCTATTTGATTAGTACTTATTTATTGTTGTCTATAGACTAACTAGAATGTCTTTTTAATGCCTTATATACTGTTGGTTATAATGATATTTGGGAAAGATCATTATTTTGATTAAATGAATTTATATATTAAATATAGTTAAAGACATTTGGATAGTTTATATTGAGTGGTAATAATAATGACTATGTTATTATAATATCATTATGTTTTAGTATAACAGTTTAAATTATGATTATGGTCAAAAGCTTGTTATTAACTTTCACTAGTCACTTTGCTATTGAATTCAGATTAATGTTGATTCTTGATAAGTTGATGTAAAAACCACCTAAGCCATCTTATGACCTAACCTTAACTATTAGGGTTGAATACATTATCATAGCATATAAGTGGTGATTTGTTTGGTTTGATATAATTATGATTAATTGACATGATTCACAATGATTTAGAATGTGGACTTTGTAAAGTTAATATATGAGCATGTAAAGTCAATAAGACCATGAAAAAAGTGAAGGATTAAAATAATGATTAAAGAGTTTTGGGGAACATTTGAGAGAATTAGGGCTTTCTTCTTTGTATCAAAATGGAGTTAACCTATATTAGTAACCATTTTGGTGGATAATAGGGGTTATGCATGGTGTAATGATGGCAAAATTGTGATTTTAATGCAATAATTACATGCATTGCATGAATGAGGAAGGTTGAGGGAGAAATGATAATAAGAGGGAACAGAGAGAGAAGGGCATGAAAAAACGTGAAGAGTAAAAGAAATAAGAAGAAAAGAGGAGTGAGGATTATTTTAGTTTAATTAGTTTTAACATAGAAGCTATTGAAAGGTTGGTGAAGTAATTTTATTATTGTTTAACAAAGGAACATTTTGTTATATATATATATATATATATATATATATATATATATATATATATGTTTTTTAGGGTTTTGGAAAATGCCTTAAATTATATTAAAGATATAGGTTTAGCCCTAAAGATGGCTTATCCATCTACATAACTAAACCTATATCCTCTGAATCCTTATGAAATGCAGATTAGGACTACATGTGCAAATTGTTAGGGATGGATTTAGTTTTGTTATGAATAGAATATGTTCAAACTAAGAAATAGTAAGAATTTGACATATGGGTTTTAATAAATAGGTTTAATGAGTTTTGTTGTTGAAAACCCTTATTATTGTGAGTATATTTATAATACACAAGACTGCGTGTATGTTTTGACTTATTGGGGGAAAAAAATACTAAGTCTGAGTTAGTTTTTTGATTGAATCACATGTTATTAAAATTATATATATGCTTATTATGAAGTTCATAATTTTTTTAGTCTATAGGAATGAACTGTCTACTTTTATTTTTCAAAACTATGAACATGTATAAAGGATCTATGGACATCATTATAAATCCTATGAGGGTAAGCTAAGTCCATGTAAACTATGTTATGTTTGGGTTGGAGGATAATATAGAGTTATCCTATAATGGGTACATCAAGTGATTAAGTCCTATTTCAACATTGAGTTTCCTATTTTAGAAAATTATGTTGAGGTGACTGTTATAACCATTTTGATATTTGATATCATATTCACATAGTGGATATTAACATCGAATTGGATATAAGTATAAGTGGAATCTCACATACATACATACATACATACATACACACACACACACACACACACACACACACACACACACACACACACACACACACACACACACACACACACACACACACACACACATATATCATATGACTTGTATATTGTTTATGTGGATTTGGTATCCAGTTAAAGCCATGTTATGAAAATTATAACGTAGTTGGAATCCTTAAGTGTTTATATTTAAATAAAAATATAGTCGACAAAATCAAACTTGGAATGATTCATGTGATATTGTTTATAAAATGTGCATAGATCATAGTAAGGTTAAATAATTATATAGACTATGCTATGGTTATATGGTTCACAATGATTTTATGTTGGATGTCGACCTAATTTTAAATCATGATTATGAAACTCGAGTGAAATATAATATTAAAATAAGTGGAATGGATTTGAATATAAATCTGAGTTATTGATTGATTATAGTATACTATTTATTAATCAAACTTGGGATGTATATAAGCCTAATAACCTAAATTTGAGGAAAATAGGCTAACAAACTTTGAATTATTTTCCATTATTAATAGATTATGAATTTTAAATTAAAATAAGAGAA
Organism: Torreya grandis; assembly: GCA_037957365.1. Taxonomy (NCBI): domain Eukaryota; kingdom Viridiplantae; phylum Streptophyta; class Pinopsida; order Cupressales; family Taxaceae; genus Torreya; species Torreya grandis. Next base: position 1,906,403 of record JARHVA010001395.1, read on the forward strand.
ATAAGAATAGGGGTTCAAGGGAATTGGAATCCTATGATTGAGATTGAATGTTATTAATAATGGATTGTTCGAATCATATGTATTTCGTAATGGAAAATGAGAATTAATGTTAGTTAGAAAATAAGAAGTATTTCTATATGTGAACATATACATTTATGCAATACATGATAAAGGTACATATATATGAAATTTATCTATATGAGGAACTTAGGTACCCATACACATATATAGTGTATATTTGTACATAGGAAATATTTGCTCATATTTATGGTATTTGTTGACTATTAAATTAAGTCATAAAAACCTGAGAGTTAGAATACTATGATTATAGGCATATAGCTGCTTAAAAGAAAAACAAGTAATATCAATGAAGGATTTATGTTTAATATGAGATAAGACATTAATTATGAGGTATTTTATCTCTAAAATTATTTATACTAGATTATTATTAATTGAGAAAAGTGTACATGGAAAATAAACTTTGATATTTTTATTTGTCATAGAATGTACTACATTTGAATTACTTATGGAAAATTAGAAACATGCAGTAAAAAATTATAAAATATACCCAATTAGTATATATTGTACTTGTTTATATTTATTATTTAAGTAATAAGTATTATGTTTGAGATTCACTGCATATGTTTGATGGATTAAATGTATGTACTTTGATTATTTTCATACTTAGCATGTTTTATGCCTACAAATAAGAAGTAATCCATATGAATCTATTTGTTATATTTTATATTAACAAAATCTTGCATTGCTATTACTAAATAAGCAATAAGATGAATAATCACCAATGCCAAATGAGGGTAATCTGATAAAATGGTGTGTATGAATTTCACTGATCTTAGAGATCATTAAATATTTAAAAACTTTAGACAAAGTAATATTTAGTCAAACATTATCATTTTATATGTATGATTTACATGTTTGTGTGATATCATGTTAGAATGTATTTTATTTATGGTACACATCATGTATTAGATATCTTATAGTACATAAGTACTAGCTTATCTCTATAGATTCTCATACCATCACTATCTACCCATCTATGAAGGGAGGGCCATTATATAGTTGGGGGATTGTGTGAGGGTTTGATTTTCTATGGTTGGTGTGGAAAAGTTTTAGAATGATGCTTTCCCTCCCCACAATAGTGCTTCATTAGAGATTACACTTGAGATTACCATAGATATTGGAGTTCATGAGACTCATGATCTATGGAGCCTTGTATCTAGTATTATTTTAATTATTGAAACATTATTCTTGATAAAAACATAACTATTTATTCATATGTCCATTGACATTTGTGGCTGTAATATTGTACCAACTATGGTTGGAATTATGTATTTACTTTATGGAATATATGCAATTATGTTTCGCTTATTTGTTTCATAATGGTTAGTAATCAAATGGACTATTGCATGCGTATTTTAAGATTAGGATATTTAGTATGTTTTTTTAGGATCACTAATTATATTCTTGTTGTGAATTCTAATGTTGAATATGTGGAAATTATTTTAATAAAAAAATTATGTTATTCTAGTAAATCCTAGTGGGGATGTTACATTGTGGTTTCAGAGCTACGACTTGAAATCTAGGACATAATGAGTCCACTAATATTTTATTATCCTTTTGTTAACTATAAAGGAGAATGGTGTGATCTAGAGCATCTAGTTAGGGTTCTTTAAATATCAATGATAATAACCCTTTATTTGATCCTAACTAGTTTACCATTGAGAAAGCAACAAAGTTGGATCATATTGTTAGAACCATGATGAAACTAGGGACCAAATTGTATCCCTAGAAAAAGAATTTATTATCGTGAAGAGGAAGCCCATCAAGATGTTCCTAAAGAACATCTTGCATATAGGAAATACCTCAAGAGCAAAGGCATGAGGAAGTGCCTTAGGATGTGAGAGCTTGATTAGATGTAGAATTAGCTAGAGATATGAAAAAGGTGAATCCACCTAAGTTTGATGGAACTATTTTGGGAGAGGGAGATGAAGCATGGTTTATGGGTATAGAGAAGTATTTTAAGATTTGAAACTACTTTGAAGTCAAAAAATAAGTTTGGAGAGCTTACCAGTTGGCTGGTGAAGCAACTACTTGGTGGGCCAACAAAAATTTGGAAATGAATCTTAACTCTACTACCACCACATGGGAGTAGTTTGTAACATTGTTCAGATCATAGTGGCTTCCATAGTTATACTTTGACCAAAATCATACATATATTTACAATATTAAGAAAAGAGACCTATTGGTGAATGAGTATTGAGAATAGTTCACCAAAATTTCAAAGTATGTACCTCAATATTAGGAAGATGAGAGGCTCAAAATTAGGAAGTTAATCATGGGATTAAAATCATAGATTGATGGTAAAGTAGAAATTCATGGACCATCTACCATGGACCAATTCTTTAAGAAGGTAGTCAAGTAAGAACAAAAGTTGAAATCTCTTACACAGGTTAGAGATAAGTTCAAGAAAAAGTTTGGAAGTTCTAAACAAAATTTCAAAAATAAGAACTAGAAACAAAGGAGTGGAGACTCTAATAGTCAATTCAAAAATTAAAATACTAGATTCAATAGTGGTTCGAGTAATAGGAAATCATGTAATAGTTTTTAAGGTGGTTTCAAAGGAAACCAATAGTTTGACAAGAAGGGACCTCATAGAGGTTATTTTATTTATAGAGGTGACCATTTTGTGCATGAGTGTACCTAGGATAAGTTGAAGAACAAAGGTTTTGATCTGTAGTAGGGAGAATTTTAGTAACATATTCATGTGGTAGTTGATAATCGATAAGCTAAATTTCAAGCTTCACCCATAGAACTATTCGTAGACACCAAAATAGTATCAACCCCCCTTGGTCCCTTTCTAACTTCAACATGCCTAACCTATACTTTATTAATTTAAAATACTTATTTTAAATTAATCATCCCCTTTAGACACCTCACGTTGGATTCATATCTCTTAGACCATTTATCACCTATGACAAATCATAATGACCTAAGACCTATTTCAACTCCCCCACTAATCCTTGCACCTATTAAACCTGCCCTTTAGACTGTTCACCAATGGTAGCTAAACTTGGCAGATGGAGGAATAGGAAAAAGGCTAAAAATAGCCCTTTTACCCATCTTCTAGCCATCGACGTCAGTTACCTTTCATCCAATGCCAAAGTAATCACCGACATTAATTGCTTAAAACTAAATTTTGACCCCAAATTCTGCCCAGATTGAATTCATGCGAATGTTAATTCTCTGGCTCCCAGATCTAAATTCTTCCTCTCCTAGACTCTGAAACATCAAGGTAGGGTTTGAGACTAAGCATTAGGCATTCTATCATCACTCTCCAGCTATAGAAGCTCTACAGAATTCACTCCAGGCATTGGATTGGAAGGTTGTAAAAAGTCTTCTACATCAGCTGCATCAGGGACAAACATTCAAACACCTCTAGTTCTTCATCAAGAAAGAGCTAAGTATTCTTTTGCCTTTCATTCCAATATCTTTAAAATGGATTAGTAATCAATAAATTTGAATATCCTTGAGTACTGTTGAGACCAAACCTGGCTTTCTTCCTAGAGAGTCTGAAAAGCCTTCTTCTTATCCTGACTCTCATCTCACACACAACATCTACCTTTGTCCTTCCTAAGACTCTATCCACTATCCTACATCCCTGTACAACCCTTTTGAATCTCCTAGGCCATTTTGTCAACCACAAACCTATCTAAAACTCACCCAAGGCCATTTCCCTGACTGACATCGGCCATTGCCCCTACCGATGTTGGCAGAATAATCGACGTCGGTATAATTGACCAACCGACGTCAGTTGGACTAGCGACATGGGTGACTGTGGAAGACTGATTGCAGGGTTCAAGTACACATTATCTATTTCTCCTTCTTTAAGTCTTTCATTATTTCTTTCCATTATGATATTCTTTTTATCAACTAGTGGACTGTCATCCCTTAAGGAAGTCTTTGCACTTCTGAGACCGAGCTTTGCTTGGTAGTCCACCATATATCTATCTAACATTTTCTTTGTTTAAGTCTTTCTTATCTATAGGTGTCATCCTCCACAGCCAAAGAGGAGTTCCTACAATGTCTGGATACAGTGCGCAACTTCATTTGGGTATCATCTAACCCCTGACCATTTGACTTTAGTTTCTTATTTCTTCTAAATGTGAAAAGCAAAAATGAGTAGAAACATTTTGGCACACTCAGTGGGACCCTAGAGTTTTCCTTGTGTTCATTTCTTCTAAAATAAACTTTCATATAGGTGCATTAGGAAAATTTCTCTCCTTGTATCCTTCTTCTATCCCCTTATTTTGAAAAGACACCATTAGCACAAGTTAAAAAGAACTTCTTTCTTTTTCTTCTTGTCACCTTTTTACTACATCTTAGAGTAGTGAAATTCATACTCTTAACCTTTTCTCCACTTGTCTCCATCTGAACAAACATTTCAATTTGGGTTAAAAATCTATTACATTTCATTCCTGCTTGAATGTATTTTTAGCTCATCAGTAATTAAAAGTGCATTATGAATAAATCATAGTGCACATATGCTACACAACCTGGCCACAAACTCAACTAAACATCTAAACATACCTGAGACAAGGCCCGACTCAGATTTCATCACCTAGCAGATACCTTACCCTTCCTGGTAATCCTACTTGGACTTCACTACCAAGGGGAGAACCCACTCTATTCTCTAGTAGAGTATAAACTCTAGGGGAAGTATGTACTAGCTAAGCGACCCAACTTGTCTCTGGGCTCATGAAGTGAGGGGAGCAAGCTCCTAGCACCAGGCCACATATAGAACCTAATATAGATTTTGAGCACCAAAACTTAACCCAAAACCAATCTTAGACTACCTCTTTTAGGACCCGTTCTAAAAGCCCAACTTCCCAAACATACTCTTCTAAGGCATAAGCCAACACGACTCTAAAATTTGTTCTTAGGAATTAACGTTTAGTGGCTGCTTGTCTTCATCTATTTTTCTATCTGTATCTAATTTTTTGAGCTAGTGAGGTTGCATTCTGAGATCTAAAAACAACTCAGACTTTCTTCTTTCTTCCAAAAACTTTCAATTTTTTGAGTTTCTAGAAATACATAGTAACCGACATCAGTTTTCCCACCGACGTCAGTAACTGATCTTCACCAAAATTGGTTATCTGACTGACATCGACAACTTTATTAACTGACATCAGTTTTTCTACCGACATTGGTCACTATCAAAAAATCTTTCTTCTCAAACAGCAAGCTAAAAACTTGACCTTTTTCCTGTTAAAAACAAATTCTAGTTTTATGAGGCTGAAAAATATAGTTTTTAGAACCTAAATCTATTTTGCCTTGGATGGTGTTGACATGTAATCAAACCAAAACTCTTGTTGACCATGCAAGGCAACAACCACTCCCGCCTTCGCCGACTATATCAAGTCCCCAAATGGAGTATAATTCAAAAACTGAATGTACTCCTATCCAACCAACCCCAACTCAACCCCCTATTATTCTTGAAGGGGACCAAGACTTTGAAAGGTTCCTTGACCTCAATGTCAAGGCTCTTTAGCACTATCTCACAAGAAGTCAAACATGAGATCCTTCAGGCAACCCAGTTTATGGGATGCCAGCTTCCTTAGTTGAAATGGTAATCATATTAATAGCCTTCGTAACCCAACCCATGGTCACCTAGGCCATTACCTCAACTAACAACTTGACCATGACCAATATTCAAAGTGTGGCCTCTCTTTCTATTTCTAGACCTACCTCCATTGGGGTTTCTGTACCCTGTCAACCATAAACTATTCAACAAAGTTCTACACCATTCCAGAACTTAATTGTCTCCATCTCACCTACTCTTGCACCCATAAATAAAAGAGTGACTACTTATTTTTTAGCTAGTGTTGCCACCATCCAACCACCTTTGGCGACATCAAGTCAAGTTGTGCCCTCTAGCTTCATGACACAACCACCCTTGACTTCAACATTAGTCCCTATGACTAGTTACCAATATGTTACACCTATACAAGCACAACCAACTATGTCATACGCTCTACCTAACACCTTCTAAATGCATTACAACCTAGGGGGTGCCCCACTTGCAAATCCATCAACCGATCTAATCAAGATGTTAATGGATAAGGTGTCTAATCTTGAGACATCTATTTTAGGTTCAAGAAATGTTCTCTCATATGAACAAATCTATAATGAACCTATTCATCCTTTAGTCCCAATCCAACCATATCCTAGTTAGTGGGAACTTCCCAAGTTTACTTGCTTTTAGAGTAAAGAGGACCCACAACAACATATACGAGCGTTTAGACACGCTTGTTACCTTATAGCACATGATGATGCATTATTACTACGTATATTTCCCATGTCACTTTCTGGTGCTACCCTCGATTGGTATAGTTCTATTACCAGTCACTCTCTATTTACCTTCACTCAACTAGCTCAACTTTTCCTTGACCACTTTTCAATCAACATCACTAAAAAGGTCTCCATCACAGACCTATATTCTATCAGAGAATTCGATGATGAATCAATAGCTGATTTCGTTGCCCGTTGGAGAGGCTTAATCAACCAACTCTACTTTTCTTTACCTCAACCTGAGCTCATTGAGCTCTCTTCACAAGTGTGTGCCAAACACATCTCATCTACTTTACGGGTCCAAACATTTCGTACATTTGACGAAGCTTTCACCATCGCTAGGAAAATAAAGTCAAACTAGGTAGTAAAAATACTAATGCAAAATTAAATGACCCTTGAACTCTGTGCTGTCAAGGAAAATAAAGTCAAACTAGGTAGTAAAAATACTAATGCAAAATCAAATGACCCTTCATAAAAATCTTCTTCTTCCAATCTCAAGTCCAAGGGATCAGAAAATGCTGTGGTACTTAGACCATCATCTTCAACAACAACCAACCAACCTCAACCTTCAACATCAGAATACATCACATGACAATTCTAACAATGATACGTACAGCGTCAATATACTCCAATAGGAGAATCATACGCATCCTTGTTGGATAAACTAGTCAAATAGGGAGTCCTTAACCTCCCCCAAATTTGACCACTACCTCAATTTGATCCCTCACGTGCCATCCCTACATGGTATAGGGAGAATGACTTCTGTAATTATCACTGTGTCAAAGGCCATGACTCAGACAACTATAAAACCCTCAAGAATATCATTTAGGACATGTTAGATAAAGGTGATCTTGTCTTGGATAACCCAAATGTGCCACCTAACCAAAACATAGACATCTTTAGACGACCTTTCCCTAACCATCCCCCTAGTCAAAATAACATTCAGACCATGGCCGATGACTCCCAAGAGCGTAATATATGCACGGTCAACATGGTCTCTCCTTTTATGCCTAACCAACCTCTCCCATAGTCTGAATAGGTTAGTCAACCTATTTGTCCATCACAGGTAGAAGAGCCTTCTTCTCCTATTTGTTCACCATAGGTAGAAAATCCTTCTTCTCCTATTTTTCCACCACAGGAAGAAGAACCTTCTTCTCTTATTAGTCCTCCATCTACCCCTCTTATATTAGAGGATGCTTTAATTGTACCAATGCCACTAGCCCCACCTTCATCCTTCCTACTACCAATGGAGGACCATACCCTTCCTACTCTTCAACCACAAGTAGAAGACACAATCATCCCTATGCTCTTTCCTCTTAAAGAACCCCATTCTCCAATTCCTTCTCCACTAAGAGAAGAACTTGTCTCTTCACCTACTTCAACCGAAGACGATCTAGTAATGGCTCTCTCACGCCTTTGGCCTAAGATCACTGCATCTAACACATTTCTGGTCTCACAACCACCCACATCTTCTAAAAAACCAAAGCCTCATGTAACATCCTCCAAACCATTCTCTCAACTGGCTAAAAACTTAAGATTTCTCCATTCGAGTAACTTAGAGCATGAGGCATTGTGGGAGCAACTTAAAGCTCCTTATCTTACACATCCCACTTCATCTCATACCAACGACCCTCCTTCGAAAAAATCTCCCAAAGTCTCCAATGAGGACTAGGGTTCTACTTCCAAATCTTCAAAAGCTCAACCATCTGCATCTGAACCTAAACCCTCACAAACATCCATCATACCAACACCAGTTAAATCCCTTGGTGGTCACCCCATATCTAACCTCACTCACCTACAAGTGAAGGTCGACTTGAACCTCACCCCCCATACTAGTGGTCCTCATGCCATATTGAAAAAGGCCACTAAATCACATTGTAGAACTCCTCCTCCACCATCACCATTACTCTCTATTTTGGGCCCTCATCTTTCTACCTTAATTGGAGTGCTCCCTACTCTAACACCTAACAAAAACAAGTTGCCTCCATTACTCCCTTTACCCACCAAAAACATACCTCCTCTAAAAAATTTGGCACCCCTCACGAAGAAAGTGTCATCTACACAAGGGGCCACACCACCAACCCAAAAAGTGGTATGGAAATCTCCCTCAACAACTCCCAAACAAAAGTCATCAACATCTACTGTATCAACAAGCAAAAACCCCTTAGTGGGTTCATATGTTTTGATACTACGTTGACTTTTGCAAAATTCTAACATCACTCTTCCACCTGTTAAACCATTTCAACCTCTCAGACCAAAACCATCTTGGTTTGATGACACTAAAATCTGCCTCTATCATCGTACACCTGGGCATGATACCAAAAATTATTGTGCCCTCAAGGTTGTCATTTGCCATTACTTGGAAAAAGACACCCTTCTTGTTGAGGATATTGTCAACAAATCTCCAACACCGTCTCATGTCCTCTTCACCTTCATCGGGATCCCATCATCAGAATATGGTCCCTTTACCTCCTTTGTCCCCTTTATTTGAGATTAATACCATCAATGTGGCCACTAGGTCACAAAATTTAAAGGATAAAGCAAAAGAGAAAGTTGTTATTCCTTGGACCTACCCATTTGTCAAACCTGCTCAACCACCCAAACCCAAGATTTATATCTTGGGTACATCCCAACCCACTTCTTCAGAGGCAATCCGTGATTCTATGATGAAATAGCTTCACCAAACTCCATTGAAGATGACTTTATATGACCTTATTCAAAGCTCTCCACAATATTGTCAAGCTTTAATCAAAGCTTTACAGGCAGTAGAGGTCCAACCCAAGGACCCCCAACCACTAACTACCTTAGTCCAATCATTACCCACTATCGCCTCTATTACCTTTAATGATTCTAAAATTCCTACCTCTAACTTGGAAGATCAGGATGCTGCCCTTTTCATCACAGCCTACATTGATCAAACTCACATTAAGTGAGTTATGATTGATGGGGGTGCTAGTATTAATATCATTTCCACCCATGCCTATGACCAATTATCCCTCCCAAAGAATTGTATCTCTAAAACTAATGCAATTCTTTGATCTTTTAATGACTCCACTGCCATTACCATTGGCACCATCGTCTTACATATTCATGTTGGCCCATGAACAATCCCAAAGCTCTTCTACATCATCAAGGGAGAGTTCTAATACAACATGTTATTAGGATGACCTTGGATCTATGCCATGGCCTGTGTCCCTTCTACATTACACCATTGTGTCAAATTTGAACACGATGGTCAAGTCCATGTCATTCCCGTAGACCCCTCCCCTTTCAAGACATGCAACACAACTTATTGACCCAACGATGTTCTCATTCCTTTAAAAACATTGACCCAAACACCACCTCCACCTGTGAAAGTTTCAAAAAGTACGTAAACAACAGATACACCTACACCACCTCCTCAAGTGACAATAAAAGACCCTATGGAAGATACCTTTCAACATCTTTCACTTGGGGAGTATCACTTACTCACCTTGGACATGTTCCAGACTCCTTAAGAGTATGGACAACTTCATCACAATCCTAGCTATGACCATTGTATTGGAATGGTTATCCCTTATGGTCCTCCCAATCTTCAAACAAATCTCATCTATGGAAGGCTAGATTGAGCTCCCACTGATGTGAATCCTCTGTCATCACCCCAACTATTTACGTCTGACTTTTCTTTTCTTGGCAACCCAAAATTTGCTCATACCTATCTTTATAGGTGTGCATGGAAGGGCTTTGGCTTTGGGCACTACAAACAAGGCTCCCACCAGGTCGTCGAACCACCAAATGATGAGGCCATAAAGAATGCCAAGAAGTGACATGGCCTGGGTTTTGAAGAACCTACTAAAACTTCTAAAAACCCTCACCCCAAACCTATCACAGAATACTCACCTCTAAAGTTGCCTATTCCCCCATTTTCACCTACAGAGTCGGTGGTTTCCATCCCTCCTAGTTTTTTTTGCATAAACGCCATTCCCTTGGAACCCCTAACCTATCAGCTAGGTGGGGCATCCAGGTCTCTCCCTCTCATTTATCCAAACATCATAGATGATGAATCTACTACCATCAACACTGTCCAATGCATAGACAATGACACCATTCTCACCTACATGGGTGTAGATGACTCTTTCATCCAATGATCACTTCTTTTAGAAAAGTAGGTTATGTTAAATGAATCGACCATTGACATTAACCTTCCATCTTCTATTGTTTCTCATGTTTTAGAGATTGGTCAATCTTTGGATGCGCAAGAACAAATTGACTATACCAAATTCCTTTCAGACCATAGCAAAGCCTTTGCTTGGACTTACAGTGATATGCCTGGTATCAACCCTAACATTGTCATCCATAACATTGTCACAAACCTAAAAGCTAAGCCTGTCAGGCAAAAGCTTCACAAAATGCATCCTTGCATTTCACTCCTTATCAAAGAGGAGCTTCAATGTCTTCTTTCTGTATCCTTCATCCAACCCATTGATTATTCGCAATGGGTGTCAAACATCATCCCTGTCACAAAAGTGATTGGGGGAATTCAAATTTGTACTAACTATCATGACCTTAACCTGGCTTGCCCAAAGGATGATTTTCCTCTACCCAACATCGACCAACTTGTTGATCTTATGGCTGGTCATGAGATGCTATCACTCATGGATGGGTTTTCAAGATATAACCAAATCCTGATTGCGCCAGAAGATCAACACAAGACCACCTTCATCACCCCGTGGGGGAATTTTTGCTATAGGGTCATGCCTTTTGGCGTAAAAAATGTAGGTGCCACATATCAATGTGCCATGACTTACATCTTTCATGATCTCCTCCAAAAAATCATGGAGGACTATGTGGATGACCTACTAGGCAAATCTAAACTCTGCCGTGACCATTTAACTATTCTCAAAATCATCTTCACTCGCCTCTTCCAATACGTTTGACTCAACCCCAAGAAATGCATCTTTGGGGTTTTTTTTGGGAAGATTTTAGGCTTCATCATTTCCCTTCATGGCATTGAGATTTATCTCGCTAAGATAAGAGCTATACTTGAGATGCCGCCACCTACCAATTTAAAGCAACTTCGCAGCCTGCAAGGGAAGCTTCAATTTATTCATCGCTTCATCTCATAGCTTTTTGACCGATGTCAACCCTTTCATCACCTCCTCAAGAACGACATCTCATTTAATTGGGATAAGGATTACCAAGAGGCTTTTGAGGCTCTTAAACATTATCTTGTCTCTCCACCAGTCCTTATTCCACCTAAAGATGACCAACCTTTCTATCTTTACATTTCAACAACAAATTATTCTTTAGGTGTCATGATCACGCACCGAGATGAACAACATCGTGAGCAAGCAGTTTATTACATAAGCTGAACACTCATTGATTATGAAACTTGGTATACTCATACCTAAAACTCTATTTGGCATTAGTCTTTGCCACTACCAAACTCCATCATTATCTTCTCAATCACAAAACTTATGTCATCACCCACACCGACCCTCTAAAATACATGCATTCCAAACCATACCAAAATCAATGTATGGCTCGTTGGCTCATGCTTCTTGCTGATTTCGACTTGGAATTCATCCAAAAAAAATCTATAAAGGGGCAAACAATCACTAACCAACTAGTGGATGCCCCTCTACCTGAGAACCAACCTTCTCACTATGAGTTCCCTGATGAATCCATCACCACGTTATCCATCGATGACATTTTTTATCAAATGACAATGTTCTTTGACGGGTCTAAATGTCAACACGATGTGGGTGTGGGGGTCATTCTCATCCCTCATGAGGGTGAGCCCATGCCCCTATCTTTCAAACTTGACTTTGAATGTACCAACAACATGGCTGAATATGAAGCCTTAATTTTGGGACTTCAAACCACCCTTTTCCTAGGCGTCAAGACCATCAACATCTTTGGCGACTCACAACTAGTCGTCAATCAAATCAATGGTTCATATCTTTGTAAAAATGAATTTTTATAAAGGTACAAACACTGTGTTGACACCCTGTTAGAATATTTTGACCATTACCTCTTATAAACTGTTCCTCGATCTACGAATAAGTTTGTTAATACTATGGCTTCTCTCACCTCACGCATTCCATCCTCATCATCTTCCTCAATAATTTATGTTACAATACATCATTTGGCATTACCTTCATATATCTCCACTAATATCAACCTCGTCAGCACCATTGACTCTAGTCCATAGGATGTTTGGTATAAACAACTTGTAGACTACTTAACTTATTCTATTGTCCTCCCTGATCTCTCTAGCAATGCGCAATAGGCTTTTATCAAAAGCATAGCTCGATATACTATGCTAGGGGGTCTTCTCTATAAGTGAGCTTTCGATGGCCTTCTTTGATGTCTAACTTCCACTAAAACATCTCACGCTATCAAACAAGTCCATGATGGGATTTGTGGAGGGCATTTTAGTGGTAACTCAGTTGCAAAGTGCATCCTTTGCCTGGGCTATTATTGGCCCACTCTTCAGCAAGACTGTAGTGACTATGTTTGGCATTGCATCAAATGCCAACAACATGGTAACTTACTTCACATCCCTATCCATGCTCTACAAGTCGCTAAGGATTTTTGGCCTTTTTCACAATGGGGCTTAGATCTAATCAGTGAGATTAACCCTCATTCATCTCTTCAACATCAGTCCATTATCACTGCAACCGAATACTTCACTAAATGGGTGGAAATGATTCCCCTCATCTCCACTAAATCTGACAAAATCATCAACATCATCAACACCCATATCATCTATCATTTCGATGTACCCCATAAGATCATCACAGATAATGGGAAATCATTCAAAAACAAAACTATCTAGAAACTTTGTGACTCATTTGGCATCAAGCTCAACTTCTCCTCACCTTACTACCCATAAGCAAATGGGCAGGCTGAGGCTTCCAACAAAATCTTAACCAAAATTCTAATGAAGGTGGTCAACGATACTGGAAGGGATTGGCACATTCACATTCCCTTCACTTTGTGGGCCTACCACACTAGCATCTGAACCCCTATGGGTGCTACACCTTTCTCTCTATTGTATGGAACTGAGCCTGTCTTGCCTCTTGAAGTACAAATCCCTTCTTTACACATCTCTTTGCATGACATACTTTCTAACGATGAATTTTGTCAAGATTGGTTGGCTCAACTTGAGTTACTTGACAAACTTTGCCTTGCTGCCCTCAACCATCTCCATATCTACCAAAATTGCATCTAACGTGCCTATAACAAAAGTCTAAGAGAACACGATTTCAAAATTGGAGATCTTGTCGTCAAAGAAAACCAACACGTGACCAATATGGAAAGAAGTAAATGAGGCAAGTTTTCTCCTAATTGGCTCGGACCTTATATCATAACACACAAGTATGGATCAAGGACTTATCATCTGTCTTCTCTTAAAGGCTAGCCAGAACTTGAGCCCCTTAATGCCTTGCATCTATGACCATTCTACTATTAATCAAGTACTCATTCACTTGATATTTAACTTGAGCTCATCCCTTAAGCAACCCCTATCATCCTCATTCCTATTCCCTTCTTTTCCTACAAATATTAGTTAATCCTTTTTGCATTAATGCTTTGTCCTACTAAAAAGGGAAACCCTTAAACCTCTATAGTCAAGTCCATGACCAAAAGTCTAGTCAAAAACAAAAAAAAACAAAAATATAAAATTAGGATGCATATTCAAAGGTCATAAACTATAAATGTAGACTGCTCCCTCGAAAGACAGTTGCATCATTGCTATAATTAATAGACTGCTCCCTTGAAGAACATCTATTCAAAAACCTCCAAACATATATAAGGCATAATATAGATGACTCCCTTGAAGGATGGCTATGCCCAACTTTTGCTACAAATAGCACTCTCTCAGAAGCTTCCTGCATCGATCAGCTTCACATATGACCACAAAACAAAACAACATCCCCACGTAGACTTCTTGCATTGATTAGTCTACCCAAAAAAAAATTTGACTGATAAACTATTAAGTCATGGACTTGCCTATAGTCATTCTCAGGATCACCTATAAAAGGGGAAAAGTTATCCTTGCTAAAAAGGGTTACGCTATCCTCATGTCTCACATAATCAAACCCATTACCCCAACATACTCAAGGGATTTTGAGCTCACTCAATGTCAAGTGATTCAACTACTTCTCTAACATAAAACAATGGTCAACAACATAATGCATGAATGCAGCTTTTTGTTTGCAACAACCCTATCTATGCTACCATTATGGTCCTTGCCAATGAAAGAGCAAAACACCTTTCACTTCTTACATACCTTTGTCACATCTAACCAAATCATTTTTTAAACCAAACCAAACCAAACCAAACCAAACCAAACCAAAACATTTTATACCCATTAACATAACCTCATGATTTATTTAATACAAATATCAATTTGTGTTATGTAAATTATCATACCCCATTCACACTAGTTTCTATGGAAACCAATACACATGGGCACTATCGACCAAACACAATTTATGTCAAGCATACACCATCACCAATATGGAACTTGCTGAAGCATAAATATACTCATTTCATTTTTAGCATACACCATCACTAATATGGAAAATTGCTAGGGATGAAAACCCCACATCACCTTTGTTACAGAATACACCATCACATAATATGGAAAAGGCTGTAACATCGTCATACCCTTCATCATTTCAAGCATGTACCATCAGACATATGGGAAGTGCTAAACCATTAACATGACCAAACAACCTATCAACATCTTTGACCCTTCCTCCCTTTTGGGGAGAACTACATTGGCCTGAGGCCCTTAAAATAGGGGCTATGTAGGTAGCACTCAGTTGACATGATGTCTTCTGGGGGTAGCTCGGCCATATTCATTTGTTCATCTACCTAATGGACAAACCATTTAACCTTTAACCATGACTTAACCTAGTCCAACCCACATCTATAACCGACCCTCTTCCTCCCTTTTAGGGAGAACTACATTGGCTTGAGGCCCTTCAAATAGGGGCTATGTAGGCAGAACTCAATTGACATGGGGTCTTCTGAGGTTAGCTCGACCATTCCTTCATCCATCCATCTAATTGACCAACTATCTCTACCAACCCAAAATCATGACCAAACAATCAGCCCTGACACTTAATGAGTTGCCTAAACTTCTCATGGGGCACATTAGAGATCACATACATCTCCCTGACCACAACACATGTCACTCAAGATCATACCATGACTCAACCCAACTTGACCAATGACCTTGGAGATCATGACTATCTCCTCAGACCATGACCACTTTCGAGACAACTTTGCCTTGGTTGTTTTGATTGCATGTATGCTACCTCAGAAATAGTTAGGAAAATTGTCTGCACATCACATTATGACTCTCACACGTATTGTTGGATCAAGAGAAATTTGATCCCCAATATTTGTGACATTTTTGTGTTTTCCAAGAGCACTTCCTGAGCCCAAGATACTTGGAACATGATGACCATTGGAGCTACAACTTTGATCATTTAACCCGATCAACTACGACTAAATGCTGGGGACCGATTATTTCAATTTTAGCACTCCTCAACCTTTGACTGTGATAATTTGACCTATCTATCACATGAAGTGGTATACACATAATCCCAACTATTTTAGCGTTCACACTCCAACTTCACCATACCCATCCACTACCTATCAAATCAGCACTTGATATCAGGTTACCTTCCCTCGACTCCCGCTTTGAGGGGGAATACATCATCCCATACCTGGAACAACCTACACCTCATCCCATACCTGGGGAAACTTCTATTTTTGTTTTGTAGTTCATTAGAACAACCAACAAGACAAAAATGACCTTATCCCATACCTGGGGTAGCTTACTTCTATTTTTGTCTTATAGTTCATTAGAACAACCAACAAGACAAAAATGACCTTATCCCATACCTAGGGCAACTTACTTCTATTTTTGTCTTACAGTTCATCAGAACAACCAATAGAACAAAAATGACCTTATCCCATACCTGGGGTAACTTACTCCTATTTTTGTCTTGCAGTTCGTCAAGAATAACCAACAAGACAAAAAGGGGCAAATGTAGACACCAAAATAGTGTCAACCCCCCCTTGGTCCCTCTCTAACTTCAACATGCCTAACCTATACTTTATTAATTTAAAATACTTATTTCAAATTAATCATCCCCTTTAGACACCTCACCTTAGATTCTTAGCTCTTAGACCATTTATTACCTATGACAAATCATAATGACCTAAGACCTATTTCAACTCCCCCACTAATCCTCGCACCTATTAAACCTGTCCTTTGGACTATTCACCAATGGCAACTGAACTTGGCAGACAGAGGAATGAGTAAAAGGATAAAAATATCCTTTTTACCCATCTTCTAGCTGCCAACATCAGTTACTCATCGGCCGATGCTGACAGAATCACTGACGTTAGTTGCTTAAAACTAAATTCTAACCCCAAATTTTGCCCAGATCAATTTCATACTAATGCTAATTCTCTAGCTCCTAGCTCCATATTCTTCCTCTCCCAGACTCTAAAACATCAAGGTAGGGTTTGAGACTAAGCATCAGGCATTATATCATCACTCTCTAGCTACAGAAGCTCTACAAAATTCACTCCAGGCATTGGATTGGAAGGTTGTATGAAGTCTTCTACATCAGCTGCATCAGGGACAAACGTTTAAACACCTCTAGTTCTTCATCAAGCAAGAGCTAAGTATTATTCTACCTTTCATTCTAGTATCTTTAGAATGGATTGGTATTCAATCAATTTGAATATCCTTGAGTACTATTGAGACCAAACTTGGCTTTCTTCCCGGAGAGGCTAAAAAGCCTTCTTCTTATCCTGACTCTCATCTCACACACAACATATACCTTTATCCTTCCTAAGACTCTGTCCACTATTCGACATCCTTGTATAACCCTTTTGAATCTCCCAAGCCATTTTTTCAACCATAAACCTATCCAAAACTTACCCAAGGCCATTGCCCTGACCGACATTGACCATTGTCCCTACCGACGTTGGCAGAATAATCGACGTCGACATAATTGACCAACTGACGCCAGCAGGACTACTAACGTCAGTGACTGTGGAAGACTGATTATAGGGTTTGGGTATGCATTATCTATTTCTCCTTCTTTAAGTCTTTCATTAATTCTTTCCATTATGACATTCATTTTATCAACTAGTGGACTTTCATCCCTTAAGGAAGTCTTTGCACTTCTGGGATTGAGCTTTGCTTGGCAGTCCACCATATATCTATCTAACATTTTCTTTGTTTAAGTCTTTCTTATCTATAGGTGTCATCCTCCATAGCCAAAGAGGAGTTCCTACAATGTCTGGATACGGTGTGCAACTTCATCCAGGTATCATCTAACCCCTGACCATTTAACTTTAGTTTCTTATTTTTTTTAAATGTGAAAAGCAAAAATGAGTAGAAACACTATTAGGTATTTTGTTTGAACATCTAGTTTCTATTTTGATAGATACATGGGCTACAAAATATTTTATTTCTCCTAGAATACTTAATAAGTTATCTATAAAATCTAAAGTAATGGAAAATGCACGGTCATTACAATATGGGAATGAGTTAAAGGTCAAATTTGATAAGTGTTTAGTTGAATCTTAGATTAGATTACCCAAATCTCCAACAATAGTGGATCTTTATGAAACACCTTTAGGGTCATATGATGTGATCCCAGGAGTCAATTAGCTTGCAAAAAACAAAGATAAGGTTGACTAATATCTGAAGAATGTTGAGTGTCAAGATGATTTTAGAAATTAGACAAAAATTTAGTGCAAGAAAAGGGAATTGAGGCTTAGGTAGAGTTACGTAATGTAACTTAGAAAGGCTCAAGGAAAAGGGTTTCAATCATTTATAGTCAAGATAAATGAAATGGAGGAATCTAAGGAATCATCACTTGAAGATTATCCTTTCCTTAAGAAATTTCATGATGTGTTTTTAGAGAAATTATCAGGATTGCCTCCTAAACATGAGTTTTATTTCTCAATAGATATTATACCTAGACTAGAACCTCAGTCTAAGGCATTGTAAAAAATGATAACCACCAAATTAGTTTAATTTAAGGCTCAACTCTAAAGGTTGTTATCAAAAGGGTTGATTAGACCAAATGTGTCACCTTGGGGTGCACCAGTTGCCTTCATCAAGAAGAAGGATGGTACTCTTTGCCTTTGTATTGATTACAAAATGTTGAATAAGGTGACTATCAAATATAGATATATGCTACCTTGTACAGATGATATTTTTGATTAGATGTGAGGAGAAACATTCTTTTCTAAGATTAATCTTAAAGTAGAATATTTTCAACCAAGGATAAAAGATGAAGATATTTCAAAAATAGATTTTAAAATTTGATATGGGCATTATGAGTTCATAGTGTTACCAGTTGGGTTGACAAATTCTTTGGAAAAATTTATGGATCTCATGAATAATGTGTTAAGAGATTATCTAGATCATTTTATTTTGGTCTTTCTAGATGACATTTTTATATATTCTAAGGATGAATAAGAGCACCTTCAACATTTGGAATTGGTTTTACAATGGTTACATAAGCATAAGTTATATGTAATTTTTTCTAAATGTGAATTTTTACAAAATAAAGTTCAATATTTGGGACACATTATCTCTATTGATGGTATTTTAGTAGATACAACAAAGATAAGAGCCATTATGGAGTGGCCGACACCAAATAATATCCATGAGGTAAGAAGTTTCATGGGTTTATCATGCTATTATAGGAAATTCATTCTAAATTTTTATAAGATAATTAATTCTAATTACCTATATGCAATGGAAGAATCAATGTTTTATCTAGTTAGATAAGTATGAAGTAGATTTTTAGGAACTAAAAAGGAGGCTTACTTCAACATTAATGCTAAGAGTTTTTGATCCCAATGATAAATTCTCAATGATCACAAATGCATCTAGGGATGGACTTGGACGATTTATTATATAATATGGTGTAGTGGTAGCCTATAAATATAAGAAACTAAATCCTTATGAGGTGAACTGTGCCCCTCATGACCTATAAATTGTTGCAATTGTGCATGTTTTACAAGTTTGGAGGCATTATCTTTTGGGAAAACCATTTGAGCTCAAGACTTATAACTTGGGATTCAAGTACATATTCACCCAAAAAAATCTAAATTCTCATAAAAAATATTGGTTGGAGTTCTTGTCTGATTATGCTTTTGATATCAACTATATTAAAGATAAGGAAAATAGAGTAGTTGATGCCCTAGGACATAGGAGGTACATACCAACCATGGCTACTATCAGGAGTAATTTCAAGGATCAAGTGATCAAAATATCACTAAGAGATGGATTATATGATTAGGTTAGGAATGTGTTGTTTGATAATGCTCAAAATCCTAAGTATAAAGTATTCAAAATAGAAAATGATGGTCTTTTACGATACAATGAAAGGATGTATGTACTAGATAAAGAAAATTTAAGGAGAACAATGCTAAATGAAATGCATAGAGACCCATGTTTAAGACATATATGAGTAACCAAGCTCATGGTAGATATTAGACCACTCTATTTCTCAAAGGGAATCAAGAAATATGTAGTGGACTTTATGTCTCGATGTTCGGAATGTCAGTGTGTGAAAGCTGAACATATGCATTTGGCTAGATTTTTGTATCCACATGACATAATAGAAGTGGCAGGTGATCAATATAATTTTTTTCCAAGGTTTACCATTGTCATATAAAAATCAAGACATGATCTTAGTAGTAGTTTTTAAATTGACCAAGGTAGCTCATTTTATACTAAGTAATTTGATAGATGATGCACCTAGTCTTGTGAAGAGATTTGTAAAGTACGTGTATTAGTTGCATGGAGGATTTTTAGAGAAGATCATTTTAGATCATGATCTAAGGATGAATTCTAGGTTTTAGTTGACTTTGAATATATATTTGAGTATGCAGTTAAACTTTACCACTGCATATCACCCACATAATGATGGTTAGACTGAGTGAATCAATCAAGTTTTAGAGGATCTCTTTCATACACATTATTTGGATAAACAAGACAAGTGGAAGGATTACCTTTAAATTGGCTGAGTTTACTTATAGTAACTCATACAAATTAGCTTTGAACATGGCACCATTTAAAGCATTGTATGGAAGAAGGTGCACAACACCAATCAATTAGGATAGGTTGGAAGACAAGGTAGTCTTTAGACTTGAGATGCTTATAGAAATGGAAGATAAAGTTAGATAAATCATGTAGATGTTGGCTAAGGCTAATGATAGACAAAAGAGTTATGTTTATCTAAAAATAAAAGATAGGAAATTTTCAATAGGTGAAAAAGTGTTCTTGTAGGTTATATTGTAGGAAAGCTAAATTACATTCAAGAAGTTAACAAAACTTTCACCGAGATATATGGGACCCTTCAAGGTTTTGGAAGTGGTCAATATTGTATTGTATAGGATTGAATTATCACTAGACCTAGCTCTATTACATAATTTATTCCATGTATCTTATCTTAAAAATTATATAGCTAATCCTTCACATTTATTAGATTGGAATGCTTTATAGGTTCTAGATCTCGAGGTGGCCATGGTAGAACTGATCAGAGTAATTGACACTCATAAAATTTATTTTCATAATATATAAGTGTGATAGTGAAAGGTCTTATGGGACCAATAATATAAAGATAACACCACTTGGGAGACTATTTTGAGTTCTACAGGCTATTCCACATTTGTTTGCTTGACTTTATGCTTCATACTATGTTATTTTTCTACTGAATATTTTAAAAAAATTCAAACTAGTGTTTGAATAAGTGTCATCAAGATGATAACCAAATTTAGTGGAGAAGGATGTCACATCGTGATTTATCACTAAGCTAATTTACCTAAATATCCATGGAATATTATGGTTGTTAAATTGATTAATTACTATTTATTTAATATGTAAGTTCTTATAATGTTATAGACATCCAATTCCTATAACCATTGTGTTGAAATTATTGATCTCACTTGAAATTCCATAATAATTCATAATTTAGGTCAAAATCACTAAAATACGATAAATGGTTCAAGCTTGTCATATACAATTTTTGATTTAGGCTAATGTATCCCTACATGGGGCAATCCATTTTATGTGATTATTAACTTTTATTAAATCATTTCAATTCAAAATGCCAAAAATGCAATTTGATGCTATAAACCACTAAATTATTCTAACTCAGAGGCACATGCCATGTGCATGTGTTATTTGATGTTGATAATGTCCTAAATGGGGTATTGGTTTATACACAATTAACACTTTATTCTAATTATATTCTAGTCAATTTACTAGATCATAATTTGATTAGAATATGATTAGAATAAGGTGTCAGTTATGTACAAACCAATACCCCATGTAGGACATTATCAACATGAAATAACATATGCACATGTTGTGTGATTCCAAATTAAAATAATTTAGTAGTTCAGAGTGTCAGATTGTATTTTTATCATTTTGACTTAAAATGATTTGAGAAAAGTTAATAATCACATAAAATGCATTACCCCATTTAGGGATATATTAGCCTAAATTATTACTTGTATATGACAAGCTCAAACCATTTAGCATGCTTAAGTTATTTTGTCCCAAATTATGCATTTGAGTGAAGTTAGAGAAAGAGTGATAATTTCAACACAATGGTGTTAGGAATTAGATCTCTACATTTTGCCCCTATTTAAGAAGGCATGATGAGACATTCGATGGAAGCAATGTCTTTTCAAAGAAACCCAATAAATTTATTGGAATATAATTACAATAAGGTGTTAGTTGCGTATAGACCAATACCCCATTTAGGACATTGTCGACATGAAATAACACATGCACGTGTTGTGTGCCTCTGAATTAAAAGAATTTAGTGGTTTAGAGAATCAATTTGCTTTTTTGGCATTTTGAATCAAAATGATTTGAGAAAATTTAATAATCACATAAAATGTATTTCCCCATTTAGGGATATATTACCCTAAATCAACACTTTTATATGACAAGCTTGAACTATTTAACACATTTTAGTGATTTTGGCCTAAATTATGCATTGTTATAGAATTTTGATTAAGATTGACAATTTCAACATAATGGTGATAGGAATTGGATGTCTACAATTTTTATGGGATAGTTTTATGTTGATTATATTACATGATTATATTTATATGAGTTAGATATATTTATATATACTTTACATTATGATCATGTTAGTTGTTACATCAATATTTTATGGATATATATCATGATATTATGGGATAACTACCTTCTTGTCATGAGTTGGATATAGGATATATCCATCCCTTAGAGCATGAAAAAGGTAGATCATCCTTAGAGAGGATGGTGTAGATGGAGGTGTTGAGGGATTATAGAGGAACAACTAGAGCCCACACACACACCATGATATATAACATTCTTTATATGTATTATTTGAATTGTTAGCTTTAATATGTTTTTAGTGCTATCTACATTTAAATGATTGATTATGTATGTTAGTTGTTATCTAGTTAAATTTAATGTTTATGTGGATCTAATTTTATGTGATTGCATTATGGCTAGAGTACATAGATTTAGTGCATAAATCTACTTTTTGATCATGCCATATTATTGAATTCATGATTGTAGGCAATATTAATTTAATGAGTAAGTAAATCTATTTGATTAGTATTTATTTACTGATGTCTATAGACTAAATGGAATGTCTTTTTAATGTCTTAATACATTGATAGTTATAATAATATTTAGGAAATATCATTGTTTTGACTTAATGCCTTTATATGTAAAAGATATTTAAAGACATTTGGATAGTTTATATAGAGTGGTAATAAAAACAACTACATTTTTATAATATCATTATGTTTTTGTATAACAATTATTTGAATTATGATTGTATTCAAATGCTTGTTATTAAATTTCACTACTCACTTTGATATATGAAGTCATGTTGATGTTGATTCTCGATAAGTTAATGTAAAAAATACCTAAGTTATCCTATGACCTAACCTCAACTATTGGGGTTGAATACATTGGCATAGAATATAAGTTATGATTTCTTTGGTTTGATATATTTATGATTAATTGATATGATTGGCAATGATTTAGAATGTGGACTTTGTAAACTTAATATAGGGCATGTAAAGTCAAAAAGACCATGCCAAAAGTGAAGGATTAAAATAATGATTAAAGAGTTTTGGGGAATATTCGATAGAATTAGGGCTTTCTTATTTGTATCAAAATTGAGTTAATCTGAATTAGTTACATTTTCAGTAGATAATGGTGATTATGCATGGTGGAATGATGGAAAAATTGTGAGTTTAATGCAACAATTGCATGCATTACATGAAAGATGAAGGTCAATAGAGAAATGATAATAAGAGGGATCAGAGAGAGAAGGGCACAATATGGCATGAAGAGGAGAATCAAGGAGTAGAAAGAAGGAATGAGGATTATTCTAGTTTAAGTAGTTTCAACCAAGAAGCTATTGAAAGGTTGGTGAAGTAATTTTATTATTGTTTAACATAAGAATCTTATATATATATATATATATATACATATATATATATATACATATATATATATATATATACATATATATATATATATATACATATATATATATATATATGTATATATACATATATATATATATATATATGTATATATACATATATATATGTATATATACATATATATATATATGTATACATATATATATATATATATATTTATATATATATATATATGTATATATATATATATATGTATATATATATATGTATGTATATATATATATATATATATATATGTATATATATATATATATATATATACTTTTAAGGGTTTGGGAAATGTCTTGTACTATATTTAAGATACAAGTTTAGCTTTGTGGATGGTTTGACTATCCATATAACTAAACTTATATCCTTTGAATCCTTATGGAATGCAGCATAGGACTGTATGTGTAAACTATTAGGGTGAATGGATTTAGTTTTGTTGTGATTACAATATGCTCAAACAAAGAAATAGTAGGAATTTGACATATGGGTTTTAATATAGAGGTTGACCGAGTTTTGTTTTCAAAAACTCTTATTATATATACATGGTTAGGTATATGTTGAATTATCATTATATTTATAATACACAAGACTATATGTTTTGACTTTTGAGGGGTAAAAAATACTAAGTTATTTTTTTGAATGAATGGAATGTTATTAAAATTTTGTATATGATTATTATGAAGTTCATAACAAGTTTTAGTCTATATGAATGAACTATTTACCTTTAATTTTCAAAACCATGAACATGTATAAAGGGTCTATGAACATATCCTTATAAATCCTATGAGGGTAAGCTAAGTCTATTTAAACCAAGTTATGTTTGGGTTGGATTATAAGATAGAGCTATCCTATAATGGTTACAGTGAGTGATTAAGTCCTATTTCAACATTGAGTTTCATATTTTACAAAATTCTATTGAGGTGAATGTTATAACCATTTTGATATTTGATAACATATTCATGTAGTGCATATTAGTGTTGAACTAGATATAAGTATAAATGGAATCTCCCATATATATATATATATCATATGACTTGTCTATTGTTTATGTAGATTTGGTATCCAGTTAAAGCCCTATTATGATAACTATAACACCATTAGAATCCTTAAGCATTTACATTTAAATAAAAAAGATAGTCGATAGATTCAAGCTTAGAATGATTCATGCCATAATGTCTATAAATTATAAATAGACCATAGTGAGGTTAAATACTTATATAGAATATGCAATGGTTATATGGTTCATAATGATTCTAAGTTAGATGTCAACTTGATTTTAGATCATTCTTGTGAAACTTAGGGGAAATATAATCTTAAAATAAGTGGAATGGATATAAATATAGATTTGAGTTGTTGATTTATTATAGTATACTATTTATTAAACAAACTAGAGATGCATTTAAGCCTAATAACCTAAATTTGTGGAAAATAGGGTAACAAACTTTGAATTATTTTCCATTATAAATGGATTATGAATTTTAAATTAAAATAAGAAAAATAAGAATAGGGGTTTGAGGAAGTTTAGATCCTATGATTGAGATTGAATGCTATTAGTAATGGATTATTCGAATCATATGTAGTTCATAATGGAAAATGAGAATTACTGTTAGTTAGAATAGAACAAGTAATTTTATATGTGAACATATACATTTATGTAGTACATGGTAAAGGTACATATATATGAAATATATTTGTGTGAAAAACTTATCCCATACACATATATAGTGTATATTTGTACGAAGGAAATGTGTGCTTATATTTATGGTATTTTTTGACTGTTAAATTAAGTCATAAAAAATTGAGAGGTATAAGAGTATGATTATATACATTTAGTTACTTAAAAATATAATAAGTAATATCAATGAAGGATTTATGTTTAATATGAGACAAAACATTAATTATGAGGTATTTGATCTATAAAATTATTTATACTAAATTATTGATAATCGAGAAAAGTGTACATGGAAAATAAACTATGATAATATTATTTGTCATAAAATGTACTATGTTTGAGTTACTTATGGAAAATTAGAAACATGCAGTAAAAAAGTATAAAATATACCCAATTGGTATAGACTATACTTGTTTATGTTTATTATTTAAGTAATAAATAATATGTTTGAGGTTCATTGCATACATTTGACTAACTAAATCTATGTATTTTGATTATTTACATTCTTAACATGTTTTATGACTAAAGATAGGAAGTAATCCATATGAATCAATTTGTTATATTTTATATTAACCAAATCTCACATTGCTAGAACTGAATAAGTGATGAGACAGACTTCACTAGTTTACTTAGCATCACCAATGTCAGATGAGGGTAATCTGATCAAGTGGTGTGTATGAATTTGATTGATACTTGAGATCATTATCTATTTAAAAACTTTGGCCAAAGTAATGTTTAGTTAAACATTTTCATTTCATATGTATGATTTACATGTTTGTGTGATATCATGTTGGAACATATTTTTTTATGGTACACACAGGTACTAGCTTATCTCTCTAGATTCCCACACCATCACTATCTACCCATTCATGAAGGGAGGTCCCTTCCATAGTTGGGGGATTATGTGGGGGATCGATGGTCTATGGTTGGTGTGGACAATTGCTTAGACGATGCTCTCCCTCGTCACAATAGTACTTCATTAGAGACTACACTTGATATTACCATAGATACTAGAATTTGTGAGACTCATGCTCTATGGAGCCTTTTATCTAGTATTTCTTTAATTATTGAAACATTATTCCTTATAAAAATCTAATTATTTATTCATATGTACATTGACAATAGTAGCTGTAGTATTGTACTAGTTGTGGCTAGAATTATGTAATTACTTTTTGGAATATATGCAGTTATGTTTTGCTTATTTGTTTTATAGTGATTAATAACTAAATGGATTGTTACATGCCTATTTTAAGGTTAGAATATTTATTATGTTTTTTTAGGATCAATAATTATATTCTCATGGTGAATTCTAATATTGAATACATGGAAAGTTTTTATTAAAAAAAGAAAAAATGCATTAATCTAGTAAATCCTAGTGGGGATGTTACATTTTTAATGTCAACTCTATAGGAAAAAAATATTCAGCCATTCTATCTTCTTTTCCATCATGTATGACCTCATTAAACATGAAATACTCCTAATATTCCATGAGAATTTATGTTCACCATTTTTGTTAGTTGAGAATGCCCAACTTTTCTTAGGTGAAATTGCTCAAATCCTCTTATATTAAGGTTAGAAATAACTTGAACATGACTTGGGAAACTAATCACTATAATATTTTTGATAAGGGCATATGGAAAATATACTTAATCATCAACAATCTCTATAAAATTAGAATCTTTTGAATCCAAATATGACAAAGGGTAGTAGTTAAGGTAATAAAATTAACTTCTCACCTATTCTAAGTGCAATCCTCAAGCCATACAGAGTTAACCATATTAACAATACCCCACATTGTAATATTTCTAACCTCCTTAATTTTAATAACCACCATAAATGAAGCATTCAAAGTCTCACATCTTCTAGTTTATCAACAATCACATGAAACTTATTTGATTGTAAATCCAATAGGTGATGGAATTTATTTTCCATTATTAGAATTTGTAATGGCATGATTGTTCACTTTGAGTGACTACCTTGAATAAATTATTTCATAGTGTCCTTTGTAATCCAAACACTCATCCCTTACAAGATGCTTGGAACTACAATTGAATAGGTATGTAAGGAAATGTAAATTGATGACATTTGGAACACCGAGTAAAATCCATAATGAGAGATTCCCAACCACCCAAAGGTACTGAAAATGAGCACTTAAACATGAACATATATAACCACTTTCTTAGATGTCATACTCATTCAATATTGAGGGTACTAATTTTGAGTGTCAGATCATCCAATGCTGGGTATACCTCATGTTATAAAATATCATTAAAAACATAATTTATGGAATTAAGCTTAGGCAAGACTATCATTTCTATTCAATTTAACCCATGATTTCATCACATTGATGGAGCCTCCATAAATATTATCTTTAGGAAAAAAATTAATCCTTGACCAAATCCACAACCAAAATTTGCCTCTTCTACTCATAACTATGCTCCTATTGCATGTTCCAATGTATATGTGATAAAATTAAATCCCTGAGGCCTCTAATGTTTTTTGACATACATCACCACTACATCTATAATAATTACAAGCTCTTGAAAATATTCCTTGAAGTTATTCTCCATGATAATTGATGGAAGGCTACCAAAAAATAATTTATTTATTTTAATCTACAATATTGGCTTCATTCCACCACTATTAGTGTGATTAATATTGAGGTGGTCATCTTGAGGGGTCTTTATTTTTGATTCAACCTTATCTTGGTGAAATAGGTATATGTGAGAGATCATCAATACATTCAAATTTGTAACTCAAAACTTCCAAATTAGGATTGACCAAAATGTTCTCTTTGAATACATACCAATCCACAATAATACTCCAAAAACCAATGGTTCATCATTGGAAGTTATGAAAATAAGTTTATGTCAATATGTAACTCAAGCCTTGTCCATTGAGATACGTAGTCAATGTCCCATCTATACAATTTTTACTATCCCTATCATTAATAAATATCCCTTAAAACTTTTATATCTCACATTTACACATCTAGAACTAGCCAAATGACAACCAATTTACTTATCTCAATCATATGACAAATGAACATGAGTTGTCAGGCCAAATCCCCTATTATTAAAGTTTACACATTTACCACATGTTCACTTGAAGAGATCCATGAAAAACCTATCTACTCTATCATTCTTGAAAATAATGTGATTTCCCATGATATTTACCAAATAGAGATCATAACTATAAATATATGCAGGTAGAAAGACCAAAACATGGATAAGGAGGAACAATAGATAGACTGTTGCATTTATTAAAAAACAACACACATATGAAAATGAAATAGGAAAAGGAAACAAGCCAAAATAGGGAAAATAGGACCATTTATAGGGAGAGGAGACAAATGAGAAGACTATACAAAACCATTCACTAGATGGGAGAAGTACTTGCCATTTCAAAATAATAGATTTGACTTATGAACATCAAACACATTTAGAAGTAAGGATCAAGTAGGAGGGACTAGGAACTTACAACTATCATTCACATAGGGATGATCATGAATGAACAAATAACTACTATATTCATATCTTGGTATGGAAACATTATAAACTCTTTGATATTCTATGATATTTTTTGAGTAGCATTGGGTTTCACTAATGTTTTCCTAAATACTTTTGAATGCATATTCATCAGATACATGATTTAAATAAGAGAGAATTATGTCACATATATATTCTTGAACTAGAACCACAAAATGATTATCTTTTAGAATGAATGATGTATCTATATTATTTTCCAAATTACTTTCCATGACATAAATGAATTCAACATTGAATGAGTCATCATAATCATATTCATCAACTTTTTCTACCTTGATAGTTTTAATTTCAATCGAAATGAAATTTGAGCACCATTAATTTTGTCTTACCTTCACATCTTCTTTGATTTTAACCTTAGAATTATTATGGTTTCCAATCTATATAGGCTTGACTTATTTAGATTCAAACTCTTTAGAGAACTTTTCTACAATGGGACATGAAAAGTAAGTGTCAACATAATCTTCACTTTTGACCATTGAGTCTTGTATCCTAATGCAAGTATGGTCTTCTTCTTTACAAAAATTTGGTTCAATGATACCTTCACCTTGAAAAATTAGAAAATCACAATTTGCATTATTTATTATCTCTATTTATGATTCAATCAATTATTATTTAAATAACCCATTTTCTCTTGGGATAATTGGGTTTGAGAAATATTATGAAACATGTAAATATTTATCTTCTTTGCCAAGAGGGAAACTAAATTATTCATCTATTCTCTAATAAATCATTAGTTCCTCCAATTATTTGCCTTATTCTATAATTATGAAATTGAAACAATCATGTGATAGGAAGCACTTTATCTTTTTATATGTTAGAGTTATGACATGTTTGATCAATAATTTGCCTTCAGAATCTCTTTTCTAAGTGATGACCACTTTTGATTATGTTAGGTTTAACTACTTATTCACTATTTCCAATAGTTATGATATGTTTTGAAACATCCTTGTTCAACATTATAGATAATACCATGTCATATTCAATATCAATAGCTTATTGTTATGAAGCTTCTGAGTCATTTACCTTATTCCTCATCAAGATGAATTTGATCTCTAGGTGTAGAGAACCAATGAAGACACATAGTTGATTGTTAGGACTTGGCTGATATGCCTGAGTAATCAGTCTCAATAATTTTTTAAAAAATGATATGAACTCTCTCATTTAATAATCATCTTGTGTTTAGATTTAGATGAAATATGAAAAAATTCACACATGTCCGTATTTTATTTAAATCTGTTTAAGACTTGTTCTTGAATGAGTCCTAGTTCATAATGCATCCATCTTCCAAGTGCCAAAACCACTCAAAAATAGGTTGAATGAGAGTTTTAATAAAATTCTGATAATGACATCATGAATAACTCCTAAGATACTACAAGACACTATAAAGGCTAAGATATGATTATATACATCTTGATGATTTAAATTTTTTTGGGAATATTGGTGTCTTATTCCTATTTTAGTTAAAGGTCTGGGTTGACTAAATTAGTAAATAATATTGTAATAATTTAACCACTTATTTCTATAATTTATTTTATATTTTTAACCTTTTTACAAATAATAATAAATATGGAGAAAATAAGACTTAACTTAAAATGAATTGAAATTGCTATTATAGGGTATGATATTGGTTGTGAAAGATTAGGATAATATGATAAATTAGGATCTAGATTTCATTTTATGAAAGGATAGGACTACTAAAATAGGACACCCTAAAGTCTAGTGTTTTTGTCCTCTTTTCCCACTATTATCCAAACTACTCATAGAGACTTGAGTTTTTTGGGTTTTGTTCTCCATCCCTTTTTGAGTTTACCTCTAAAATATTGATTACTAAAAGTCTATAGAACTCCTTATATAGTTGATTTAATGTTAAAACCATAAAATTCATTGTGCTTTGATAAAACTTGAGAAATAAGGGGGGATTAGTGTGTGTAAGATTCAATAAACATGTATCCACACCCCTTGTGTGGATACATTGCCTACATACTAATACTTTGAAGAGAGATCAAGCCATATGTAGTTATCAAACTTAATGTGCATTGTTTAATAGTGTGAATGTAGATGCAAAAATGTTAAATTAGGCATGCTTGAGGTGGCTAGGGATTGGTGTGAGGATTTCAATATGTTTGCAGCTATATTAGATGGCTATATGTAGAGAATAGGTAAATTTGGCTTAGTGTTTTTTATTTTATTGTTACTTACTTTATAATATTTTCCAACCTCTTTCTAAATGAACTTTTAATGGGATTTTATAGAGATATATTGGCCATGGGTTGAATGTATTCGTGATAGGCCAACAAGATGAAGGATAAGAACTAGAAGGAAATAACCATTGGAGCTCAAAATGCAATTAGACAAGAGTGCCAAAATAGGACATGTTAGGGTTTGACATTGTAGTCCAAGTTAGGTGCTCTTATCCTATAGGTATAGGACCTAGGGTGATAAGATTGGCCTGGGAAATACTACCTGATAGAGGTAGAATGACCATTTAGAAAGCTTAGGATGACTAGGAATAAGCAAAAAGGTGTCTATAAGGGTCATGAGAGCATGAAAAAAAGACTTATGGGTTGGGTGTCACAAACCACACTCAAGCTATTAATTTTATAATTTTATATGACTACATTTACCCCCCCTTTATTCTAGTGATGTAGCAAAGTAGAATACTAGGATAAAGGAAAAGTAGAAAGTGTACCTAAACTTACCTACAAGGATAAAGCTCATGAAGCTATGTGATGTTGGGTATGTGTAGAGAGAACATGTCATGAAGTGTAAATCTACAAAAGAAAATTAGGAATAGATGATTTCTTACTAGACATGCTATGTCTAAAGGAAAAATGTATAAAACATTGGGTAAAAGAGAAAGGAAAAAAATAATGAGTACAACTCATCGAGTAAAAAAACCAATATAAAACCTATTTTGATGCTAAGTATGTGTTGAATGATGTTATACTAAAAGTAATATCATGCATGGAGTTGAGTTCTTAATTCCCCAATAATGGCTCAAGAATGCAAAGGATGGTTTTTTAGCTCCATCATCACCCACTAAATGAAGGTATGTGATCATGCATGTGTTAATTGATGTTTGGATTATTTGTCTAATCCTTCTAATTAGGTGGATTAAGAATAAAAAGTCTAGATATTCCTTTAACTTCATCATTTATTTGTGAAGTGAAGATATGAAATGATAATAGTATGAATGTGTGTCATTTGAGATGGATCCTTAAGCCCATGAATGTTTTGTAATTTGACAATGTGGCATGGATATCCAAATGTGTGGTGGAAACTAGGCCACTCTTGGCCACTTGAAAAAGGTAGAGTTTAAGCTTGTATGAAAACCACTCCAAAATTGGGTAATAGACTTATGTGGAAACCACTCAGGAATGATTCCAACCATTTGAAGATGGAATAAGGCATGTAACTACTAAGAATACTTGGGTAATACCATAAACTATAAAGAAGATAAAGTAAATGTGTCATGCACTTTTCCACCAATCATTGGTGTCTATAAAATGGATTCTAATTTGGAAGTTATACCAATTGCCATATCTAAAATTAGAAGTGATATCAATCATGCCATGTATGATTCCCCCTATATCTAGATTATCTAATAAAAATTATATTGAAACTACTAATTCTGAATGAAACTATTGCTTGACAAAAATGTAACTGATGTTACCTTTATATCTATATCTAGAAAATATGGGTTTTTTTTTACAATTTGGATAGGATAAACAAAATAGGAAACTTTTCTATCTAATGTTTTAATCCAAAGTTGGTGCTCTTATGCTATGCTAATTTTTAAGACTATTATGTAATTGTCACGATCTATCTGGTCTATTCTACCTAGTTTGAAGTCTTAATACTATTCTAGGTGTTCTAAAAATTGATTTTTGACTAGTTAGAGGCTTTGATCTCTATGATAAAAACCCTTATTTGTTACCCCCATTTTGAGGGTAGGAATGAAGATCCTGTAATAACTATCCTCAAAATAAAGATCCATACAAGTGTGTTATGCTATAAAAATACATGATATATCAATGATAATAAAAAATATCTCAAAATATAACATATTTTTTAATAGAGATTGTTAGATCATTAGGGGTATGACTAGATAGATGTAATAATTTAATAACATGTGCAATATAGTGAACTAAAACTAGAAGTATAGTTAGTTATTAGTTTTCAAGGAGGGATGGAGCATGATTTCCATCATGGCATCTAAGAAAGCAAGAAAATGCATGATGTGGATCATGGCATTGTAAAAAATTAAAATGCAAACAAGAAACAAGCACACAAGGCAAGAAGTAAGAAACATACAAGAGTGGTCAAGGGGCCAAGAAAATAAGGGACATGGGCACATTTCACTCAAACTAGAAAGTAAGCATAAAAGGCATATTGAAATACCACATAAACATATAATTTGAAAATAAGAAAGGTTGGCATGAGTGCCACAAGCACATAGAATAGTACAAGCAAAGGACATTGGAAAATATCCTATGACACACACAAGAGATAAAATAGGAAGTAAGAAAATGCAATTACATCTATCGATGAAACTTAAGAAAAAAGGCGTGTAAAATCTAAACATACAATTGCATCTAAATAATAAGAGTAATAATTAAAAGTATGCAAGACATGTCATATAAGACTATGTAGATGCTAATAAATACACAAGTGCTATAACTAGTGAGTGTCGATAGAGTAATCTATGTAAGTTAGTAAGTAATGTACATCAACATGATAACTAGAGTGTGTGGTGTAGGAAGGACATAACATAGATGGTGTATTCATGTAGAAGATGCCCTCAATGGGTAGAGTGAAGCAATCATGGATCTAGATGTCACTACACACACTCAAAAAAGATCAAGTGAATCATGGTAATGTAGATAAATTAAAAAACAATAACAGAGAATAACAAATGTAAGTCTAGCATGGTAGTAGAAATGTAAAGCATCGATGATGCATACAATTGATTTTTTTTTAAATTTTTTTAATATTTTAATGTTTTTATATTTTGGAATATTTGAATGTTTTTATATTTTTGGAATAAGCTATATATAAGCAATCAAAAGGAAACTATGTAAAAGTAATACTGAGAAACTATGTATAAGTAATAATGAGAAACTATGTATAAATAAGTTGAGAAGAAATAATACTACCTATTGAGTCTCATAAGAGAATCCCTATCATGGTATCCTATATCAAAGAGAGGGATCATGCATGATCATGAAGCATGATGGAAAGGCTGATACTATAACTATGAAAGATATGTATGTTGTAAATACCCTAAAATATTTGAAGTAGAAACCAACTATGGGGTCTCCCTATAACACTAAGAAATGGATGCAACTATGGGGTTCTTTGACACCCATCTGGTGGTAGGAGAAGCTATCTGAACATGTGCTTTGTATGTAGAGGTATGAGACCTCAATGATACTGCCCTGGGTTTGAAAACTATAGGTAAAATCTATCTAGAACTATGAAACTATGGTTGCATTAAAAGAGGCTACGTAGAAGTGTATGAACTATTTGTGATGGTAATGGAAGCCTTGATTGTGTTTGAATATGAACTAAATGAATAACTATAACTAATGGAGAAACTAAAACTAGTGGTAGAGCTAAAATTGGTGACTAAAAAGTAGTAGATGGCTCTGAAGTGGGGATTGGTAACTCATATAGAACTCCACCAAATATAATAACCTAATTATCATGAATTAATTTCTTATATATATGAAATATAGAAGGTACTACTCAATGTTTCTAAATCTAGGGTTAACCAATCAACATTTCAAATATTCTTTCACTGGGAATTATAGTAAATGGTGTGGTCATGTATGTTGGACCAACTTGTAGAGGAAGTAAAATATCATCCAATGACCTCCGTATATGCCCATTGAATCCATTGATAATTATGTCCGTTGAGGTAATATCCTTCTCTAAATATCTCAAATGTTGTAATAATGTCATAGTTCACATATTCACATTAAATCCATTGTCTAGGAGAACACTATGAATGGGATGATTATGAATGTAAGCCATGATAAAGAGTGCATGATAATCTAAAGCATCCTCAATATCTCCTTCTCTAAGAATGAGATTGAAGGTCTAATGGAAACTCTATAATTGTACTCACCAATCATGTTAGTTAAAGGATGTGACTCAACTAAAGGTGACCTGTATGTAGCTGGTGGAGAATGT
Source organism: Torreya grandis (assembly GCA_037957365.1). NCBI lineage: Eukaryota > Viridiplantae > Streptophyta > Pinopsida > Cupressales > Taxaceae > Torreya > Torreya grandis. The sequence goes on from JARHVA010001395.1 coordinate 1,941,740, forward strand.
GCATGATATGCATGGTGAACACCTAATGTATCCCCTATCTCCTATTTAGAATGGTGTGGAAAAGGATCTGATAAAAATTTTAGAGCTTTGTCTTATGTTTTCTTTGCCTATAGAGGCTCAACTAGAGTGCCAAGATCATTAAGATTGCCATCTATCAAGTCCTATATCTTATGTTTCAAACTGATGCATTTGTTTGTTGTATGGCCTGGTACTCTATGAAAGCTGAAAAATGCACTCTAATCATATCACCATGGAAGAGGATTTATTGTATCAACTTCTTGAATAGGAGGGAGAGATATATTATTACATTTTAAAAGATACTATATAACTTTGGATGGAGAAACTAGTGGATTGGTAAAGGTTCACCAAGGAGGTACTAATAAAACCACTCTCTAAGGGGGATCTAAAGCTACATTGACTATAGGTTCATTCTAACTTTTTTTATCATTGACTTGGACTTTTTTGTTACTCTTATTTATTGTTTTTGATATAATTATGTACTTAAATTTCCCCATTGAAATGAATTTGACTTCTCTTTCTTTTAGTGTATGACATAACTTAGTGAAGGAAAAGAATGTTTGGAACATTATTAATTCATGTAAATATGGTAGAAGACTCTTTTTGAAGAGATATTGTAACTCTTGAATTCCCTTGGGGCTATTCATCTTAGCCAATATAGTCTTATATTGAAGAACATAATCTATGAGATGCTCATTTGACCTTTATTTCTATTGTTCAACTTGGGCGTAAGAAACCTTATCACCAATGTTAATGCTAAAATGAGCTAGGAACATGTTGGATAAATGATTGAATACATTGATTGACTGATTTAGTAGACTATAAAACCATTGTAAAGCATAATCCTTTAGACTCTATGGAAATAGCTTGGTTAGTATCCAGTCATTTGGCACATATTACAAGTATATTGTGTGAAAAGCTCTCAAATGTGTCTCTAGATCACCCTTGCCATCATATAGAGTGAGATTGAGTTGAACAAAACTTGGTGGTAAGGGTTTAGAAGCAATATGGAATGTCAATGGTGTATGAATTATAGCAAAAGAATCCAAGGCTTGTTTATGTATAGAGGTACATTTCTCGAGATGTAACACCTTGGATTGAAGATATTTTATGTCTTGCATAAGGGAAGCCACATTAGGAGACAAAGATGTACTAGCCATAACTTTTGGTGCCTTATAAGAAGGTTAGGTTGATATAGGGGGTTGTTGAGACATAATTTCCCCTGTAGTGTCATTTGCAACTGGTTATTCTAAAGGAATGGAAGACTTAACTTGCTTAGCCTTTTTAATTTCCATGATATACTATAAGATAATAGTATGATCTCAGGGTTTTTCCCTGGGTCTTTCTCTAACACTTTATAGAATCAAGTCTTTGTTGATGATAACATCATTATCAACAATAGATGGAAGTGGATCAAGAACCCCATGCGGTGGGTCATGAATACTGGTTTTTATATCATCATTTTTATTCTCACACTACTCATTCTTGAAATTATTCTCATGGAAATTGGTGTAACTTGGATGTGTAATATCTATAGTAGGAAGCTGAGCTAGTTGTTTATCCATGGTATATGGTCAGGTTGGAGGAATGTGGGTGAATTTAGGAGGATTGCCTCTAATTCTTGCACTTCATCTCAAAGGAAGAGATGTAAGGAGCTTAGGTGGCATAAGAAAAACAAATTGAAAAAGGAAAGAATAGATTAAATAAATACAATCTAAATGATGAACTGGAATATACATAAAAAGGATATGAAGCTCATAAACATGTAAGGTGATACCTCAAAAACAATGGGACCTAGTATATGCAACTAGGATTTTGAAAAAATGATATATTTAAAATTACTACGGGATTTTAAAAATGAATAGAAATGTTTTGATTTAAATATGTAGGTAAAAAATCAAAAAAATATTGAAAAAAACATGATTTAAATGGACCTAGTAAATTCAACTAGGGTTTGAAAGAAAATGATTTTTTTTAAATTAATATGAAAATTTTAAAATTAATGTGAATTTTTAATTTAAAGATGCAAGTAACAAATTATAAAAATATTAAAAAAATTAGGAAGGAATTTTCCCTAGGGGTTTTATGTGCAAACAATGTAAGTTGGGTTCACCAAATGATTTAATTTTTTTTTGAGAATATTGGTGTCTTATTCTTATTTTAGTTAAAGGTTTGGGTTGACTAAATTATTAAATAATATTGTAATAATTTAACCACTAATTTGTATAATTTATTTTTTATTTTTAACCTTTCTATAAATAGCAATAAATATGGATAAAATTAGACTTCGCTTAAAATGAATTGAAATAGCTATTGCAGGGTCTAATATTGACTATGCAGGACTAAGATAGTGTCAAAAATTAGGATATAGATTTCATTTTGTGAAAGGAAAGGATTACCAAAATAAGAAACCCTAGAGTTTGGCATTGTTATCCTATTATGCCACTATTGTCCAAACCAATCGTAAAGACATGATTTTTTTAGGTTTTGTTCACTGTCCTTGTGTGAGCCTACCTATGAGATCTTGACAACTGAAAGTATATGGAACTACTTATATATATGATTTAATCTTCAAGCCCTAGAATTCATTATGATTTGATAAAACTTGAGAAATAAGGGGGGGGGTTATTGTGTGTAAGATGCACTGAATGTGTATCAACACCCCTTGTGTGGGCAAGTTGCCTACATACCAATACTCTGAAGAGGGATCCATCCATATGTAGTTCTCCCACTTAATGTGGTTTATGAAATAGTGTGAATGTAGATGAAAAAATGTTAAATTAGGTATGATTGAGGTGGCTATGGATTGGTGTGAGGATTTGGATAAGCTTATAGTTGTAGTATATGGTTGTATGTAGGGAATAGGGAAATTTGCCTTAGTGGTTTTACTTGTATTCTTGCTTGCTTTATAATAGTTGTTAGCCTCATTATAAATGAACTTTAAATGGGTTTTTATAGAGATCTATTTGTCATGGGCCAAATTTATTCATGCTAGGCTAGCAAGATGAATGATATGAACTAGAAGGAAATAACTATTGGAGCTTAAAATACAATTGGATAGGAACATCAAAATATGACACCCTAGGGTTTGGTGCTATAATCCAAGTTGGGTGCTCCTATCCTATAGGTATGAGACTTATGGGGATATGATTAGCTTGGGAAATAATGTCTAGATGAGGTGGAATGACTGTTTGGAAAGCTTAGGATGATTGAGATAAGTAAAAAGGTGTCTAAAAGGGTCATGAGATCATTCCAAAAAGACCTATGGGTTGGGTGTCACAAACCACACTCAAGTTACCAATTTTGACACTTTATATGACTACAATTGACCATTTTATTCATAAAACTTAAAAAATATCTTCTTTGAGCCCGATGGTAACTCATTATATTGGGCTAAAATAAACATCATAAAACATTTTCCCCATAAGACACAGGGAACATTGGGGTTGTGATGAAGCAACACCATTTATTCAATTAGAAAGATTTAGAAACTAGGTAATTTTTCTCAATGGATTCATCAACATCAATTCAAGGGGAGGTTATTTGAAATGTCTAAAAGTCATGTGAATAAATCACCTCAATCCCTAGTGGAGTCAATAAAAATTGCTAGCTTAAAATTATTTTAAGGGGATAAATTTGTGACTTTGGGTCAATAGTGTGGGAACTGAGTCCTTATGTTAGTCAACAATGCAAAGATAAAGTACCTCTCCTATTATTAGGTAGAGATACCTTTATTAAAAGCTAAAAATTTAAAAGTAGGGGAAAATATATTCACATCTATTTATAATAAAAATATTTTCTATTGGGGGTTTCATACTTTTAACTAAAAGGCATGGAAAGGAGTTAGAAAGGAAAATGAGAAATGAAGGAAATGAGGAAAAAAGGGAGAAAGGTAGATTGAGATGATTTTATCCATTTAAACATAAAATCTACTAAAATAACCTTAGGGAAGATGAAGGATGACTCTAGGTGATTAAACATAGAGATTCACTAGAATATCTTAAGAAGGAGAAACACTATCCTCATTAAAATCTCTCTCATTCAATGGGTGATAAAAACATAATTACACCATTAGGATTGAAAAACATACACTAAGATGATTCTATGATACTTATTATAAACCAAAGGCAACCATCCCATATCTACCCATAAAAGACAATTAAAATATTGATTAAACCCCATCAAGATTTTACAATCATGAAAATAACAGACATAAATTCAAAAAGAAATCACACTATGAAATTTACACATTAAGACTAATTGATAAAAATTATGACAAATTTTTGAAATAAAATATTTGAATACAAATGAATCATACGCATAGTTATAATTCATGAAGAGAATTTGAACACACAATTTGCAAATCTTCTTCTATATATTGATCTTCATTGAGTTTTAATACAATCTCAACTTCCAAAAATATGTCTCAGAGTTCTTTTGTTCAATAATTACCCCTTATAATGAGCCTATCCCTCATATTTATAGTGCAAGAATGTGGTTATGGTGCATAACAACCTCTCTTAAAATTTAGATGGTGTAAAATTACATTAAGAACATAGTACTATTTAAGTAACATAAACATGAGTTGGTGTCATTTAACCATGTGCAAATGTGAAGTTACAATATTTCACCACTTGAATGGTGTAAAAGTGATTTGGTACTTTTACACCTCTCAAAATGTACAAAAATAAAAATTGCATGATTCAAGACTTACAAATTTGACATAATTAATTTGCATGAATTATATTTGTGAGGTTACACTTATAAAATTTGCAACTAGAAACTAAAAATTGAGACTTAACATTTACATGAAAAGACTATAATATTTTTACAGAGCCTATTCATTCACTTTATCCTTACCATGGTTTATAAAATGCAACCTTTTATCATAAGAACCATTTAAGACACTTGATTTTGATAAAATAACATAAGTAATTAATCTAAATTTTGTACTTACAGGTTTGTGGTCACATTTATTTTAGATGATAAAAGAACATAAGTAATTAATCTAAATTTTGTACTTACAGGTTTGTGGTCACATTTATTTTAGATGATATATGTATAAGATCAATACAATTTTAGGATGTATTAGGTGCACATCATTCAATGGGAATTACCTCTATCAATCTAAAGATGTCATATACCAAGATAGTCTACAACCTTAGGATGTTTAACCATTTCAAGCTTAATTGAATCACATTTGAATTGGGCATACAAAATTGTTTCAATTACATGACCTATGCCCTATAAAATTGTTAGTTCTTCATCATTTTCAATGTATGTAAATTTGAGTGATACACATGAAAGGTCAATCAATGACAAATCACTTCTAGAGTTTACAAAAAGAAGATTCCTTACATCTACTCCCAAAATTTACTCTTTCCCATCTTTGACCTCTTTTACCTTGGAGATAATTTACACCAGTTTAGAGTACATAATCATTAATGGATGGTAAATAATTGATCATTGTAACCACCTTTGTAACTCATTTTAGTAACTCTATTACAAAAGGTAAAATATCTAACACAATATTTCCACCAAAATTATCCACAAATATTACAACCTTCTTCCAGGATTTTCTCATACAACCTGCATTGAATGTATCCAAGTCATTAACTACCCATGTTTGAGGTAGTAAGTTTTCCCAATTAGCCAAAATGATATTACATCCTTTATAAATACTTCTCTACATCAACCAAATAAAATATGTTGCTTGAAAATATTTCTTTTATAAAGTTTTCTAAATGTTTTCCTTCATATTTGATATTAGTGAAAAGTTTGATCACTTTTTCAAATAGGGTCAAAGATTTTGTGTTCTATTCATCCTTAAATTTTTTAAATATATCTTTGAATCTAAGATCTCATATGCACTATTCATGAAGTCCACATATAAGTATAAAATTAGGTAGTCCACCATGGCTCTCAAGATCTACTTCTAATTCATCAATAATTTAACCATACCTTTCTAAGAACTTGATTGATTTAGAATAGGGATATAAATTAGAAAGATCAAGATTGGATATTTCCTTACCTATGACATTTAAACAATTTGAAAAAATACATAAAATAAAATCATTCTAATTTGGAGACCATTGCCCTATTTCTCATGACATGATTTAGGAGGATTGGCAAGGTTGTGAATTTCCATTCAATCTCCTACCTCTCATATTAATCTTTTAAATGCTTGAAAGTGGAATTCAATTGTGCCTTGGTTCTTATACTCAAGATTAGAATGATTTATTCATGATTTGATTAGGAAATAAATTTCTATATTCACTATAATATATGATTTAAAATCTTACCTTAAATATCTTAATGTAGTTTTATAAATAATCTATGACCATTTCCAACTCTAGAACTAATCCTCCTCTCTCACTATACTTATTCAAAGTTACCATACAACCAAACATACTCAGTTGCATTACCTTTTTTAGCAGTGGGTTAAATATAGGATTTGAAGCATATTTTTTAATTTTAATATATTTAGGCTTCCTTTAATTAAATGGTTTATTAGGCTAGGATACAAGACCATCATGTTTATGGCTAAGGTGGCCTAAAATTTGTATGCTCTGAGTCAAAATTGAGGTTGAATATCTATGAAGATGGATCTCATTATGAAATGAAATTATGTCAAAAATAATTACCCTTGAATGTGTATTATATTGAAACCATGCTCTTAAGTGGGTTAAAATGAATTGTTTACTACCTGAATTAACAAGATGAGTCTATGTATGTGAATGTACTAAAACTATAGGGGTTGTGGTTACCTCATCCTCATATTCTTGTTTTTTAAAGCATTATAATACAATGGAAACATTGTATGGTATAATTTAAATTATTTATACCCTCAAATAAGTGTGCATAGTCAATCGGTCCGAAACAAGGGCTCATAATTTTTGCATTAAAATATCCTCAATTGTTGAGGTTGTATAAGTTTGTAACAACCATAATGTTTTCATTAAACTCAATAATTCAAATTCCAAGATGAGTTATTTTATATAAAATAACCTCCAACCCAATTTTTAGTCCTAACTTGATCACTTATCTCATGTAAAAGTTTAAATTCATACTCTACCACCTGCAAATCAATGTGTTTACCACCATTTAGGGATGCAGAAACAACATCATGATTATGTTTTAGAATATAAAATGAATTGTCACTAGTAATAGTAATAAGATCTCTTATCAGATTCCTTTACAATGAGAGATAATCTCTCCTCATCTGTCACCTTAATGTCTACCCTAATTTCCTTAATTTTTACAATTTGTGCCTTATTATTCTTTGCCTAAATAGTTTTCCCACCACTATCCATACTAGCAATAGGGTGTTCTAGACCAATATTTATCATGATTGTGCCTTCATCATACTCAATAGTAACCCAATTTGAACTTTTAAATGGATAATGGCCCAAACACATTCTATCCCATAATTTAATGTGTTTTCAATCCTATAAGTTATTGCATGCCAAATTTGTATAGTACCATATTTCGAGTATATGATAATGATAGGAAGTTCAGGAGGAAGGTAGATTACTGAAGCATTATTTTCAATCCTATGCAAAGATAAACTATTAATTTTTGACATAGGCTTATAATGTAAAACATATTCATATATGTCATTTTGGATTTAATCTCTAGTTGTGATTCCATTGAACCTGTATCATTCTTTACCAACATACATGTATCTAATTTGTTTCAAACATTACATGAAGCACTACATAATTTACATGACAATAGAATGCAATACAATTTGATGAAATAAATATATTTCACCATTTATTTTTATTAATTTTCATCTTGTGATTTTTGTGTTGTATGGCTCCATTTTCAAGGTAAAAAAATGAAATTTGATCAAGATCCTTTGCTTCCTACATATAAAATTTATTTGGAGCTTTTATAAGCAATTTAGGGTTTTGATATTTGTTATGAAATCTTTTGGGGGAAAAGAAACTTCATTTTCATGACTCGGGGAGAAAATTAGGGCTATTCCATGGTAGTGGGATATTTAAAAGTAAATTTCAAATTAAAATAATAAAAAATATTTTAATTGATTTATTACTTTTTTAATTTGTAATTGAACTGTGTGAAAAATCAAAAATGCAAATTACACAACTTAGGGAAAAGTGAAAAGGATCTAAATAGCTTAAAATAGTTTCACAACATTGTAACACAACTGTGGGAATGTCAAGGAATTTTTACACAAGAACTTAAAAGAGTATTTCCAGAGTTTAGAAAGCATTTTTCTTGTGATTCAAATTCTCAATTAAATTAATTAATTAAAATTAATCAATCGATCAATTATTTTTAATTTTTTAAAATTTGTTAATTTTAATCCCAAACCAAAAATAGCCTAAAATATATATTTTTTTCTAATTTTAAAATTTGAAAGACGATGACAATAGGAGAAAAATCCAATCATGAAAGGTTTTCCATGTAAAATCCTACAACGATGTAAAAGTAGTTAATTCTCATATATGAAATTGAAAATTCAAAATCACAATATTAAAATGGAAAATAAGGATTACACTCATATGTTTGAAAGTAATTTTCCTCTTGTAACTTTTCTTGGAGATGATGTTTCATTGAAGCATTGCATAATTTGCGTTTCCCATGAAGCACTTTGAGAGGTTGGTTCCTTAGCTAAATGAATGGATAGTTGAGTTTGATCAATCCCCAATTTGAATCATACTTGTACATAAAATAAAACCTATTGAGGAACACCAGAACCTTAGTTTTTGATGTTGGTATTTATAACCCCAAGATGGGAAATGGGTTAGAATCCATAATAGATTCATAAGAAATGCTTCTATATAGTAATAAACCTTTAGGTTATGAATTATTCACTTTAAATAAATCAAATAATTGAGATGGATTGTATATTCAATTGTCACTTTGTTCATTATTTCCTGAATGCATGATCAAAAGAGAATGAGGAATGTTCATGCTCTTACCATGTCCCCAAATATCAAGTAGTATGGAAAGCATGACATGAATTTGTATCAAGGCCCTTGAATTTGAAAAATAGTAAAGTGTTCATGAATATGTATTATTCCCTCATTATGATAATGTAAAATATTTAACTAAATGTAGATAAAAATTTTAAAATTCCATTTCAAACTTAAGCATGAATTTGTATTATGCACCCAAAAGCTATATGATTATATATATATATATATATATATATTTTCTTATAGTGAATATGAATGGCATAGTCCCCCATAATCTATAATAATGAGTGAGTTTTTAAAATTTTATCAAATTTTTAAACTATATTATATACCAATTTTTATTTTTATTTTAAAAAAAAAAGGTTTATCTCATGTATGAAAAGCCCCATTGAAATTCCCCATTTTTAGGTGAGGGAATTGTATCTTGAAAATAAATCATCTTAGAAGAAAAGTTAAATGTATCATGCATAGTAAAATTTAATGATTTAATTTTATAGCATATGTGAAAATTATGTCAACATAATAAGATATGTACCATTCAAATCATGTATGTAACAAATGAGGTAAGGCCTAGAGAAATGTATACATGAAGATCATAATATTGAATTGTAAAATTAGAATTTTATGCATTAATTAGTGAATGATATGGATCATGATAATTATTAAACTTAGCAAGATCAACAAATAAACAAAAATAATAATCACAATGCCATTTAATAATACCAAGTGTCACACACAAGGGACATATTCAAATGTCACACAAAAAAGGTCCAAGGGATATAAGTAATGGACATGTTCAAATGTCACACATTAAAAACAATGATCTCATATATATTTTCAATAAAATTTCACATGAGGGCCAAAGGACAGATACAATATAAAATAAAAGTCTAATATACTATGTGCAAGTAATAACATCAATGGAACACAAAACTATAAAGATTATATAAACTATGTGTTGGAAATTTGGCCTCCCAAGCCCAAATGCCGACCCTTATAGCCAAAGTGTTTTCTATGAAAACCATATTAGCCTAATAATGGTGATATATTACATGGTAATGTTATTATTAATCCCATTTTGAGCCTTGGTAGTACCGTTAGAAGAGTTATTGTATGAGTTTAGGCTTGTTTGTGTATCCATTGTGTCATGGATGCCTTGAGTCTTTTTGGTGAGGTTATAGTGGTCATAGTGATATTGGAAGGAGAGAGGGGGTGTTAATATGTCTTGGAGTCTAGTGAGTGGTTTTGAGCTTATCTGATAGGTTTAAGGATCTTTTGACAAAATTAAGACAATTTGGAGAAAATGAGGTTTCTAATCCTTATCATTTTAGAATGGTTTAAGCTTTTTTAAGATGGAGAAATGTTGAAAATGGGATGTAAGGATGTTTTGACATTATTTTATGTCATAATATGAATATAAATAGTGTTTTTGAGTTCATTGTTCATGATATACTCATCCAAGATCAACTAGTACCCTAATCCCCCTTTTAAGCCATGAATCACTTCATATAAGTCTATGTGACTTATAAATACTTAGAGAAAGGGAATATTATAATGTTTATTTCTTAAAAGAGGTATTGAAAATGTATTATTCTTATTATATAGTGACCACTATGCATTTCATATCTTTAAATGTGCCTTTTAATCTCATACACATATCCTCACTAGCCAAGTGGAACCCATATGTGCCAAAATATATCTTTCCAAATTTCCCCTCATATATAATATTTTAGAAGGTTATTTAAATAATTTTACCTCCAATTTAATCCTAAAATGGTGAGTAAAAGTTTGAGACATGGAGAAAATAGTGGAAAAGGATAATTTTCATGTGTTTTCTGTAGGTGTATGGACTTGTACGAATTGTTTCATATAAGGAAAGTTAGAGGATTAAAGGATGGCTCATTTATGACATCTCAAAAATATTTCATGGTAGGATTATGAAAGATATACTAAAAAATGATCCTTAACCACCACTAAGATCCTTTACATCCCAAGCTAGTGCTTCAGGTTTGTAGATGATATGACCATGAGAGAGAATATCAAGATTTAAAATTTTGGGAAAAGGAGGGGGACCTAAATAGATTTCATCTTTGGGAATTTGTTCTCAGTTTGGTTATATCTCTTTTATAAACAATTCCTTATTATGCAGGCTATCAATTTTCTTTTTTTTCCTTTATTGAGCATGGTTATAGAGAAATGGAGGATATGAAAGATTTTTAGGAGTATAATCTATATTTACACACCATTATTAAACATCCTCTCACATGTGTGAGCCTAGGGAAATAATAAATCCTCATTGGTAATAATTTATAGGGTGATATATGTGGTTTCATAATACTTTGAGAGACCTATGGTTAGAGGTGTACTGGTGAAGCTTCAAGAACTTCCATACATCCTCTTGAGACTATGAAATGTTCCCTTACTACCTTCATGAGATAAAAACATCCATATAATGATGTTTATCTTTTATTTTGATCAAACACATAGTAAGTAGGTAGAGTATAGAGGTTTGAATCATGTATAAAGATTATGTGATCATCTTAAAATTTTTCATATCCATACAAGATGATAAAAGTTTCTCAGGTTTATGGATCATTGTTAAGATATAAACATGTTTACAATGATTATATAAGATTACAAGCACAAGTCCCTACATTCATATCTTGAGACACAGTTTGCATGGGAACTCAATCTACATAATAAATTTGAAGGGGTCAATGGACTAAACATTCATAACAATAAGTTTTGGTTTAGAGGTCCATGTTTTATGAACCATCGTTAATATGGTGGACCTCCAAAACCCTCCTTAAACCCTTCTACATACCAGTGTTGGGAATAATGAAGATTATATCACCCAAACACTCATGAATTATATGATAAACACCTAAAACATAAATATCACTCATAAGATCCCCTAACCATGGTAATTATCTATAGAAACACTATACAAATTTAGCATAAAAGTGTACTTTTTCAAGGTCTTGAAAGATTTGTAGGGTTCAGGGATATTCTAAAAGATTTCAATCATTAGAGGAGAAGGTTTGACACTTATTTCACATTCCTATGATATAAAATTCTAAAAATTATGCCTATAAGTGCCTATGTGAGTCTCTTCTAATAAACTAGTCTATGAAAATGAAGGACAAAGTGACCTAGTCAACTAGTGTGGAAAAAATGTAAGTGTTTCATGCTTAAAAGTGTTCACAACATGATAAAAGGTGTCTTTTTAGGACTAAAACTCTATCATACATAGGTTCTCAAAGTTTCATACAATCTTTCATGTCCATCAAATGCACATAGTTAAGCTACTAGGCCTAATTGGACTACTTGGTCAACCAAGAAGAATGAGAGTTGGCATAGAGGGATGATGAAGAGGGTCAATACAATCTATTAAATTATTTAAATAATACATATAATGATTTAAGTGCACATTTCATATTCATAATGGAGAGAGGGGTTAGTTTCTTGACTTGGTCAATTTACTTAAAAGGAGTACGATTATTTCATGCTTTATGGTGGCCTATTTACACCTAATTCATGTTATAACTACTAAGAAGAGGAGTTGTTTGAAAAAAATAGGGGAATAACATTATTCAATATGAGGTTAAACAAGTAAACCATATCCTTCACTACCCCACTTCAATGACTAAGGTCTCATTCAAAGGCCAATCAAGAGATCAATGCATAAAGGGTGTATGGCAAGACTCAGCAACTATTTGTAACTACAGTAATGAATAGACTTTATTCATTGATGACTCTTACTTCTCTCCTCCATGATATTATTTCCTTATTTATCTTCCATTTTTTCTATAAATTTAGGCCTTAATTTGTATCCCTATTTTGGGTGAGGAAACCCTACTTATTTTATATTTAATGAACCTATTGGACTACGAAATAAACTATTGTATCTCTTTCATGATGATATCTAGTGCATTTTTACTTGTTTATATTTGAAAATGTGATGGATTTCCCTTCATTGTAGGTCCTTTTTCACCTATATGTTAAGAAGGTGTCTCATGTAGCTAATGTGTTGTGTATAAGTGTTGGTGGTGGCATTTAAAGTGTGATTTGATTGGTAAGAGTCTCATAAAAGACCTTGTTGTCATGACCTTTCTACTCTAATTACCTAATATATTCTCCACATGAAACATTTTTGCATATAAACAAATGAATATGGTTGTTTAGTTACTTGTTTAGTCCATTAGTATTTTTAGGAGTTCAAGTTGAGTGGATGAATGAGTATGTTGGTGCATCACCACCCCTTAGAATAGATTTCCATTATGTACCTTCTATCCCTTTTCAACCTAGAAATAGTAGGTTTTAGTAAATTTAGCCATAAGTGATGTGCTAAGGGAGATAGACCCATAATATATAGGTATGGTCTAGTTATAAAGTCACCCACAACCTTTAGACCATTCTCATGTTATTCTAGGTTGACAAAAAATGAAGCATTCTCCTTCACAAGGTGTAGCTTGGGTTGCTAATAGTTCTAGCATGCCCAGTGGGACCAGATTTGAGCATTGGAGACTTTAAAATAATATCTTGATCTTCACAAGTAGCTTCAATCATTCACATGCTAGTTTATAGTCAAAATTTCATGACAAGTAATCACTTCAAGTGTAAGAAGGGCTCTTGTTTATAGTTTCATTATTATACATACATATATATATATATATATATGATTAATGATGAATTATGGATGCATATGGGACATAATTCTATCATACACTCCCTTATGAGCAGCCCCATTATCCGTTCCAATTCTATCATGATCCTTATCATCTCTATTATGACCCCTATCATTCCTACATTCACCCTTGTCAGCCCTACAATGAGTATCCTTATTGCCAAGACTACCAAACCCATTTTGAGCCTCATCTACCTCTTTGGTAGTCTAATTATCAATATAATCAATCATGGGAGAGTCATGATGTTCTTTACCAACCCACTCATGTCCCAAGTGAATCTATACCAAGCCTTAAATAGACCCTATTGGACTATGAAAGACACATGGTTAGGATTGACACACTGAAAGGGTATGGACAAGAAATACCTAAGCATGTGATTGGGAGCATTAGAGCTTAATTGTAACAAGCCAAAGGAGAGTGGGTATTTTTCATAAGGGAGGGTCATTCAAGAGTCAATAATGACATGTTGAATATAGAAGGTCTAATTTCAAAGATTGAGTGGAAGTTGGTAGTATATGAGGAGTAGCAAATTCACTAACATCAATATTATGTCCCCTTCTCCATACCATATATTTTTATGTTGATATACCCATCACCCCTCTAAAGCTTCAATCAATTGAGTATTAAGGCCCTCAAAATTCCTCATAATCCCTTTCTTGGGCATGAGGAAAATATGCCTATTTTGTACTCCATGGACCTCTTAGACTGTTAATGAATTGATCCATTGCTCTAACTTCTCTCTGATCAATTTATAGTGTCTATATGATTGTATAATATGTATAAGTGGTGTAATTTCCCTTCTACAAGTCCAATACCTTAACCTAGATGATAATGAGTGTTCTATTTAGGTCATGTAGTGTGTTAGACTGCTGATGGATGAGTTTGAGTGGAGATTTGATTGTAAGAGCCTAAAACTAGACATTCCTTTCACTTCCCTCATGCTCTAGTCATCCAAAATCATCCTCTACATGAAACATTGTTGCTTAGAAACCATTGAATATAGTGATTTAATCCTATGCATTATCCATTGATGTTGTTTGAGTTTAAGTTGAGTGGATGGATAAGAAATATTGGTACATCACGACCCCTTAGAGTAGGTTTATTTTCTACATTTTCTTCCCCATTTTTACCCCATGTAGTAGGTTTTAGTGATTCTAAACCGCAAGTGATGTACGAAGGGACTTAGCCCCATAACCTAGACGTCTAGTTTAATTACAAAGTCACCCATAACCTTTAGACCATTCCCATGTTAGTCCAAGTTTGAAGTAGTCCTGAATAACCTCCTTCAAAGGGTGCAGCTTCGGTTACTAACATTATATATATGTAATTTGAGCATCTCATACAAAATAACATATCCATATACATAATGTGAGATATAAATGTTAGCAATACATTTTTGAAGATTATATAGCTTAACTATATTATGAGTAGAATGATAAAACTTGTAAATACTATAAACTTTGATAAAGATTCCCCCAGTTTAACAAGGATACTAGGTAGAGGAAAATTCAACATCTTACTCCATTTAAAAGTTGTATTTCCTACATAACACTCATGAATACTAGAGAAATGTATGTGTGATAGAAAAACCTTATGATATCTACTAATTATGAGATAAATAACATATTAAAATGATGTAAACTAGATGTCTAATAATGATTACGTCCTAATTTTTATATTTGTATAATATTTTGATTATTTTTTGAATTTTTAATATATATATATATATAATTTTAGAAATAATAACCAAAAAAAGTAGTGATAACCATGGATTCAAAAGTATAATAAAGGAGAAGGAACTGAATAATATGCAACATTTTTTAATGTGAAGTATGCACTAAAAATAATGGCATGGCCATGTATGAGCAAGATGTTCTCATTGTATATATGATTTTGTAATTTTGAAAAAATATAAGAGATATAATAGATATGCATAATAATGATTGTACATCCTCATTTCATCAAATGTATTTTGTTAATGTATTTAACATGCATGTATGACCAATATAGCATAGGAAAATAAAGGTTTTTCATGAATAATTACTATTGTATTTACTAGAACCGAGTGAAATATCTAAATAAATTATGAATTAAAGCTCTATGTACT